>JAHDVE020001304.1:0-448016 GCA_022606495.2 Halesus radiatus
AGTACACAACTGCTGACCCTGTACAAATCGCAAGTGCGCCCCATTGTAGAATTTGGCAGCCACCTCTGGTCGGGAGTCCCAAAATATCTGAAAAAAAACTTTGACTCTGTGCAGAAACGGGCGGTCCGTTTGATAGATTCGCCTATCTTAACAAATGGGTTGCAATCTTTGGAGCACAGACGTCGGGTGGGAATGCTGTCCTTGTTCTACCGGTATTTTAATGGAAGATGCTCCGAGGAACTAGCGTCATTGATTCCCTCGGCACCGGTGCATAGTCGGAAACACGCCAAACGCGCGCCCAACATTTGCACACGATTGACATTTGTCACATGAGAACGGGTCGCTTCTACGACTCGTTCTTGTGTTCAACAGCTCGGCTGTGGAATGATCTGCCAGCCTCTGTGTTTCCTCCATCCTATAACATGGGTCTCTTCAAGACCCAAGTTCACTCCTTCCTATCCTCTAAAAGATCCTCCACACAGCATCCCCAAAGATGATATAGGCCTTGAGGGAAATTATTTCCTCCTTGGTCTCCTGTGTGGAGTTACTGTAAAAAAAAAAAGGTCGCGCAATTAGAGTTGATGCGAACAGCACAAGCTTATGATTTGTGTATATTGGCACAAATCAGCCCTTTAGAGTCAAAGAAACGAATCTCATTTTTGACAATTTACAGAGGAGTCAAAGTACAGGTATTGTTACGTTTCCCTGACATTAAACAAGATTTTTTTTTCGTGCACAAACATTCTTAAACTATTAAAGATTACAAAATTTGATAAGTTTTTCCATCTCAGTATATATTATTTGAATATATTTATAATTGAATAATTATTAAATCAAATCATGAAAAATAGATAAGTTTCTTAGACCGTGAGGGGCCGATGTGTACACAGTTTCAACAGTGATGTTCTTTAAAGGGCACCACTGAGAAACAAACCTTTTGTCTTTCTTACAGCCAACTCATTATTTTTAGTAAAAAAGGGACAACAAGTGTAAACGTTAAACAAATTTGAATATTTGAAAAATTTTACAGTTGTTCGAAAAGTTTTAGTATATTAATATAAACGTTTTTTCAATTTGACTAGAATTTTTGAGCAAGTTTGTAATATGCTGTATGCAAGCAACGCATCTATGTTCACATCAACATTCGCTGTGATGCCTATAACTGTTGAAGAGAATGAATGTCTCACCGGTACACTGCTGAACAACTAAGTTATCTGGTATTCGCATCCAGTAAAACCTCAGTTGACTCTCCCACTCAAACTCCTGCCGTCCCGTCACATTGTCTCTCACAAATCCTTCTATGATGTCGCGAGCGTGAACGTCTATTGTCGTTATCGTCTTGAACTTTGTGCGGTCATTTGGAGTGAGATCTGAAAAAAGTGATACATTTGTTAAATTACGTTGAATAAACTGATTTTGAATACCATCTTGATAAATAGGGAAGGTATCATTTCATTTCCAGCAACTGAATGACCTCAGAGGAGTTTTCCTCTCTGTACTTCTAAATCATGTGAATGTCTCCACCTGGTTGGGCGACGTTTGGAGATAGGTTAAGGAAGAGGCTGTGGGAAAGAATTCTATGAGGCAGGCCTTGGAGAGGCCTGGAAAAAATAAGGCGTGAATGACAAATAACGGTAGTTCGTTCCATATGTAATGTTTTACAAAAGAACGAGTCGGAGAAAGGACTCCTTCTCATTTTGCCAACATCAAATGTAAAATTTAATATTCCACTCCATCGCTCTCCGATAGTATGGTTTGACCAAAAACCAAAGACCGTTTCTTAGTGTTGTCCGGAATGAAGGGAGGTGCGGGCAAGCCATCAACGAGAACTAGCGAACAACTAATAAACCACCCACTTTTTGCATGTGTCTGGCAACCTTCTTTTGCTTATGGTCTAGATGTAGGAAAGCAGGTTGGAGGTACTTCTGGCAACCTATACTGAAAAGCTTAACCTAAGCAACTACTCTAATATTGTACCTGTTCTGACCCGCACAACCAGTTCAGATAGCTGCTCGTTCTGCTGCGCCAGGTGCTCCTTCATGGACCGCTTGTTCCCCTTCTTGATCCTATCAAATGTCTCCTCAGTCTCCGCCGTCCACCATACAGCATTGCCCACCAGGCACACCATGCCCAGGTACTTCAATATCCATTCTGACCTGTTACAATTCCATAAGCATTAATTAATAAGTGTAATGTCAATTCAGTTTTACATAGTCTTTTTATTCATGGTTTTGAAATAACACGGTCCACAAAGCAAGGTGGGCCAGGTACTCTTTCATCGGCAAATTTTCCACGATTGGTACTTCTTGATCAGGCTTTTCAGACATTTTCGTGTGGCATCTGCCCATTATGATTAATAACAGCGGCTTTTCTTCCTTAATCACGTTTTAGTGTTCTCGGTATCCACATGTTATTATTCGAAGCTGCAGATGATGCATTCGAAAAACAGAATTGAGAAGTATTTATTGGCATAATATGACCCACGTTGTGTGGCGCAAAAGCTGTCATCGCATATTTTGTGACCATTCACAGGGGATGGCATTGGAGTTTTGCTCTCGAATTTTATAATGATTAATAAAAAAGGAAAAAGGTTAACCAATTTCTTCCTGCGACAGTGATGGGTTAAATGCATCAAAGGAATGTAATTTGTTTTGGTTCTTCTTCTCATAAACAGGCATAAAATCACATGCAATCCATTAATCTTAAAAACTTGTTCTGTACTATTATTTATAACGCAAGTCTGAAATATATCATAATATCGAATATTGTATTTACATAGCACTTAAACCATCAAGAAATTAATACAATAATATGTTTCAAGAGCAGTTGTATTTATTATAGTAGTATTAATAACCTAAGAGCAAAAAATATATATTTTACAGGTTTTTAAGAGTTTTTGTAGTTGAACAAAGATTACGACGATGTTTATTTTTTCTATTACTTAAACACATTTAATACAACCTAACAATAATTTAATTAATGTAAACTAATAACCCTCATCATAAAGACAAATAATTAATTTTCTGTGAATGTTGTAGGTTATGACCATCCAACATTGTTGTGGGAGGCCCGATGAAGTAATTTAAAATTACAACAATTCCATCATAAATACGGAAACTTTCCCGGTAAAACTTTTTTATCCTGTGTTACAGTTCGGGAAACAATGTCGGAACTGACTTACTGGCAGTGCGCGCGCATCTTTGGTAAGAGATTTGTGACGACGAAAAATGTCGGTTGTGTTTTTATGATGGTGTTTTGCGGATAGAACATCACATCTGACTTTGTTCATTTCGAAAACTTTTGAAATAATTAAGCAAGCAAAATTTCTAAAATATAGACTTTAAATTTATTAAAGGAAAAATATAATGAGGTAAAAAAAACGATATTCGATTTTTAGCAGATCCGAGACATTTTTCTTCGGATTGATATTATACCGAAAGAGACAAAACGTCAACTGAGAAGGTGATTAAGGATTGGGAAAATTTATGAGTTTAAAGGAAATATACCTAATTATTGGACAGATTTAAATGATTAGAAAGAATATGACCATTCATTTTAACGGCTTCTTTATCTCTAGTGCTTCTAAATTATGTAATCTGTTGCTTTGACCATGTTTGTGAAGAATAGCACAGGTGCTTTGATTTAAAGTGTGATCTTTTTCAATGAGATGGTGGCAAAATCTAAAAAAAAATTGGTATTTCAAAGTTCAATGCACTTTTGACTTATAATTTATTGTATCTTTTCCTTATTCAGCCCAACTCTCATTTAGTGTTCTTCATTTTCACAGCTTTAAAAACATGTAGTTCAAAATATGATTAAGTACAATGGTGCCGGTGATATGTTGAATAAGTAATAAAAATCACCCACCTTGGAACCTTCCACTCTCTCCCATAGAAGAAGATGGCCTTCTTGGTGATAAACCTGTTGGTCCTTCGCATCTCCCACAGGACCAGGTTCATCCAGTCTTCCACTCGACCCTCCGTAAACACTATGGTCCTGAACTCCATCACCTTTCCAACAAATACATCGGTTCAATTTTATACAAAAATTACGGCTGTGTGAGTGCCCCAGTGGCAGCGACTCAGAGGCAGACCAGAGAAGAAGTGGATATGCGTGATTGACCTGAGGATTGGAGTAGGAAAGGAAGGACTGAGGACTGGAGGCGAATGGACCTAGGTGAGGGATCGCAACCAGTGGAGAACATTTGTGAAGGAGGCCGAATCCCACCCCGGGATGTAGTGCTGTGATGATGATTAATTATATACAATAATACTTTTAAGAACATTTTTTAAATCTCTGTAGAAAATCCTGCAGTATGCGATATTGTGAAAATAAAATGTATGTACTGATACATAATGTAAATATATACATTATTATATATATATACATTATTCACTTGGAAAAAATGTAAATGTATATGTATATGTTTATATACATACATTATATAGATATATTTTATTTCAAAAAATTTCCTTTTATTATATTTTATTTTTAAAATTAGTGTATAGACACCAGAACATCAAGTTCATGGTAGTACTGTTGAAATTATTAAATGTGTAACAATAAATATTAGTACTCCCTCCCTAAACACGAGAATTTCTCAATTAGGGAGGTATTAAATTAAAAAAAAAGGAAACTAAAAGGATTATTTAAATAAATAAAAATTAGTACTTAAATACACTTTTGTGATTACCATGTAAACAATGTTCTTAATAAATATGTGAACACATAAAAAAAAAAAAAACATTAAAACATAATTTTATAAATGATGATTGAACTAACCTCATCTTCGCAGGATATCATGGCTGTAGCGACTGGGCGGTTCTCATTGTTGACGTACAGACGTAGAGCTCGCACATTGTCAAACATCTGGAAAATAAAAACTTACTTTGTAATAACATGTGAGAAGCATTGATAATTCAATAATAACATTAAACTAAAGGTACGATTCCGAGGTCAACGGCAGACCGTAGACTGCATCAACAAACCACAGGGAACACAACTGGCTTCTATATATATATATATATATAATCACCTCTTCCCGTAGTATGTTGATCTAGTAAGATTTACATGACCTTTGTTGATCTACCTTTAACACCGTTTATCTTGGCTCCGGTGGGATACATCTGCACGAGTTGGCAACAGTGCCTTTATCATTACCAAGGTTGTCAGTTTGCAACTGACCCCAGTCGGTATGTTCGTCATCAAAATATAACAAATTTGCTCCAGTTTAACGGTTATTTTTTATTCATTTACTCTCCTTTCGTTGCTCCGATTGATGTATTCGCAGTTTCTAGATACAAGTTGATCTAAAATGAATGTGTATTCAGATTCCAGATACAAGTTGATCATATATGTTTTATTAATTTATTCTCCTTTCGTTGCTCCGTTTGATGTATTCTCAGTTTCTAGATACAAGTTGATCTAGAAATTAATATGTATGTAGGTACCTACAACGAAGATTGTTAACATGGGCTGAGGCGTGCGGGGAGAGAGGGGGGGAGTTCGTCAGACGGAAAGAGAACGCTAACCTACGAATTCTCTGTCTCACAGTCCAGCCGCCGGCGTTGTTCACCGCTGAGCTCTGCTTTTCGGCGGTAGGACATGTTGATTTTTAAATATCACCTCTAGCGCGCTGACAAAATACAATTAATTTGAGAACAATTTCTCTTACTCAAAATGATAAGGTGGTATTATTGTGCATAATTTATTCTGTTAAAAAATATGTGGTTATTGTTTTTAACAATCGTATAAGTTACAAAGGAATAAAAATATTCCGTTCAAAGATGAAAAATTAACTTTATCAACGGAATAATAATATGAACCTTTCTAATCATGATCAATGAGCTAGGTTAGAAATAATATAGTTTTAGTCAAACTGTGTTTTATCGGCGATATCAAAAAATATTTTTGCGCGAAATCTTCTAATGAGCGAGTAATTGTGCTATTTTCTCATATATTAAAAAAATATTTTATGGTTTAACCCAAGATAATACTAAAAAATATAATTATGTAGTTATAAGAAAAATGTGTTTCCTACTTAAAACAATCCCATGACCTTTTTTGTACTATTATATTGCATCAAAAGCATTCGCTTGTAAATGGAGAGGAATTTACACTTCTTGGTATATAAATACCAAATTTAGATGAGCATTATATAAAAACTTTTTAATTATCTTACGCTGTGAACTTTTAGTTGTGTTAATTTATATTAATTCTAATTATTAATTGTTTTAAATAATAAAACATTTAATTTCTTATACCGTCCCCTTTATAGAATATTAAAAAATAGAATATTAACAATTTACAACCACCTTACTTTAGAGACAAACTATATTACAATAAAAACTTCCACACATACCATACAAGAAAGAAAGAAGGTATTAGACAAAAAAAAACAAATCTCAAACACAAAATTGTTTACTGTTACAGTACCTATAAAGGGATCAATTTGTATATAGTGGCTTAGTAAACAGTGAATTTAAAAAAAATGTAGGTACCTAAATTAAGAATATTGAGAGTAGGACATAAAAATCATGTATACATTAACTATTGGAAATAAGCAATATGTAAAAATATATAAGTTTATATTAGACCGCATGAAGTGGAACTATTTTAAGTTTAATAAATAAATGTACAGAGATTTCATTGTCTGTTAGATCAGCTAATTTGAATTTCTTCAAGATAATCTTACAGTCGACGACTTGAGCATACGTTCAATATGATATCTCTTTCTTGATGTTTCTCACTGATGATAACGAAAGAAATGTAACATAAAACGTATATATTTACTGTTCTTTCGTTAGTGAAGTTGAGATGAATGTTTACGGTTTTTTTTCTCTGTCTAACACATTGACAAGTTATTTGAAAGAAGAGTGACATTATCTAGATTCTCTATCTCGCTCGTTAAAAGTTGTGGATTGTAGGATTCCCCTAATAATACAAAACAACGCTTTTCAAAAATGCCCAGGTATGTGATAAACTCAGAGAATTCAGTAGTTTTGTCGAACTTTATGAGTTTTTTTTTAATATTTGCATAAATCAACAAAATAACATGATCGTTTTTCACATTTTTATGCGTTCCTAGTGATTTTCGGTGAGTTTTCTAGCGAGTTTTGATTTTTAGACCTGTCGAGACTATTGCTTTTTCTTCATCGAGAAATGGATGACAATGGTATTAAATATTGTGCAGATTATAATCGATTGTGCGTTCTTCAATTCGCGGCAATAAGATGAATACTCTAAATGAGCATACAGGTGATATTTACTTCTATATTGGAAGCTAAATGGAATTGGAATAAGCCGGTTTTTAAAGTTTCACCATATTTTGACATGAATCATTTACGTGAACAATCATGTAAACGATTTATATTTAAAGCTCCCCAAATGAGTTTTCTCCATGAAATGGCAATCAAGGTTAATTTTTGCAATTATAGTAGTGGAATGTTGCATGTTTGCAAATATTGCCCTCAATTGAGCTAGATTAGAAATTTTATATTTTTTGATCATGTTCATAAAACTATCAAATAAGCTGTCATCAACGACATCAAACATATCTAAATGAAATAAATAATGTTCTAATGAATGACCTAATAATAATTATAGTATTTTCTCTTGCATTCTCTTAGAGAGCCCTTGAGGTGATTTTTCACAAAAGCGGCGCTATACAAATCATCCAATTATTATTATTACTATTATTATCTTATACCCCAGATATAATACTAAAAATTATAATTACGTAGGTATATGTAAGTTATGTTTCTTAAACTAACTTAATATATACGACTGTGTTAAAAAAATTGAAGATCTGGAAATATTGAAAGGCTGATTAAAGCGTACACTTAGATGGTTTGGGTATGTAGAGTGGATGAAAAAAAAAGGTATTGAAAGTATAATATATGACGTGAAATTAAATGATAGAAGTAGTTGAGGATGCCCAAGTCATGGCACGTGAATAAAGCAAGAAGTGTGTGCCAAGATCGAGTTATTCGGCGGTTCGTCCTTTCTGCCCACCCCTTTGGGGACACGGTGTGATTGCTAGTTAGATAAACTTAAAACAATCTTATTAGTATGTACATTAAAAAAAATATTTTTTATTTAAATTATGTTGTTTTTAGGCTATTATCAACTTGTAATTCTAATCATTACGATTATTCCTGCATTAGAGTTTCCCTTTTTTTAATATTCAATACTTTTCTGTAGCCCTACAATCAAAATTGTGTACAAGATAAATTTTTTTTTTGCTAAAGTTAGTTAAACGATACTTAACAAACTTATATTCATGTGAGCAGCACACAAGGGTCCGCACAACTGCTCCTAACCTTCTGGAGCAAGCGAGACTGTGTCATGCCAAATTGGGGTATGTTGTGAGGCTGATGGCAGAGGGGATGAGAAGGAGATGGGTTAGAGGAAGGTGGGGAAGTAAATGGCTATTCAAATCTGGTCACAAAATACGGCATAAGCCATTTCAAGCAATTTTTATACAAAAATCATATGTCTTACAGTGCTCAAACAATAAATTTATAATCAATGATTTTTAACAAAAATTACAATTAATTACTATAAATAGCTAAAATCAGCAATTTCCGCCAACAGACAAATAGGTGAGCGGTTAAGTCGGTCGCCAAAATTATTGTTTAGTTACGGTGGTTACAGTTCAAATCCTACTTGTGCCGATTTTATTAATGTTTTCTTTTTAAATATTTTTCCACAGTTTTAATTATATTATAAAATTTAGTAAAACGGTTTATCGCCAACACTGTTTAATAATAATATTTTTAAATACATTTTTTTGAAATGTATTTTTCCCGGTTTTATTTTTATTATAAATTTTATTAAAACCGTTTCGTCGTTTGAACATTAAATAATGAAAACAAATAACAGCGCACCTAACTAACTTTTATTCTTGTGAGCACCGCTCAAGCAAGTAAGATTATTGTACCCCAAAATTGGGTATTTAGTGAGGCTGATGGTAGAGGGAATGGAAAGAAGATGGGTAAAGGAATGTGAGGAAGTACCTGGCTATTCAGATCTAGTCACAAAACACAGTAAAATCCATTTAAGAAATTTTATTTGATTAGAGGCCATTAAAGGAATTGATTACTTGCCATTTTAGAGGCACTTAAACAATTATTTGTGGTCTAGCGGTGATTCAAAAAAAAAGTTTTGCCCCGTGTTCTTAAAATACACTGAAATATAATATTAAAAAAAAATGTTTAAAATAAGCATTATGGTGGACATTACATTAAATTAAAACCGACCAATTTATGTTGGAACACAAAGTTGCCCTACATATGATGTAAAATATCGACCCGAAAAAACGTTTTTTTTAAACGTATTGTTTTTATAATTTTATTTACGTAATCATGTTTACATAGCAAATATAATAATTAAGAAAAAAAACAATAAACCCGCTAATAATTTTCAAAGTTGCCTCTAAAATTGTGAAAATTTGTTTTTTCTCATGGCATATTCTTCATAATTTAAAACAAAAATACATATAATACTTATCATCCGTACTAGATATTTACTAAAACTTTTTAATATTTCTATTTTTGAAACTGTTAATACATGGTGGAATTCCATTATAGTGTATTATAATAAAACAAATATAAAACTTTTTTCCACTCCGGGTTTCAGCTCGTTAGAACCAGTCTGAAGATGGCCCTAACGAGCTGAAACCCGGTTACGGTCAAATAAAAATTAAAGTGGAAAAAAGTTTTATATTTGTTTTATTATAATATACTAAAACTTTAATTAAAAAAAATATATATCATTCAGTTTCGACGGGTATTTTGGCCTTAAATCCAAAATTAAGTTATGTATGAAACAGGCAGCGCAGCCGTTCCTCTTAAGACTTGGAAAAACCTCACCCCCCATAAACCAGGACACCCTTGTTAAGTCACCAAACGTAGCGAACCACTTGAGGTGACCTATGGAATGGGGGTTGCTCTTCCATTAAATCCGGGACGGCGGTACCTACACCTGCCTCCCAAATTAAATCGCCCAGGTTGAAGGCAGTTGGGACTCTTATGCGGTCTGAACTCTTATGCGGTATTCATATACAAAAATCATTTATCATTTCATACATAATCTACTGTTAACACCTGGACAAATCTCACTCCCCATGAACCCGTGAACCCCTGCTAATTCACCAAACTAATCTAACCACATGGTGAGACCTATGACAAAGGTGTGGTTATCTATTAAATGGTTCCTGGGCAGCGGTACCTATACCTGCCTCCTAGATCGAATCTACCAGGTTGAAAGCAGTTGGGACTCTTGTGCAGTCGGGACTCTTGTGCAGTTGGGACTTTTGTGCGGAATTCTCATAGAAAAATCATATATCATTTCATACAAACTCTACTGTTAAGACGTGCAAAAACTTAACCCTCATGAACCCGGGCACCCCTGCTAATTCACCAAACGAATCTAACCACTTTGTGAGACCTATGACAGAGGTGTGGTTATCTATTAAATAGTTCCCGGGGCAGCGGTACCTACACCTGCCTCCTAGATCGAATCTACCAGTTTGAAAGCAGTTGGGACTCTTGTGCAGTTGGGACTCTTGTGCAGTTGGGACTTTTCTGCGGAATTCTCATAGAAAAATCATATATCATTTCATACAAACTCTACTGTTAAGACGTGCAAAAACTTAAACCCCATGAACCCGGGCACCCCTGCTAATTCACCAAACGAATCTAACCACTTGGTGAGACCTATGACAGAGATGTGGTTATCTATTAAATAGTTCCCGGGGCAGCGGTACCTACACCTGCCTCCTAGATCGAATCTACCAGGTTGAAAGCAGTTGGGACTCTTGTGCAGTCGGGACTCTTGTGCGGTTGAGACTTTCGTGCGGAATTCTCATAGAAAAATCATATATCATTTCATACAAGCTCTACTGTTAAGACGTGCAAAAACTTAACCCTCGTGAACCCGGGCACCCCTGCTAATTCACAAAACGAATCTAACCACTTGGTGAGACCTATGACAGAGGTGTGGTTATTTATAAAATAGTTCCCGGGGCAGCGGTACCTACACCTGCCTCCTAGATCGAATCTACCAGTTTGAAAGCAGTTGGGACTCTTGTGCAGTTGGGACTCTTGTGCAGTTGGGACTCTTGTGCAGTTGGGACTTTTCTGCGGAATTCTCATAAAAAAATCACATATCATTTCATACAAACTCTACTGTTAAGACGTGCAAAAACTTAAACCCCATGAACCCGGGCACCCCTGCTAATTAACCAAACGAATCTAACCACTTGGTGAGACCTATGACAGAGATGTGGTTATCTATTAAATGGTTCCCGGGCAGCGCTACCTACACCTGCCTCCTAGATCGAATCTACCAGGTTGAAAGCAGTTGGGACTCTTGTGCAGTCGGGACTCTTGTGCAGTTGGGACTTTTGTGCGGAATTCTCATAGAAAAATCATATATCATTTCATACACACTCTACTGTTAAGACGTCCAAAAACTTAACCCTCATGAACCCGGGCACCCCTGCTAATTCACCAAACGAATCTAACCACTTGGTGAGACCTATGACAGAGGTGTGGTTATCTATTAAATAGTTCCCGGGGCAGCAGTACCTACACCTGCCTCCTAGATCGAATCTACCAGTTTGAAAGCAGTTGGGACTCTTGTGCAGTTGGGACTCTTGTGCAGTTTGGACTTTTGTGCGGAATTCTCATAGAAAAATCATATATCATTTCATAAAAAATCTACTGTTAAGACGTGCTAAAACTTAACCCTCATGAACCCGGGCACCCCTGCTAATTCACCAAACGAATCTAACCACTTGGTGAGACCTATGACAGAGATGTGGTTATCTATTAAATGGTTCCCGGGCAGCGGTACCTACACCTGCCTCCTAGATCGAATCTACCAGGTTGAAAGCAGTTGGGACTCTTGTGCAGTTGGGACTCTTATGCAGTTGGGACTTTTGTGCGGAATTCTCATAGAAAAATCATATATCATTTCATACAAACTCTACTGTTAAGACTGCACAAACTTAACCCCCCATGAACCAGGGCACCCCTGCTAAGTCACCAAACTTAGCGAACCAATTGGGGTGACCTATGGTAGAGGTCATGCTTATCCATTAAATCCCGGGGCGGCGGTACCTACACCCGCCTTTCAAATTAAATTTCCCAGGTTGAAAGCAGTTGGGACTCTTATACGGTTGGGACTCTTGTCCGATTGGGACTCTTGTGCAGTATTCACATAGAAAAATCATACATCATTTCATAAATACTCTACTGTTAAGACCTGAACAAACCTCACCCGCAAGAACCCGGGCACCCCTGCTAAGTCACTAAATGTAACGAACCACTTGAGGTGACCTATGGCAGAGGTGTTGGTTATCCATTAAATGGTTTCCGGTGGCGGTGTCTACGCCTGCCTCCGAAATTGAATCTCTCAAGTTAGAAGCAGTTGGGACTCTTGTGCGTTATTCGCAAAAAAATCGTCAAGGTAGTGTTAATTCAACGAATCGTTCCGGGGCGGCGGTACCTATACTCGTTAAGAACCAGTTGATAACAAAACACTCCGATTGGTTCATTTAAATCGTATCAACAAATGAGCACAGTGAAGAACCACGTGCACGCCTTTGATAAACACAGCGCCCTGATTGGTTCATTCAAATCGGATCAACAAAGGGAAAAAGTGTAAAATGTATATGCGATGGAAAAATGGGCGTGGTTTACAGCAAAATCTATGTGACGAAAGTTGATCTTTTGGATCAACGTTTATATGCCTGCTTTGGTATTGGATCAACAAATTAGGGCGGATCAACAAATTCCTCCGGATCAACAAATTCCTGGCGTACCGTCGCGACTGATCAACATAGTACGAGAGGGGATCTCTATATATATATATATATATTATATAACATTCTGAGTGCGGCGTCATTGTCGCCTGCCGCTACCGTGCGCCGCGACCGCAGACCGCACTAGCAGTATTGCTGCCGACCGTAAAATAAAAAAACGTAATTTATATTTGAAATTTATTTTTTTTTTTTAAATGATGATTAATCCATTCATGAATGAATGATTAAATAATTATTATTTTTATAAACAATAATTATTAATCTAAAACACTCATCCAAATTGAAAAAACCTTCCGAGCAAAGATAAATGTCGCCGGCAGGACACGAACCCGCACCCTTCTAATGTCCGGTTAGATGCTCTACCGTTGAGCTACGTCGGCTTATCGCAAACCCGCTAAGTTAATCAATATATACTAGTGTTCCATTCAATAATTACTGTTTTATTATATTTTCACCTGTAAACAACCAACTTTATTAGTATGAGAGAGGCTTGTAACGGCTAAATCCCTCAAATAGATGGCGTCGAGACAAATTATGTCTACATTTTATTGGTGAAAATTGCTTTGACTTGTCAAATATTTATTAATTGATAAACTAAAGTTCTTAAAAACTTAAGACAAGATTTTTTGTGCATAGCGCAAAGGGTAACAATTATTATTTTTATAATTGTTACAATTATTATTATCTTTGCTCGGAAGGTTTTTTCAATTTGGATGAGTGTTTTAGATTAATAATTATTGTTTATAAAAATAATAATTGTTACCCTTTGCACTATGCACAAAAATCTTGTCTTAAGTTTTAAAGAACTTTAGTTTATCGATTAAATAATTATTTATATTATTATGAAGATATATTTTTTTAACTAATTTTCTTTTTGATTTGAAGCGACTAAAAAGCTTGTGTCGCTATGGGCGAAATTATGAAGTCGGTGGTTTGCGGTCTGCCGTCTGCAGTCTGCCGCCATCCTCGGAATCGTACCTTTAAGGTGAATTATATATAATCTTAATTTATTAAGAACATGTTTTCAATATTTCAGAATGAATAAATATATATATATATATATTAGATAAGAGGATTATAATTTGAACTTCAGTAGTCTATGCTTAGGTGGTCGGATGGCGTGGAGGCAAACGCGCATCCTAAAGAATTGGAGACCGGCAGAAGTGGAGGCATTTCCCGAGACAACTTAGACTCTCCAAGAGTTACAGCACCAATGATTTATGGACGTATAATGTAATAACCTAAGTTGGGCTCGAGTCAAGAATTTTTGGAATTCATAATACATATATCGTAAGACGAGGTTAATTTGTGCCCCCGCAGTTTACTTTACGCCACTTTAGAAAAATTCTTTAATGCCATCTATTGTGTAGATGAATCAAGAATACGAACATTATTTCTCTTTTAGCATTTCTTCCATATGCCTCTCTTAGATTGTGTGATTTGACAGAAGCAGTTTATGTTGAAGTCAGTTACCAAGTTTTGTTATAAAAAGTTGTATTAAATAATCTTCTCTAATCTGAGAATTCATTGTTTGTAATGGTACACAAAAAGTTCAAAATAACAGAAAGAAGTGGGGTAATTTATTTATTTAACTTAAAATAGAACATGTATTCTAATATAAACATAATATATATCTTAAACACAAAAATATTTGCAATTTAAACCACAATATACAATTACAAATTACGACATTAAAAAGAGCACTTGACATATTTTACACTTCTTAAATTTCAACACATTTTACTCTTCTTTTATATTGGCCGGTATTTCTTGGAAGAACTTCATGGCTCTATATAGTAATGACTTTTGCGATTTTGTTTTTTTTTCGGAAGGGAAGTCTTATTAAAAAATTATTTAATTTATTATTTAATCCCGTCTTACGGTATGTAACTACAATATGTATTGTTATAATTAAATTTGTAGAAAGCTCCAAGGCCATTGAAGTTGTCCAGCTCACCTACAACTGTTCAGCAGTCTACCATCAACAGCTGCAATGAAGTCTGGGGATAAAGTATTCAACATGTTGGGTCCATACACTTGGAATAACCTGCCATTTAGTCTGAGGTTGGAAACTGGTATTGACAGCTTTACAAGTAGTTTAAAAACACACTTTTTAGGAAAGGAGCTACCTACAATAACCAATGCAAAGGGCCATTGAGGTGATCGAATCACTAAACGGCGCTATATAAAATGCGACCATTTAATATTGTATATTCAAAATTATCTGAAACACATGAGATGATGCCATACCTTGACCATATGCTCCTGCACACAGCTGCATTCACTGCTGCCCAAAATGGAGAGCAGCTCATCTGTGGAGATAAAGAAGAAGCGTGGGAATATCCTGCGCTTAGAGTCTAGGTAGTCATTGAGGGACTTCTGGCAACGCTCTAGACCGTCTCCGAGGCCTTTGAAGTCGTCTAGTCGACCTGGCGCTGTGCAGCAGTCCACTACGATGAGGCGCTTCGAAGTATCCAACATTATCTAAAAGAAATTCAAAAAAGTATTTACTTTATACTACTGCAACACCATAAGACCGAGTTAGAAACTACACTATTTGAAAAATCTATCGGCATCAACCTATTACTAATTTAACCCTTTGAACTCCAGACTTTTTTTCTATATGACATACCAGCAACTCCAGCTATAATGGTAGGTTTTAGATATCAATACATATCATATCTCTGCCTACCCCTGCAGGGAAACGGCGTGATGGTTAGTTAGTTAGATATCAATTATTTAAAAAAAAATGGGATAAGGTTTCATGCAATTATATACATAAAACAATACATACATAAACAATGGCGACATATAGTCGCTCCAGAGTTACTAAAATAATTACCGTGGCGACCTATTGTGGGCCTCCAGAGTAATAAGGGTTAAATCGTAGATGAAGTGGGTTGAACATGACGTGTTCAGAATGGTTGAAAAGGCTGGAGGATGAGAATTACAAGAGAAAGCTTGGTAAATATTGCCAGGTACTTTACAAAATTTAATATTCAGATCTGGTCACATAACACATCTAAAGCCATTTTAAGCAAAGTTTTGATTAAGAATGGTGATCTCTCACCAAGACAATGCTGATGGTATTTTGCATTGGAATGAGGAGCAAATATTACATACTGTGTATATTTTTAATTCTACGTACATCTGACGGCCTCCATGGTTGAGTGGTTCAGATTCTTGATTATTTCACAATTTATTCGTTAATATATTTGCGACAGGTTCCAGAGTAGTAGATATTATCAGTATTGTTCTGGTGAAATACCACCATTCAGAATCGAAACACTTGAAATGGCTTTAGCTGTGTATGGTGACTAGATCTGAATAGCCAGGTACTTCTCCACCTTCCTCTTCCTCATCTTCTTCCACTGCCATTACCTTCAGCCTCACAACTCTTGTGCGGTGCTCACATAAAAATAATGAAATAACCCGTATAAATATTTGTTCATTTTGGTTTGAAACAGTAACCCCCGAGTACAAAGTCAAGGTGCAATGAAATACCATAGACTTATGGAAATGTGTTCCCTAGAACAGCAATTAATTAATTACTATCTCAAAATGGGTACCTTCCTAAAAGACTTGTCGATATCGTCAAACTTCTTGGCCTCCTCAGGCAGTTGGGAGCGAATGTCTCCGCCCACGAAGATGCCTTCCAGGTAGAGCCACTTGCGCTGGGTGGCCATCCACTCCTCAATTACCTCTGCTACGGTGCTCAAGTTCTTATCCCACCGCTGCACGATGGGCAGGAAGGGGCCTATGAATCTGCGGTGCAACAATAATCATCGGATTCAAGAAAATATTTGTTATATTCAAGTATCTGTAATTAAATGGTCTCCTCTCACAACCCCCCCAAGCGACACATTACTTTTACAACAAGTTAATAAATTGAATCCTTTATTAATTTAAGTTTCTATGAAGGTTTCTAGAAGAATAATAATTAATAATAAATATTAACTTGAAATGGTACACAAATAATTTCTAATTTATTGTTTCTAAGTTTAATTTGTATAACTTCAATTTAATTTCAACTTTATTATAAAACAAATATTTTATTAAATTGGAGTTCTACAAATTAAACATGAAATTCTTTTAAATCCAGACAAGCGATAAAGTACCTACATAAAAAGTACTATAACGGAAATCAACAAAAGTCTGTATTTGAAATATACACTATTTATTTATTTAATTCTAAAGAATGTACTTTATTAGCATTATTTATTTTTCAATAAATCACACGATTTTTATAGCGCCGTTTTCGGGAAAAAAGGAACGTCGACGGTGGTTAGGTTAGGTGAGGTTGGTTAGGTTAGGTGTGGTTAGGTTAGGTGTGGTTAGGTTTGGATAGGTTAGGTTGGGTGAGGTAAGTTTAGTTAGGTATGGTTTAGTTAGTTTAGGTGAAGTTGGAATAAGTTAGGTTAGGTTAGGTTAGGTTAGGTTAGGTTAGGTTAGGTTAGATTAGTTTAGGTTTGGTTTGGTTAGGTTAAACTTGGTTGGTTCGGATAGGTTAGGTTAGATGATATAAGTTTATGTTAGGTAGGGTTTGGTTAGGTTAGGTTAGATTAGGTTCAGTTCAGTCAGGTTGACTGAAATGTGTGGGTGTAACTTCAATTAATAATAATGTGTACTATGAAAATATTAAATCATATATGTCACATTGTGATTTAAATTAGGGAATAATAAGGAAAAATTAATTCGAGTAGCAATTTGCAACCATAAAATTAAGAGTTCTTATTCAGGAATAATAATAAACTTTAATCACCTCGATTGGGTGCAATGGGCAAAACAAAATTTAATCGTAGATATCAGTTTATGATTTGAATTAGGGAATAATGAAGAAAAATAAAATTTAAGCATTAAATTACGTTTGGTAATAATAAAATAATTTAATCACCTCCGATGGGTGCAACAGGCAACACGCTACTACCAATTATTTGAAGAGTTGTCAATAACATGATAATAAAAATTGGGCCATGAGCTTGTAGTCTTGGCCCAGAGTCAAAGCTCTTACCACTAATATAGCTAGTTGGTTAACCATACAATCAATTTAAATAAGAGTTTAATTGCATACTACATACTGTGATGCGGCCATGCTCTGGAGGTTCATGGCGTTGTCATCCACCAGGGCGATGATCTCGTCACATGGGTTTAGGATGAAGCCCCTGTCCTCGTTGTTCTTGGTATGCTTGGATACCGTGAAGGCCATTGTCTCCCACAGGTCTTGTATCTCCTTCACACCCCTCTCTATGGCCAGTTCCTGGAAGTATTAATTGGTGGTTAAAAACCAATATATATCATAGCTAGGCGCGTAATACCTCCAATATGAAATAAATTAAATAAATCAGTTTCGAGAAACGGTTGAAACTTCATGAATGACTCTCGGCGGGATTACCTAGTGGTAAATCTAAGACGTTTGGGTTTTCATGATGAATGGTGATTATCAACACCTGCCAAGCTACAGCCTACCCTTGGTCAAGGACCAATGCACGCCACTGGCACCAATACACAAAATGTTAATTATGTATTGGTTTCTTCAACTCTAATTGTGCAACCTATGAGGTATGGAAATTTGTTACCTTTATGGCATGGTTGACAATTGTTTCAGCAATCTCCTGATACTTGTGCAGCTCCATAGCAAACATGTTGTCCAGAGTGAATCTGTCAGGTGACATGTCGAACTGTTGTCCTGGCGAAAAACAAAATCCATCTCCATTAATGTATGTAACCTTAACATTCCAGGGTTACGATAAACCATGTACGACAATGCATATTTCAATCCCTCCAACTTTCATTATTAAAAGCGGAAAATATTACTCATGCAATAAAAGAGTACTCAGCTAACATTGGATTGGACCCTCGACGACCAGGTGGGAACCCTATGCATTTGTCCACTCAGCTACTAACCGGTCATGAAGATTATGTTTATAGGATTACCACTGACAGCTCTATTGAAACCTCTCGTTGTTTCTCTTAACCTCTCGCATGCCATAGGAAAAATTGTGTTTTGCATGCCGTGTGCTAGACAGTAATTTTTATAATTACTCACTGTTGTTTTGCAAAATGAGGTTTTTGTAAATAATTGTACTATCTTACCAGATAACGCATTTATCAAAATGTATGTACAGTATTACATCTAAGTAGTTTCCCCAGAATAGCTATTTATATTCAGAGAAGTGATTTTTTTTCCCCTCATTTTATGTAGAAAAAAAAGTTAAATAAAGAAACCCAAAGTATTTTTATGGTTTTATTATATTGCGAAAGCAAAATAAGTGTCCTTCACAATGAAAATAAAACAATATGTTTCACTCTAAATAAATATATTAAATAGATAATAAAATTGGAATTATTTTTTGATGGCACTTCCACAATGGCGGCAGACTTTTTCACAGAATAAAATAAATATGTTTTGTACGTGACAAAACGACAAAATAAAATAACATTATTTCCTTCCCAAGCAAATAAAATATGTTTTAGTATGCTAGGAGCATTTTTTAAGGTTCAAAATACTAGAAAATCGAATCAGGTGGGTTGCTAGCGAATGCCGGTCCAGCATTGCTGGCACACTATAGGTTAAATGACGCATATAACAGAAAGAGAGGTTCCGTGGTAGATACGAAATAATGTTTGTGATGCATTAGAAACTAAATTATTATTATTATCGAAAGATGAGCATTTTATGATTGTAAGAATTGTTACCTGTCTTTGTCATGAGTTCATTCCAATGGCGCTCCCTCATGGCTTCATTCTTGAGAGACACCATGAGGGGGATGATGTTCTTGAATTGTTTCATCTGCGTGTCGAGCACCTGCCCTTGGGGCATCGTCCTCACCACTTTCGGTAGTTTCCTAAAAACATTTAAATGTAATGACTGGTCAGTAGCTGACTCGGTAGCGCGTTGGGTTTCCACCCACGTGTCGTGAATTCAATTCCTTGACTGGTTAAGTTCTCCATCGTGACACAAGGAACATTGTCTGCTTAGTGTGATGGTTGTAGGAGATTTCCAAATATTATCAGGTTATTCGTAACCCAGGATTTTTTCATCTTTAATCAAAAAAGTTTTAGACAAGCTGTGCGAATTACATTATGCAAAAGCTCACCGTTCAAGAGTTTCTGCTGATTCAGATGATTTTAGATTTTTTTTATGTGAATACTGCACAACAGTTCCAACTATTCTAACCATCTGGGGCCAGTGGGACTATGGCATCCCGAATGCGGTATGTTGTGAGTCTGAGGGTAGTGGGGAGGGGAAGGAGACGGGGAAGAAGGTGGGGAAATATCCGGCTATTCAGATTTGATCACTAAACACAGATAAAAGCCATTTCAAGTAACGTTTCAATTCTGAATGGTGGTCTTTCACCAAAGCGGTACTAAGAGTATCTTCCAATCTGGAATGTGCTGGAAATATACTATATAAATTAATTATTTGTGAAATAACACAAATTAATTAAATAAAATTTACTTGCTCACGCCGCACATTTGAACCAGCATCCTCTGGATTCGTAATCGAGAGCCTTTTCTCTCCACCATGGAGGCCATCAAACAAACAAACTGATTTTGGAACAGTATTGTGAATAGAAAATCTGTACATTCATATCGTCGTTCAGTATGTAATACCGCGAATGTGAGACAAAACAAATTATTCAGAAGAGAGACAAAACCACTACAGATCTGCAGTATTGCCCTCGAAAATAACATCCGAGGTGCTACGTTTTACTATATTGTTAAAAAAAAAAAACAAATATTCGGCATTCTGTGAATGTCAATGAAAATGACTATGAATCGAATGGCATTAAAATACAAGTCACTTTTGGAAAAATTGTAACATTCGCGGTATTGCATGCCAAATAATGATATAATTTACTTATATGTATGTACATATATTATGTACCAAGAAAATATATGTTTAATCATTGAAGAAGATACAGTGCCGGCAAAAATAACTTTACAAGGTCAATGAAACCACAAAATCTATACATTTAAGTGCTTTATGTAGATATTTCTTTACAATTAGTATTTCGACATGTTACCCTTACATTTTATCACCATCTGCAGTCGTTTGGGCATGGATTCGGCAAGGCTGGCGAGGTGGAGTTCATGGTTATCCACAGAGTCTTCAGCGCTTCCTTTAGATTGTTGATGCTGCTGGGTCATGTCACTTGAACCTCGTTTTTCATGAAATTCCAGGCAATTTCAATGGGGTTAAGGTTAGGGGAATTACCCAGCCACTTGAAAAACTTTGTCACAACCTTGGTCTTGTGGGCAGGAACCCCCATCATGCATGAAATAATCAGACCGATAAATGACCCAAAAATTAAGCAAATGTTCTTCCAAAACATTAACATAATTTGCTTGATTCCATAGTTACATTCTTGGAAAGGAAGTACAAACCTCCCCTGCCCTCGCTTCCACTGGTCATACCATGATGCGGTACTTGGGCGACGCACAATCTTTGACCCTCCCCTGACCAACCTAAAAGTGCTCTCATAACAAAACATGGCTTTCTTCCACTTTTCAGATATCCAATGTTGATATTTCTTACAGAAGTCAAGCCTTTACTTCTTTATTGCTGCTGTGAGCATGGGCTTCTTTGCGGCACGGCGACTTGATAGAGCTAGGTCCTTCTGCAGGCGGTGACGAATTATCCTAGTTGCAGCGTTCTGGAGGAGCTCAGGGTACTTATTTTTTGAGTTCAACGGCGGTTATAAAAGGATTTAACATCACTTCAAGCTTCAGAAGCTGATCAGTCCTTGGTAAAGTCTTCTTAGGTGCGCCAGAGCCTGACTTCCTCTGCGGTACCATTCCGGAAGGCAATGATGATGCCGACTGCTTCAGTTGATAAATTGTTTCTCTCGACACGCCCAAATCTCTGGCTACAGCAATCACCGAGTCTCCTTTCTCTATACACGCAGAGTCAAGGCACGGGATTTCTCTTCCATTTTAAGCTTCTTCAGACCCATTGTGTGCAGTAAGAGTAAAGGTAAAAAAAAAAAAAAAAATAAATAAATAAAAAAAAAATAAAATAAAAAAAAAATAAAATAAAAAAAAAATAAAATAAAAAAAAAAATAAAAAAAAAAATTAAAAATAAAATAAAAAAAAGAAAAAAAAAAGACCTAAAACTTTTAAGAAAATAAAAAAATACTGGCCGGCTAGAGTAAAGTACGGACAACCTGTAAAACCCGATGAGGCGAAATGATGCATTGATTGGGTGGGGGAAGGTCGTCTGTGGCGCGCTAATGCCGCACATCATCACTGGGCTCCTCCACATTTTTATGGTGGGAACGGCAAGTGAAATCATGACATGGCATTTTACATGTAAAGTTATTTTTTGTCAGGACCGTAATATTAACAAATCTCAATGAAATATGAAACAGAAAAAAACACATAAAATAAAACGGAAACAGTCGCAACTGGAACTAGAACGCAGAGCCTCTAGTCTTACCGGGATTTGCTCCTCTACCAATTGAGCTATTGAGACCTAATTATTTTTTGTCATTTTTATGGATCTCATATATGTTTTCAAATAAATAATCACATTTCGAACCTGAAATCCTTTAAGAAGTTCTCGATCCCGTCGATCAGCTCCTGCGGATCCAGATTGACCCAGAGGGTCTTGGACCAGCCGTCGCGGGCGTCCCGCTGCCGCTTGAACAGGTCGTATACCTGGATGAGGCCGGCGTAGTCCGCCTTGGCGCGCCCAAACAGCGAAAAGTCCGCTAGCGGGTTGTCAAACAGCTGCTCGGCTTGGCATAAGACAACACGACGCGCTTCTAGGTCTTCTATGTCTTTGCCGTATTTCTAGAAAATAAATAAAATATTCCCCGGTTAACCTGACAATATTTGAATTCTTGCTACTTCCATAATCGTAAGCAGAAAACGTTGGTTCTGCAATGATGGAGGACTTACTTAGCTTGCAGAAGATTGAATCCGCAATGCCTGGGTAGGAACCCGACGCTCTGTCCGCCCAACCAATTAGTCATGAGTCAATGGGTTCAAAACTGAATAAGATGTATCTTAATTATAAGCAGAAAGTTTGTTTTCTGAAACAGCAAAAACTTTTAAACGTTCTGACCTCATGGAAATTTACAGCAAAAAACTTTCTGTCTGGAATTACCAGGTGAGCAAAACTGTTTTTAGTTCACATTGTTCATTTCATCATGAGGCATCGAACTTTGAAACTACCGAACATATTATGATCACTGTCATAGCTATAACACATGCTCTCATTTCCTTAACGATTTTATTTCAAACAGTGTTTTAATTCTTAATGGTTCATTTTTTCCAGATAAATAAATAATATAGGCGCTCATCCCAACACAGGACTGTCCTAGTGAGACGAGAGGCTAATGTTTTTGTTTTTAAATTTAAGAATAAATAAATATACATGTACATATGTCATATTGTTGGTGCATTTAGCTTGAGATAATTAATAAAAATAATTATGGTATTGAATGATCTCAATGTATAAAGGGCACGCCATTGATGTATACTTTTACTGAACTGGCCCAGAGCTAAGGTAGACATACTCAAAGTTCCTAACAGAAGCAACGGGCTACAGATCATTCAATAGAAATAATGTTTTACCTCCATCAGTTCAATCCCCAGGGTCATCTTTTCTCCGATGGCGCCGGGCCCCTCGGTATCAAAAATCTCCACAAACTGTTCCAGGATGTTGAGGAACTCTCCAATCTCATTGATGGTTATCTTGGAGAACTTGTCCTTGGTCTTCTCCAGCTTTCCAGATCGGAATATGGAAGACTTGTACAGGGTGCCCCACTCCTTTTCCAATTTCAGGGCTAGCTCCAAATCCTCCACATTACACTGTTGGAGAAATAAAATCATTAATTTAATAACATACTTAATATTTTAATAATTCTTTTATACACCTTTCAGATTAAAGCTATCCGGAGACAGGTGTGCCTTCTTCAATGCAGTTCTTCTTCAGTGCAGCTCTTCTTATTTGTATAGTTGGGGAGAGTTTGTGGAGGTCATAGCGGGATGCTGAAGTTGTTCAGCCGGAAAACAGCATTGGGAGTCGCTTGATTTAGCACAGATGTGTCATGGGAAAACTGGAGAAAGGAACATTCTTCTACAGTATGTTTTGCTGTTCGTATTTGTTCACACAATTCATAAGTCCTTTAAGCCCCATTTGCACATTAAATACGCACAGCAGCTGTGACTGCACCGGATGCGGTTTAGTGAGGTTCGTGTCTTCCGAAAGAGAGAGACCCCTAGCAGTTTAATAGTTGGATCCACAACAAGATTCTTGTTTTTGCGTCCAAGGTCTGCCGCTGAGTTCGAGGAGTTTAGGAGAGTGTTGTGACTGATGCAGACTTTCGCCTTCAGTCCAAAAGGGTTTCCTGGATGTGAGGCGGTTGGTATTATTTATTTACATTAACTCCATACAGGAGGCTCTAAGGAAAATAATTTCACTCTTCTTTGGAGATGTTGGGTGGAGGGTCTTTTTAAGGAAAGCAAGGAGAGGAAGTTCTGGGATGGAAAAAGGTATGAGGGGTGGGTAAGAATCTGGGGGTCAGTGTGTCCAGGAGTGACGGACGAATCAATCCATCCCTCCCTCTGCGGTGTAAGGAGATGGATCAAATGAGTCCGGCCTCTCCCGATCCGGTACACCACGCAGTTATGGTCAGATGTATCCGCTGCCAAGACATGAACAAACCCCACCCTATGAACCCGGGCACCCCTGCTAGGTCACCAAACGTAGTGAACCACTTGGGGTAATCCACGACATTGGTTATATAATGACTGGTTCCCAAGGCGGCGGTACCCGTACCCGCCTCCCAAATTAAAATGGGTTATACAATTTTTTACAGCAACAAATGTTCCATCATAACTAATAGAGCGCAATATCATGAAGAAATAATATGCAATGAAAATTGTTATTAAACTAGGAGTAAAACTACTTTATCACTCATTGGGGTTATTTTTTTCCATAATCTTGATTCAATGATTGATCATTCTAGTATATTGTAGTTACCTCAATGTTGTGCATCTTCAGCATGTGGAATGTCTCTTGCATGGACTTGTACATAACTTCAGCACTGATGGTCATCTTTTGAACTTGCGTTACCGTCGACATGACCAGTTTGAAGTCTTCTAGACCCTTGATGTTGAGGTTTATGTTGGCACGCATTCTCTGCAAATAAAATTATCCCGTAAACAATATTACTCAATCTGCATGATTAAAAATCATTTTGAAACAACTCTTTTGTAGACTTACAGCAATCTCTTCATCAAACTCCACCATCTTGTCCTTGGTGCTTTGGGCGAGGCATGCCCCGAGTGTGTTCTTCCAATCGTTGGCCTGCTCCTGGATGTGTGCTATGATAGGCCGCAGGTTGACCCGGATGGGCCCCACGTCCACGAACTTGACGTGCTCGTCCAAATCTTCAATGATGTTCTCAAAAAACGTAAACTTCTCGTCGTAGTTCACCAGCTGCGAGTGCTTAACGGTGAATTTCTCGCAAGTCGGCTGCTTCTCAATGGACCAGAGGGATTTGTACTTCAACCACCTGGAATATGAATGAGATACGATAATCATTTTTTTTAAATCTAGACTAAACATATGATTTGTATTAATCGTGCAATTATAATAGAAAATATTCCATTTTTACTAGTCGTGAGTACACGAAGTGGACCAGGGTTATGAATGGTTTGGAGGAAATTTTTGAGGTTATGATGTGTTACCCCTACCTCTATCCAAAGTTTTCCGCTTATTTTGAACATCAAGTATGCGAAAATTCATCAAAAAGTACCATATTTCATCTTTAAGGGGTGGGAAAGAGGGACGGGGGTGGTTTTTTGAAATCTAATATAGACAGTGACCTTCAACTTCTTTTGAAGGTCAAGTGTGAAAAAATTTCATCCCGCCCGGGACATTCTTCATCATATAATAGAAGATCCTGGGTGGTAGATTTCAAAATCAAAATGTCGAAATTAGGTAACGCAACTCCAAAGGCTGGGCCTGTAATGGACGGAGGCCGCTGGTAGCCCAGGACAGGAAGGACTGGAGGTACCTTATTAAAGTGATGGGTTCCCAACCAGAATAGGATAATGGGAAGAAGATGATGAAAAAAAAAAGTTAGTAGAAGGAATAAATAAATTCTTAAAAAATCAGGCAATGCGTGTTTTAAAACCAATAATAAGTGTGTTATACCGTGAAATCAATAAAGTCTTAATAAATTGACAAATTTTTACTTTTGCACATAGGCGTTCGCCTGCGTGGTGATGCGGTAGGCCGTGTCCTGCAGCAGGGCAACATAGTCCGCAATGTCCAACACGAACATTGCGTCGTCCAGGAAGCTGAAGATCTTGAAGTCGTTCGTGTCCCCAATCTTTTGCGGGGGGCACGCCAAACACATGCCCCGCATCCACCGTGGAAATGAATTCAGTCTGCAACATACATTTTTATTAGTTAGGTAGGCCGGTGCCCGCACGAGCTTGGCATTTCATAAGCACTTTTCAAACTAAGGGGGAGAGGGTCATCGGAGAGGGCCATCGGAGAGGGATTATTTATTAATTAGAAATAATGAAAATATTACTAAGCAATACGATAAACATAATATTTTTAAAGAAAAAGTATTTATTACATTCTTTTTAAAATTTACATAGGCTTAGCATTTATCAAATCAAATCAGAAATATATGACCATCCTACGTATATTTTAAAAAATATTAAAATAATTTCTATGGACTATGTTTAAGTTCTCAGTTTACGTTGTGATTATTTAAGTGAAAAAGTTGAGTAAATTGTGTAGAAAAGTGTTTTAAATAGTGTATAAGATTACAAAGAATCGATTCTGGAAATTTAGTAAAATTACTAGAAAAATTGAAAAAAAAAACCCATTACACAAAATCCATAGACAAAACACCAATTTTAGTTGTCATCCGATTGGTAAGCTAAACTGAGCCGCTTCACCCACTACTACTAACCGTAGATCATAGATATACAATACAATTGAGCACCAGGCCGAGAACCACAGAACAAATAATAATTCCTAAACTTAATACAACAACAGCTCAACACCATTATACATATTCTGCCATAAAATGTTTTAACGAACTTCCCAAAGATATACAAGATGAAAAAAATTATGATTTTTTTAAGAAAAAACTTAAAATACATTTTACAAGAAACTAATTTTAGGTGTATATTATAAGTTCACTTGGATAAAATGTATATATGTTTATATACATACACCAAAGTAACGCTCAATACAATTTCGGGTTCTAATTTGGGACTCATTATACAGTCGTTCCATTTCTGTTACAGGATTACTCAATTGTTTCCTTAAATACTTGGTTCATGGACGACCGCTGTCTCCTACCAAGGTGTTGTCTCCAAATTCTCCTCGTTTGAATCTGGCTTTTCATTTAAGCGATGAGTTATTAAATATACTCGAATTATGAGCAGAACCTGGCCATCTTGCTACTATATCTATAAATATCAGTTTTGCATTACACAGAGTTTGAACATTTATAGAAAAATAACCTTTGCGGTTACGGTATGTTTCCGCTTGATCTCTCCCGGGTGCAGTCAATGGCACCAATGATCTTTGTGAATCTTGCGCTATCCTGAAACCCTGACAACCGTCACCATTCATGTTTACATACATGTTTCTCATGGAGGCGATTATTTGCGTCACTCTCCGTACAACGATGCACACCGTCAACTTGGGCACTCTTGTGGAATCACCAGCCGCTTGCAGCATCGATCCCAAAGCGTAGAATCGTAATGCCAATAATAACTGCTGTGGAAGAGTAACTAATTGAATTCCAATTATATTTCCAATTTGTGCCACAGTCCGTTTTGATAAATTAAATCTCATTTGGAAATCACGTCTACAAGATAATTAAAATAGTCCGGTCTGTGCATAAAAACACGCGGACGTCATTTTGCAACTTCGTATTCACCGCTACTGGATGACGTGCTTTGAATAATTGCCATTCATTCGTCATCACTTTCACTGCTCTATGAGGAATCCATTTCACAAAATAAAATATGACCTTTTAATTAAAATAGTTCAAGGTTTCAAATAGGTGATCGTCGGGCAACAACTAGTGACAGCTGTCAAACACCATTTGAGCGCGAACAAAACAAATTGTTATCCATTTAACCGGATCAAAACCGGCCTTTAGGCAACGAAAAGGAAAAAATCAGATGACTTTAGTCGATTAAGAGTAAACATTAAGTGGATCGATACATTTATTAGAGCATATATATGTTACTGGAATGCTTTGTAGGTTTCTAAATATCTATTGTTGTGAAGGGATGTACATATACACACATACATGGGGATTGGTTTTTACTAAACAGCTCAATGATAAATAAAACGAGTAACCTGTTTATGAAGTTTTTGACACTGCGTATGATGATGTAATAGACCTCCAAAGGTGACGGGCTCATGGACACTTCTGGCACGGCCAGTACCGCGTCCACTTGGAATGTGCACACATTGTTGTTCAGGTTGTCATTGAAGTCTTTCATGTTCTTGATGCAGAAACTGGAGGCACAATATGCAAAAACAAGAGGATTTACACCAAATTTGGATTTTGTCATTCACACTTTGAATACATATATAAAACGTAATATTCCACAAAATTAATTTCAAACTAGGAAATAATATTAACCATCATGGAAATAATAGGTAACACATGTAACATGGTAACATGGTAACATGGAAACATGGTAACATGGTAACATGGTAACATGGTAACATGGTAACATGGTAATGTGGTAACAAGGTAACAAGGTAACAAGGTAACATGGTGACATGGTGACATGGTAACATGATTGTGAGAACATCTCTAAAAATTTAGTTCTACTCAATGCATTAAATAGTAACATGACAATGACAACGTGGCAAGTACATATATAAATATGTACCAATTCAGTGGTAAGCATCTGTATGTACCAATTCAGTAGTACACAATGGGTTAAACAGTAAAATAATAACAAAATAGGCGTACTATTGATAGCTCCGTTGTAACCTTTTTCTCTTTCTAATGAATGACACTATGCAAAAGAAAGAGAAGCAACGGCAGGACCATACATCTGTAACCAGAGATAGATAAAACAAAAGGAGATATGCCATAGAAGTGTACCGACTGTCACTGAGCTATGACCAAACTGCACGGACTATCAGAGCAGCTGGGCCAATGTAAGTAATGCATTTGATGTGTAGGTAGAAAGAAAGGAAGAGCGATGCTGTCCGCAGATGCGAGATGCGACTCGTTTGTGCGCACAGTTTCATACTAATGATGGTTTATGGCCCATCTCCCACGTTTCAAATATCCATGTCTGTGACAGTAATGAATGTAACATGTGAACTTACGAGATAAGGGTCTCGAAGGTGGCTCGCTCCCAGTAGCTGTAGAAGGGGGTCATGTCGGGGCAGCGCGCCGTATTGGTGCCGTGCACCATGTACTCCAGCTTCACCAGGACGGGCCCGATGGTGTCGTAGATGCCACTCATGCGCCCCACGTGCTTCGTGCGGTAGTTTTCCAGCTCGGAGAAGAATTCCTACATGACAAACAATCAACTGATTAGAAACAGAACATAGAATAAGTAATAGAACAATGGATAAGGAACTCAGAGTTTGAAAAAAAAAATCGTATAGTTATTATAACTAACTGAAAGGCTAAACAATGCAAGGGTAGGCTGCCACATCGGAGGACAGTGTCTGTACAACATCAGTTATGCAGACGACATGGTACTAATGGCACCGTCTATAAGAGGGCTGCGCATTCTCCTGAAGATCTGCGAAAAGTTTGGGGAAGAAACAAACATGTCTTGTAACCCCAATAAAACAGCTTTGTTGGTCATAAGATATAGACAAGGCCCGACTAGTATTCCTGCAGCTGCCCTGAACGGTGTGATTCTGAAGGTGACTGAAGAAACCAAATACCTAGGACACATAATCACCAGTACTCTGGTGGATGATGATGACATTGATAGGCAAAAGACGAGCTGTCAGCGTAAAATCGAATATGCTCAGTAGAAGATTTCGCCTTTGTAGTACCGCTGTGAAAAGGACTCTATTCCTTGCCTTCCGCGCAACGCTGTACACCTGCGAACTCTGGGCAAACTACAAAAAGAGTAGTATGGAAAGACTTTGTGTACAGTATAATAACGCCTTCCGCATAATGTTTGGCCTCCCCAGATACTGCAGCGCTTCCAGTATGTACGTGGAGGGGCGAGTTTTCGGTTTTGCAGCCCTTATAAGATCCAGGGTGGCTGGAATGAGGGAAAGAATAAACAGCTCCAGGAATATCCTCATCGACGCATACTGGACAAATATATTGGCCCCTCACAATATAAATGCTGCAGCACCTTAAAGGATTTATTTTTCATATACATACTTATTTAGTTAAATTCTTTTTTATTTTTTTTTTTTATTTTAACTTTTGTTTTATGTGTGATGTATCACCTTATACTACTGTCTTATAATTATTTTACTTTTTTTAAACTCTTGTACATATTTTGTATATTTTTTATAACTATTGCATGTATATTTTATATGGAATGTGTGGGACTGCACTAACCTCCCCACATACCGGAATAAACATTTATTATTATTAATATTATTATACCTACTGCATTATGGACTTTTAATAATTATTATAAAAATTGATTAATAAATTTGTAATACTCCAAGTGCGCTTTTTCCCTAATATATACTATATATATATATAGGTATACAATATAAGCGTTAATATAGGGGCGTTCAGTTAACTGTTTTTACTAAAACTATTTTTGCCCCAAAGAAGATTCGGAAAAGGGTGTTCAGACTAAATATTATATGAATAATAATATTTAAATACACATTATATAAATACATATTTAAATAAAATTATAATTCATACTGAATATTACATATAAATTCTGTTACTACTTCTGTTACCACTACCTCTACCACTACGGTACCGATACCGGTCCTGTTCCCCCGGCCGTTACCAATGCCATTACAGTTATCACTACTGTTATCATTACTGTTACTACAAAATGAAAATACAAGCTCAAGAAGAGATAGTCATCGTTAGTAGTGCAATCCAGAAACAGTAAGATAATGATTTAAGTCACCTTGCAAGGATATCTCAGCGTGTCGTCCAGCTTTCCAGTTTTAGGATCAATCTCAGGATCCGGCACCAGAAGAGGAAACAGATTGAACTTGCTCATTTCGTCTATCTTGTCTCCAACCTCCGTGTTTATCATCCCAATGTGAATGTGCATGCACATCAAGTAATTCATTTCTGGAAAACAAAACAAACTTCCTGTTGCAAATAAATACATTATTTCCATTTGCGCTACTTCACCGTGCTCAGGGAACTTCGCACTACACAGGTTGCTGACAACTCATCAACTATAGTGGAAGATACTGACAGTAAAGCCCTGGTGAAAAACCACCACTTCAGAATCAAAACGTTGCTTGAAATGGCTTTAGCTGTGTTTGGTGACCAGATCTAGAGTCAGATACTTCCCCATCTCCTTTCCCACCCCCACTACCTTCAGCCTCACAACCCCAATTGGGGATGCCTTAGTCCAACTCCAGACGATTGGAAGCAATTGGAATTTATGTGAACATAAAAAAATCATCTTAATGCAAACAATTTTATTCTTTTTGGATGCGCTGCTTCACCTGCTGCTGATAAATTATCTGGACAACAGTTTTCAAGAGTACTCACTGATTTGACAATTGTTAATGAAGGTGGTGATGTCCAGCGAGGACCAGGAGATGCGCTCCAGGCCGGGCTGCAGGCGCTGCTCCACCACGCTCAGGTGGCTCCGCACCAGCTGCTGCACCGAGGGGCCCATGTCATCCTGCATCTGGTTGTACTGGGTGATCACGCCATTCAGCAGTTCCAGTTCGTAATACAGCCGGTCCTTCTGCATGGCACACTCTTTGATGGAGTCTGGCAGGCAGAAACCTAAAAATGATATTATCTTTACGGATTTATATTGTAGAGCTCATATTACGAGGCAACGACTCCAGAATTGTAATTAAGTAGTATCGTAGATACTTCCTCACGAAATAGAAAGACAAATTAACAAGTTAAAAAATTCGAATAATTATACTAGATGGAAATAAAATAGAAAGAAAGAATTTAGTTTAAAATCAAACAAATGGAAAAGTCAAAAACAAGCCACTTACCTAAAAACTCCATAATTTCTGCTTCAGTTATAGCTTGAAACATTCCTTTCTTGAAGCTGGATGCGTATTTGAGGTTATAATCGAACATTAAACGCCCTTCGATTACATCATGCCACAGCAAGGGCTGCAATTGCACCTAAAGCACATAAATGACATAAGTCTCACTGTCAAATTCAAGGGAATATATATTTTCACCAAAAAGAGAAACAAACTTTATTGCCGCCTCGCGCATTGTGGGAGCTGGGTTCTTTGACTTTGGTGTTTGACCTGTTTAATTTCTTCTTTTCAAGTAAACCTAGAAATATATAAATCAAGTACATGAGTCGTGGAGTTGCAAAACCTGGAGTTTTTGTTGATTTCTTCTTTTTTTTTTATTCGGAAACTTTTTTAAATTCTAAATTCTAGTCCTAAATGTGGAAAGAAAATAATAATATTTAAAATAAATACCAAATATTCTTTAGCCTTTCAATAAATATAATATCAATGACAAATAAGATTTAAATATTAACTGCAATATCATGGAATGTGCAGTGTTTTCTAATATTGTGTCCTCTGCGTGCAAAATGATATATTTTCAAGGTAAAACTTTATAATTTAACATGTTAATCTGGAGTGACCGGCCAGGTTAGTATGTTTCTATATCTGTTTGCACATAATAAGATAAGCCCCAGCAAGTAATATTTGTACAGCGCCCTTGAGGTGGTTTTTCACAAAAACCACGCTATACAAATCATCCAATTATTATTATTATTATTGTTAAGGAGAAGAAACCAAAACAAGGGGGGCAAGCTAGGCGTGCCGCCAATTTAAGTAAACCAGCAAATAAGTAAAAAGATTCTTGTTTACAAAAACTAAATATTTTGTTAGAATAATTAGATTGACCGTTTTTATAAAAGCTTTATAATTTGCTTACCGCAGTCAAAATCATACTGCCAAACAAATGTGAATGGCAGTCAACAAGGTTGGTGCCTAAATGGTTGTCACGTGACCTTTGCCTCCAGCTGTTGAAATGGTACTTAAGGCAAGTACTTAGAATTTCCTTCGGCAACTTTGGATGAAGAAAATAATGAGCTGAGTCTACGCTTCGGCACGTTTCAAAAGACAAATAATATTTTGAATTTGACCAAAAAAAATCCAACCTCGGACTCGATTTACTCGAAAACGAAATGTCAAATCAAAAAAAGTCATATCATAAAATCGACCCTAATGTGAGGTAGATTCATTAGTTTCCTGCTTGTACCACGAGTGTCCAGACATAATGAACTCTCTCTGAAATGTATTTACGTTTAGGAGAAATTGCGATCGCTGCCTATTGCTGCACAAATCTATTGTGATTTTACAATGGGTAGTAAATGATGAAACATTTGTAAAAAAGGTCAAACTAATTACTGTACCAAAATAGTGGGTTCTGTAAACAAGCTATACCCTTTTTATTAGTTGGTTGTTTTACTTAATATTTTCGAATAGTGATTGCGTACTTTCATCGCAGTAGCAACGCATGTTTGACGTTATATTTTCATAAGATCGTAAATTCACAAGAACGCACCAATACCGCCAGCTAGTGACAAAAAAATGAAGACATTTTGACAGTTAAGGACTTCCACTGGGCCTATAATATGCGCTTAATGGTTATTGTCACTTTTTAAGGTGTTATATCTACTAATATTCAAATTTAAGTCAGTCATTTATCAGTCACCTATTTTTTAATTTTACAGTAACTAAGTAGGATAGGAAGGAGTGAACTTGGGTCTTGAAGAGACCCATGTTGTAGGAGAGTGGAAACACAGAGGCCGAATGAGTCGTAGAAGCGACCCATTCTCATGTGACAAATGTCAACAGTGTGCAAATGTTGGGTGCGCGTTTTGCGTGTTTCCCGACTATGCACCGGTGCCAAATCTATATTTTTGTTCATTTCGGGATTCCCCATAAACGAGAATAATCTTTAAGAGTTTCCGGGTGATGGTGACGAGTTGGAAATTGAAGATCTGCTCAATGATAACGAAGGGTTTGAAACAGAAGAAACTCTGCGGATCTACAGGAACCCACAAAACCTGACAATAACCCCCTCCTCCCCCTGCACCATCAAGTTCGCAGAAATCAAGGTAGAAAAAAGGTATGAGGAAGAAGTCAAAACAAAAGATGAGATCCCCCCTAACTAATGTTAGGTTAGATACAGTTGTATAAAAAAAAAAAATTGTCTTACTCCTTCTTTGGGCTTGCTGCTGAAGTTGGTATACGTCTTCCGGCTTTACAGAAGTGTCAGACATCCTTGCTAATTTCCGTCTCTCCGCAGCATATTGCTCTCCCGCTTCAGTTAAATGCACAGATGAAGGTCTTTCTGGCTTTTCTAGAAATAAAAATTTACTGTGGAAGTGCTGCTTTGGAAATCACTCACTCACCGTGATGAGAGACGAATATTCAGAATCGTACTTATAAAAACATGTTTAATGACCAGATTTGAACAGCCAGATACTTTCGACTTCCTTTAATTATCCTCACAAAATACTGCAAATGGGTATGCATCAATTCAACTGCTCACTTTGAACATAAATAAAATTTAATTGTGGTGAAAACAAACGATTAAATAGAAAATAGAAAAAAAAAAGAGATATGGCATGGCAACGTGTCGGCTGTTGCCGAGCTACGACCAAACTGCACAAACTGTCAAAGTGGCAGAAGCAATGAAAGTTACGTGTTTAGTATATGGGTAGAAACAAAGCCAGGGCATCGCTGTGCGTAGATACGATTATCAGTAGTGGGTGAACGATGATGGCGAAATTTTTGTGCATGTGGTTATATACTAATAATGATTCGTAGCCCATCTCCCTCGTTTCTATTATCTATGAAAGTAGCAATATAAAAAAATTATTTTATTTTTTACCTTCAACGACAGGTTTCTTGAACACAACTTTAAGTATTTTCCTTTGCATTCCGCTCTTAACGATCTGCAAAGCTTCCTTCAGCCAAGTATTGTAGGTTGTGTCTTCATATTGTTTCATCTCCTTCAAGAGGGTGCTGTACATGGCAAAAGATTTCTCTTTCTGCTCTGAACCATCAAGCTCTTTGGTCTAGAAATACAAATACAACAAAAAATAACATGCAGCAATAAATTATGTAGTACAAATGTTAAAAAAAGGGACAATGATAAATGGCCGAATGATGAATCTTCGTAAACGTAAAAACCTTATTATCAACAATAAAATGTAGACATTTAATAAAGTGGAACTAAATTTTTTCATTACTATGGCAATACCAAGTCACTCACTTTGTCTTCGAAATTTTGTTCCTCATATTAAAAATATTACGCATTCGAGTATGACCGTTCGTTTTAAAAAAAACAAGGCAAACAATCAGAATAATTTTTTTTTACATCTGTGAATTTGATACTGTTTTTTTTTTATTGATTTATCTAACCTCTTATACATGGTTATTTTGATACATAAATTTCAAAATACAAAAAAACCACCTTTTCTGCTTATCTTCCTTGAAAAGTGTTAAATTATAATAAAAAAGTTTTAACATAAAATTGTCTTAAAATGTGATGTAGAATCATCTCCTTTCGGAAAGTACCACTAATTTCTGAGCACCGTTTTTGCTGAAAGTAAAAAATATGCACTTGGACCATTGGGCCTTTTAAACATACATGCATCTTCCTATGAACCATCTTGGTGGTGTCATTTAAAATCTTTAAAATGATCGCAGCACCCTCAATCTCTACTATAAAAAGTCAGACTGTACATGAGTCTCACTGCACCACTCGTATATACATACATATATTAAAAATGAATGTTTTTTTCTTTTCCAAGTCGAATAACAAGTTCGAAACATGCTGTATGCAAGCAACGCATATGTGTGAGTACTGTACTCGCACCAACATTCATTGCAATATTTATAATCTCTTTAAACCGGTAACACATTGGAATGATGAAAAAATGATTGCATATACATATGTATTTTACCTGTCTGAATATGTTGTAGCTTTTCCTTAATTTATTGGACAATATTCTGCACCAGAATATAGCTCCAGATTTTGGAGGATGGTTATATAGAAGCGGAGGATCGTCACGGTTAGTCTGGGAAATAAACAAGCACCTCACATAAAAACATCTACATATTATACCTACATGCTTAGTCCCATTAAGCGTCAGGCAAGTAACTTACGTGGAAGAGGTTGCCAATCTGTTCAATTTCATTGGCAAACTGCTGCATGACCAAGTCATACTTGGTCAGGAGCAGTACATGAAGTGATTTGAGAGTCTTCACCTTCACAAATCTTAGAAGCATCTCCAGGGCTTCTTCGGATGACCTAAACAAATTATTGAATACATATGTTTTGATATTCACAACATTCAGATCAAGAATACAGAATATTATGCTATGGATGGAAGGAATTCATTCGCTTGTGCGGTAACCTCAGAACCCATAAATCAAGTGCTCTAACCACTACACACTGCACTACGAGCATTATTATATAATATTGACTATTAAGTGTCATGCGGAAAATCACTTGTCGAAGATATTAATGATGATAATTCTTCAAAGCATTTTCGATTACAATACCAATAAATCTCAATATTCTCACTTATCTTCTATGTTTCAAAGATCCCTCGAGATAGAGAGAAGCTACCGGGAGGAGTACCCAATTTGTTCAGGCATCTAGGGGCTTCAGACCTCGAATTCAGACTTCGAATCCGTCCAGATGTTCCCAGAAAATTGGTGAAGTCATCACATCTGCGATGGATGGATCACATCACATCCGCAGATACTTTAATAGTACACAACTGCTGACCCTGTACAAATCGCAAGTGCGCCCCACTGTAGAATTTGGCAGCCACCTCTGGTCGGGAGTCCCAAAATATCTAAAAAAAAACCCTTGACTCTGTGCAGAAACGGGCGGTACGTTTAATAGATTCACCTATCTTAACAAACGAGTTGCAATCTTTGGAGCACAGACGTCAGGAGGGAATGCTGTCCTTGTTCTACCGGTATTTTAATGGAAGATGCTCTGAGGAACTAGCGTCTTTGATCCCTTCGGCACCGGTGCATAGTCGGGAAACACGCCAAATGCGCACCCAACATTTGCGCACGGTTGACATTTGTCACATGAGAACGGGTCGCTTCTACGATTCGTTCTTGTGTTCAACAGCTCGGCTGTGGAATGATCTGCCGGCCTCTGTGTTTCCTCCATATTATAACATGGGTCTCTTTAAGACCCAAGTTCACTCCTTCCTATCCTCTAAAAGACCCTCCACACAGCATCCCCAAAGATGATTTAGGCCTTGAGGGAAATTATTTCCTTCAGGGTCTCCTGTGTGGAGTTACTGTAAAAAAAAAAAAAACTATTAAAACTCATTCAGAAAATGTTGCCAAATTTGCAAATAGCTAACTTGTAATAAACATGTTGAGACCATTACAAAATGTATACAGAGTATGTAGTACATTTTTAATAGATATTTTCTAAAGGGAATGCGTGGCGCTACAGTGTTGCCACTAGAGAAAGTGTGGCAAGTCGGAACAAGGGGAAAATACAGGGAATAAACACATGTGAAATGTAAATAAAGGGGCGAAAGAGCAAGCTCTCTCTCAGACCAGGCTGTATGCAAAATATGAACTTTATTGGTAGGCAAAATTATTTTATTATGTTATGTAACAAATTCACTACAGTTAAAACTCTTCGTGAAATGCATATAGCTCCTCGTTAAAAAATCCGCGAAGTTGATTCAGTTCAGTTTCCACGAGGGCAAGAATTCCGCGAACCAGCGACACGCTCTCGTGTGACCACGTCGCTCACGGCAGAACCATACTGGCATTAGTGCGCAGAGGTTGTGTGTGCACCAGATGCGCTCCGGCGCACCCACGCCACTTGCAATGGCGTCTGTTTCCGTAGCGTGCCCAGAACGCACATCATTATTTTGCAGAGTATAACCGTGAAACATCTAAATTTCAGACACTTTTTGAAGGCCCTAACTACTGTTAATCGGGTACCTGTGTCAAGTCCCAAATAATGGACCAGATTCGTGAACTAGTGTCGACGCTGTTCCTGTCTGAAAGCTGTCTCCACTCCAGACCGATGGTCCCACGTAAGCTGTATTTGAACCCTCTTTATCTGTGCTGTAGTTAACTGAATTCTAGAAGAACATACCCGATTCTAGATTCGACGAGAGAGAGAGATTTTGAACCATTAGTTAGGATGTGTACTGCCAATGTTAGTGCATAATTGCCCTATGTATAAACTGTGATTGCCCTCCCATAATAAACACTGGCTAGAAGACGCATATTCTTTCATTTGAGTACCTTGTCCTTGAGCAGATATGAGGCTGAACGCCAACTCCCGACCCAGCAGAGAAGAGATAACTTGTCCCGCCTACTGAGCTATCCCGGTAAACTTTGAGTCGGTCGCTCCCTCGTCTGGCCTCGAGGTCAATCATAACCTAACCTTCCTAACCTGTCCCCTAACACTGTTTCACGACACTAGCCCCCAGCGTGCCTGTTCTCCAACACTGGCGCTCCAACACTGGCGCCCCTCATGGATGGTACCAGGGCTCTTACACTGCCATTCTCCAACACTGCCACCCTAGAGAGTGGGGCTTGTTCCCCAACAATGTATATTATATTATTCAATTTATTTTTTATAACTTCTTGAAGTTTGTAAACCTCATTGTAATATTTAATCATTGAAGAAGATAATATTAACACATCCCAAAATGAACTACGAATCCGAAAAACCAACAGAAATTTAAAATGATGTAAATGGCTTAAATTGAACTGGTCTCATTAGCTTAGTTGGTTAAGCGGTTACCCCGGATAGGTACCCGACCGAAATCTTTTTAATTTCTGTTGTTTTTTCGGATTCGTGGTTCATTTTGCGATGTGTTAATATTATCTTCTTCAATGATTATATATTATATTACTTTAATTGAAATTGATCACTTTTGGATAAATGTTAGTTTACAACATCTTTATTATTGAAAAAGAATAAGGGACTCGGATACCTATCAATTCACATAAAAAATCAAGTAAACTTACCTCAGATTTTCAAAGCACTCGTCTATAAACTTCTGAGCCTCTTTCTCCAGATGAGTTGACTCCTTTCTGACGTCCCCCATGATCACGTCCCAGTTCTCCTTATTGTCTGGGATGTACAGACTGAAGTCCACCGTACGGATGGGGACTATGAGCTGGTTCACTCGGTCTATGACTCCGTCTATCCGCTGCTGGTCTCGGATGATGGACTTCAACTCGGCACCCAATATGTTCTTGAATTGTATCAAAGTCTGAAAATAGAGTTAAAACAATGAGAACTCATTTCACATAATACAAGATGTGACGCAAAAACCTCGCAGATTTCGTACTACTATTGCACTGGTCGTAATGGAGTGGGAAGGTTCATAGTGGGGTCTTTCGTTAGCATATGCCTCGCTGTTTTCAGTTGCCATCATAGCTTCGACGGGTGTGAATCGTGCATTCATTATTAGCATCACACACTGAGCGGTGAACATTCGATGTAATTCCCATTTAGCAAATAAATAATTTTGCAGTCAAAAGGGCAAATAAAGTGTATGAAATCATTTGTAACTATAATAAAATATTTAGGCCTTTCCATTAATGTTCAAGGGTTGCTTGATATTTTCGCACTTGGTTAACTTATGCATGAAAATAAAAGGATGATGGAATCCCTATTTTGAGAAATGTGAGACTGAATTAAGTGGGGAGGAGAAGATAGAGGTTGAAAAGTACCTGGCTATCTAGTTACTAACAACATTCTGAATGGTGTTCTCTCATCAGGGTGATATTGTGAATGAGTGTTCCGCTACTGTCCATCAGGTTCCTCACAGTGAATTCAATCCACAACTCAATAAGCTTACTAATCTGCAGTGGAGGAATGGAGGTTGACATCAAACCTAGCATAACGGGCTCAAAAACAGATAAGTCATATGTATTGGGAAACAACAAAGCTATATTAATGTTCATAATTGGAGATGAATGAATAATGACGTAAGAATGAACACAGAACATTAATATTCTGATAAAATAACCTCGGCAACTCTGGCCAAATCAGCACAGACACTGGCCAGGTAGTCCGTCCGCTGGAACAGCTTGACCTTGTCAAATTCCCAGCGCGGCCCCTTCACGTTCTCCTCAATCGTTTTCCTGGTCAGCATATAGTAGCTCCTCCAGTTCTCCAGCATCTCCTGGCCGGCTAGAGCCAGCTCCAGAACATCAGCATGAGGCTTACTGAAAGACGAAAAAAAAAATTATCATTTTTCCTTGGTAGTCATTCAAATATTTTTTTATGTGAAAACTCATAATAGCTCCCTTGTCTATTCTGTGTACAACTGAACGAACTATATTGTCACCCAGTTGGATGACGTTATGAGGCAGGTTAAGGAGGGGCTGCAGTGAGAGATTAAAAAAGGAAAGTAAGAAGAAGGTTAATGCCAGCATTCGTGCAATTTTACAATAGAACAAGTCGGAAAAATGACTCATTCTCGTGATACAGAACTGTTACAAGTATTCTGCTTTTGTCTGACAGGTTTTTACTGTTGCACCAGTGCACAGGAAAGATCAATGCTGCTACTTCCTCCAATTTACCCCAGTATCGCTCTGGTGAAAGACCACTATTGAGGATCTAAAAATTACTTAAAATGACTTTAGTTTTATTTCGCAAGCACATCTGAATAGTTAAGTACTTCCCAACCATCCTCTTCCCCATCTCTTTCCCTTCCCCAGTCTCTTCAGACTCATAATATACCCCAATTGGAGATGCCATGCTCATTCTTGTGCGATATTCACATAAAAAATAGTGAAAACAGGCTCCATTGGAATACTTGGAATACTTGTAAAACAGAATTAAAAAAAACCCCATGTATTGTCAAGTAAAATTAAGAAAAGCCGGCACTTACTCAAAAACGGTGGCCACATTCAGGTATTTCTCAATCTTTGAGCAAAGGCAGCTTGCGATCTTCTCGAAGAGCGGCACCATTGTCTCGTCCCTGCAGTAGTACTTGGAGAGTACCCACAGCATGTTCAGGCCGTCCATCAGCGGCGGGATACTGTTTGAGATGGTCTTTAGATTGGAGCCTTCAGACACTATCTGCAATAGGAAGTATTAGATTAGATAACTGTAAGGGGGAGTTGTTTCGGGGAATTTCAACATTTTGTCAAAATTTCAAAGTTAATATTTAAGTTCTGTGAAAGTTCTATTCATTTTCTGTTATTATTACATTATGGGGCAGTTGTTTCACAGTGCTTGAATAGAACTTTCACAAAACTTTAAAATTAAGATTGAAAATTTTGATGAATCCTTCAAGTTTCTCAAAATAACCCGCACTAAGATTCGCTAGGCAGACTGATATTTTAGCAAAGCGTTGTTTTTTTACTCATGCTAAGGACTGATTCCTCAAAACATCTCTATATCGACAATTAATTAAATTTAAAATGATGTTAACTCTCGTAGTAACGGTGTTAAATATTCCACTTTCGATCGTGATATGCCTTCAATACTGATTGACATAATGTTAGTTTGGGGTACAAATATGACTCCATCTACCTCTAAAGTACTGCACTTTATATTGCTGGTAACAACATCACTCTTGAACACTACTCACACATCCAACAACAATACCACCTACGCTCGCATTGCGTATAGACACATCCGCTCTGTGTGGCGGCTAGTGCATTACTGGATGGTAAAGGTGCACTATAAAGTAACGTTTATAAGACATATGCACTACATAAGGAATTGCTAGTGCATTACTGGATGGTAAAGATGCACTATAAAGTATCGTTTATAAGACATATGCACTACATAAGGAATTGCTAGTGCATTACTGGATGGTAAAGGTACACTATAAAGTATCGTTTATAAGGTGTATGCACTACATAAGGAATTGCTAGTGCATTACTGGATGGTAAAGGTGCACTATAAAGTATTGTTTATAAGGTGTATGCACTACATAAGGAATTGCTAGTGCATTACTGGATGGTAAAGGTGCACTATAAAGTATCGTTTATAAGGTGTATGCACTACATAAGGAATTGCTAGTGCATTACTGGATGGTAAAGGTGCACTATAAAGTATGGTTTATAAGGTGTATGCACTACATAAGGAATTGCTAGTGCATTACTGGATGGTAAAGATGCACTATAAAGTATCGTTTATAAGACATATGCACTACATAAGGAATGGCTAGTGCATTACTGGATGGTAAAGGTACACTATAAAGTATCGTTTATAAGGTGTATGTACTACATTAGGAATTGCTAGTGCATTACTGGATGGTAAAGGTGCACTATAAAGTATCGTTTATAAGGTGTATGCACTACATAAGGAATTGCTAGTGCATTACTGGATGGTAAAGGTGCACTTTAAAGTATCGTTTATAAGGTGTATGCACTACATAAGGAATTGCTAGTGCATTACTGGATGGTAAAGGTACACTATAAAGTATCGTTTATAAGGTGTATGTACTACATAAGGAATTGCTAGTGCATTACTGGATGGTAAAGGTGCACTATAAAGTATCGTTTATAAGGTGTATGCACTACATAAGGAATTGCTAGTGCATTACTGGATGGTAAAGGTGCACTATAAAGTATCGTTTATAAGGTGTATGCACTACATAAGGAATTGTTTTTTCCATTCTCTAATTATCTAATAGCATTTAGCTTAGCAACGCAAATCTCAAATTTACAACAGCATGGTCTTCAAATCACCCAATTACTAATTATTTACCTAATAGATTAAAATGAAAGCTTTCCAAGGTATTGAAAAAAAAATTATAATGCGAACATCGCACGAGTCCTAACTGCTTCCAACTGTACAGAACCAGTAGGACTATGGCATTCCCAATTGGGGTATATTGTGAGGCTGAAGGGAATGGGGAAGGAAAGGGAGTGGGAAAGAGTAAGGTTGTAAAGCAACTGGATATTCAGATCTGGCCACCAAACACGGTTAACATGTGGGAGGCCAATGCGAACTGTGGAGCTGATTCGGAATGGTCACATTCTCATCATCCTTAAATATGTTTGTAGAATACTCAAATAAATTTTATTCGATTGGCAAATAAATAATACTACGTTTAAAATATTCTTGCTTCTCGTGTGTCACACTGAAAAAATAAATAATATCCTGTCATCGCGAAAAATATTTACGGTTTTCAAAATCATATTACTGTTGTTATTTATAGGAGCACCTGATATTATATTTTTTTATTACGAAAGGCACTTCTTTAACTTTAAGGAAAATATAATAAAACTTTTTAAATATTTTCGTATTTCTTTCTTTACCTTTTATTTGTAACATGAGACAGAAAAAAATCATTTCTCTAAATATATGAAGGTATTCTGGGAAAACTAGTTTTGATATATGTATACACAATTGTTGTAAAAACAACACATTATCCAATAAAACGGGAACCATTAAAAAAAAACATGTCAATAATTACAAAATTGTACCCAGCTGGTGCACGGCGCGGCAAATATGGGAAATACTCCGGTTTTTTGTGATTTCTCGGACGAAAATCCCGGCTTTCAAGGGGTTAAAAAACGATTTCTAATCAATAGAACAAAATGAAAGCATCCTAAGATTTCAGGTTATTAACGGAATTGTAGTTCAGTCAATTGTTTAATATTTAATCATTGAAGAAAATAATATTAACATAACCTAAATGAAACATGAAACTGGAAAAAACAACAGAAAATAAAAAGATTTAATATGGGATTAAAAATGGAGAAGAATATTGACAAATCTTAAATTTGAGATATGATATGTAATAAGTTTTTTTTTTTTATCTTAAAAAGAAAGACAAATATTTCCTGGTTACGAATAACCTGACAATATTTGAAAATCTCTTACTACCATCACAGTAAGCGGAAGATGTTGCTTGTGTCGTAATGGAGGTCTTAGCCAGCCGAGGAATTGAACTTACGACGCCTGGGTGAGACCCAAACGCGATGCCAACTCAGCCACTGACCGAAGTTGGTAAAGCGGTTGCCCCGGATAGGCAGAGGTCCTGGGTTCGAGTCCCAGATGCGACTGAAATCTTTTTATTTTCTGTTGTTTTTCCCGGTTTCATGTTTCATTTAAGTTACGTTAATATTATTTTCTTCAATGATTAAATATTACAATGAGGTTTTTAAATCTCAATAAAAATAATTAATAATTAAAAATTGAATTGTTCAATAGACTACGCCTAATAAAATATTTAGCATGAGCCAAAAATGTTCAGTCTGTATAACCTTTATAAAAAAAACTGCTAGAACTGCCATAGGGAACAACGATAAATAAATGCAACGATCACGCTACTGACATCTATAAAAGAGACGACATAAGAGCAAGACAAAAAATTACCTTAAAATATCTCATCAACGTTGCTAAGAAATTGAAGTTGTCCCGGACGCCCTTGAAGCGTTTTTTTAGTCTCTTGAAGTGGTGTAGGTGGTTTTCCAATTTGGGCGACCCGGCGTGGGCCAGCACCTCGAGGATCTTCCTCACGGGTGGCGCCTCCAGCTGTTGGGTGAGCTGGAACAGCTTGGTGTGCTGCATCTTCCAGAACTCACACTCGTCCACCGGTGTCTCCGCACACATATTCTGTAAAAAATGTATTTAATGGGTTATAAATAGACGGATTATGAGTATTGTATCATTTTTGTACGTCGACTGACGAGACTACGACACTTGTGACCATTATATTGCCAATTAAATTATTGGATAATTAACAGATAAATTGACAGTTATTTATTCAACAACTAAATTGCGAATATTGCATCCACGGGCGCCGTAGTCTCGTCAGCTTAAATACAAAAATGCATATAAACCGATGTCTTTTTATATCCATAGAAAATAGCAACAAGGAAGATGGGTCATGAATGACTATTAGTATGAAACTGAGCATACAAAAGCGTCATTAACATCGTTCACTCATACTATGGCTCATATAAATCGTATCTACACACAGCAGCGCTCTGCCCTTGTTTCTACCCGCACATCAAATGCAAAACTTTCATTGCTGCTTTCACTGTTGAAATTATAGGGTCTCACACACGTACATTTCCGCCTGCATTTTACGATCTTCGCTCCAAAGTGCCGGCTGATCCGCTGATACGCCAGATCAGGCTGCTGGCCGAAACGTTACGTTAATTTAGGTAAAAAAACGTCACCACACTTTGGCGGGTGGGCCGATCGATTGATCGACTGATCTCTGCGCGGAGGTGTACATGTAAAGGGATATCTCAGAAATCAGAGCAAAGTGTGGCCTGATGCATGATACGTCGTACAGTTTAAAAGTTTTGCAACAGTTTTAACCGTAGAAATCATAAGATAGACATTGCTATAGCCATTTATCAATAAAAATAATAATGTCATGTCATAATTACCCAGAAGATTATAAATTACTTATGTATGAACAGCGAAAATTTAGTTGGTTTACTTGCAGTGTTTCGTTAAAAAATTAACTAATACTAATTTTTAAGTTTCTGTTGTTTGCTTTTGATTTTCCATAAGCAGTCGGTGAAAAGCCATAAATAAAAATAAACAAATGTGTGGAGAACGCTCAAACGCTTACGAGTAAAGACGTAGCACGCCAATCGCTGAGAAAAACCCACGCGTCGGATTGACAGAAGATTTGGACGTTCGAACTACAGGTTGCTGCCTTTACACGTATGTTTCGGCAGACGTATTGGAACGAAATGTGGCGAGACTAAAGCGTATGTGCAATGTCCGCTTATGGCATCCCCAATCATTATATACCAAAAAATACATAATTACATACAACGTGGAAAAAACATGTACATATGTATAAATAATTATGTATTATGAGTAATTAATTTTTATAGATTTTCTTTAAGTAATTAAATTTTAAAATTTAGTAAGATAATTATTTTTAAAATATAAAATAATTCTTAATATTTAAAAAAATTATATCTCAATTAGTATTCTAATTATATGTATATAAAATTTTGCTTAATTCCATAATTTACAAAATATTTAATTATATAATAAATTTATTTCTAACAAATAAACTAACGGTTACATTATTTTAAGTAAAATTTTTTTTTGATTTTCTCTAAGTAATTAAATTTAATATGATAATTATATTTAAAATATAAAATAATTCTTAATATTTTTTTAATTTATATATCAATTAGTATTTTAATTATACGCATACAATTTTTTTTTAATTCCATAATTTACAAAATATTTAATTATGTAGTAAATTTATTTCTAACAAATAAAATAATGGTTACATTATTTTTAAGTTTAATTTTTATAGATTTTCTTTAAGTAATTAGATTTTAAAATTTAGTGAGTTAATTATATTTAAAATATAAAATAATTCTGAATATTTTAAAAATTTATATCTCAATTAGTATTCAAATAAATGGCTATTCAGATTTGGTTGCCAACACGGCTAAAGCCATTTCAAGCAAAGTTTCGATTCTTTTTTTTATTATTATATACCAAAAATACATAATTACATACAACGTGGGAAAATACATGTAGATATGTATAAATAATTATCTATATACATATAAATAATTATCTATATACATATAAAAAAAAAAATATATATATATAAAGTTTTGGCATAAATCACCTCACTAGGCTGAGCCTGTTCCGAGGTGGTAGAAATTAAAACGGTTGTAATATCCTAAATAATGAGATAGGATTAAAATAAATAATAATAAATAGCTTGAAGTTTGTTTTTATTTTGTATTCTGAATGGTGGTGTTTCACCAGTGCGATACTAAAAGTATCCACCACTCTTGAACGCGCTGCAAATATGCTATGTATTATTTTTAATTAATAATTTGTGAAATAACACAAATAAATCAAATAAAAATTTATTGCGTACGCCGGGATTTGTGCCCGCGACCTCCAAATTCATAGCCAAGGATTGTAACCACTCAACCACGGAGGGTGTCACTAAGCCATTGCTTACACATATGTACTTATTAATTTTAGTGAAAATGTGAGAACAAGTGTAAACATGTTGATCAAAATTGAATATTCGAAAACTTTTATAGTTATTGGAAAAGTTTAACAGTATATTCATTTTATTATATTAAAAATGAATGTTTTTCAATTTCACTGGAATTTTCTTTTCTGAAGTCGAATAACACGTTTGAAATATGCTGTATGCAAGCAATGCATTTTGTGAATACTACCAATTCTCGCTGTGATACCTATACATAAACATATCTGTATTAATCAAACAGATCTTTCAGAAAACAGTTGGTCACCTTTGCGTCGCTTGCTTCAACGATGGAAGTTAGGTGTTCATTCCACGCGTGTACGCCTATCTCCAATTGTTCCACAACTTCTGGAAGCTTGCTCAGCTTTCTGACAGAAAGCTTCCCCTCTGCGAGCTCTGGGATTACAGGCATTGGCAGCTGGAGCTCGCCCTCTAGATGTTCAATCGACCTGGATGACAACATTTTATGATATGTGTTCAAGTTATAATTTATTTTATACAAATTTTTTACAGATTCTAAACAATTAAAACCCAAGGTGAATAGCAATCGCAAAATGAGTGCATAATTTTAATGCTATGAACATCTAGGCCTGTGAACCAGTCCAGGGCGACGTCCTATGGACCTCATCAATTCTGCCGGGGAACGAGTAGAGCACACACACACTGCATCGCATATGGCTGACTCTTTAAGACATCACCTGCGCATCATGTGAACATAATGGCTGTAGGAGCATTTTATCCTATAGGATGACCAGAATGTATGAGACAGTGAAAACCCAGACTCCCTAAGTGAGGTAAGGTATGAGACGAGCATTTCTAACGTCAGCCGCTTGTCACACAAGTGTCCACCTGAAGGAAGTGGAAGATAACCGAAGGAGTCTCTAGAAGGGTTTTTAGGACTTCAGGCGGCATGCAGGGTGAGGCATGATATCATCGTGCAAAGCTATTTTGTAACACCTTCTTGTATTCCCTCAGTGTTGCAATCTCTCGCCTGATATTTGGTTGGGTTATATTTGCAAATACTGTGAGTGTTAGAGTTATGTTAAAACAGTTAAACTTACCATTCGATACTTCCGATGAGATCGAATAAATCGTCTGTCAATTCTTTAGAGGTTTGCGGAGTCTGGAAGAAAAACAAAAAAATTAGTTCAATAAATGTTAATTTTTATATTGCTAGTTACAGTTGAGGATTTTTTACCGTATGTGTTTCGGTTTTATCCGGATTGACATCATGTAATTTTTCAGGAGTCACATGGAGTAGGCCCTTGGCTTTAATCCTGAAAGAAATGATCAGATTTAAATTTGGTAACTTTTTGTTTAATTTCTTGACAAAAAGTATATAAAAGCTCGTCAGGGAAAGTTAGGTTACGTGAGGGTAAAGGTTGGTAAAAGAAGGGTTAAGTTTGGTTGGGTTAGGTTTATTTATGTGAGTGTTAGGTTGCGTTAGAGTAATTGATGGTTGTTTAAAGAAGGGTAAATTTAGGATGACGTTATGTGACTTTTAAGTTAGGTTAGGTTTATGTAAGAGAAAGTTAGGTTAGGTTTAGGTAATAGTGGGTTGATTGGTTGTAGTAGGGTTAATTTAGGTGAGGTTATGTTAGTTTTAGTTGTGTTAACAGAATGTATTATCATCTTAAATATGTACATAATAATAACCTGGATTCCGCGAGCATCTGGCGTGCGGTGATAGACATCAGGCGGTAGTGTGAGGCGTGGTGGTAGTTGAGCTCCGACACCTGTGTCACTGCAGCGGATGTTTGGATTTCTTCTGTTGTGGCATCGGGTGCCTCCCCTGTGGCGTCCTTCGCCTCTGGTAGCCGGGAACCCAAAAGGGTAATGTAGGCCTGAAAGGTTGATAAATATTATATAAAGAACTCCCATATTCAAATTAGACAAAAATACCAAAGTACATAGAATAAATCGTAGCAATACAAACAAATTGGTATAATTATGAAAATTCAGAAAATGTGTTTTTTTGTATAGTTCCAAATAACCAACTCTGTTCCAAATAACCAATTGGAATGCATATGATGTTTGACTGTCCTAAAACAGGATATCATCCTAATTGGAGAATCAAAATTAGTCAAAAAATTATACCTAACACATAATGCTAAATCGACCAATAAAAAAAACCTAAAATTGACTCACTGACACCAGTTGAATACATTTAGTTATTATGTATTTTACTTTTGTGTATAACTATTTACAAGCTGCGTGACGTAAGTAGTTACGAGATCGTCAGTAATTTTGTTAGTCTAGTTTGGTAGTCAAAAATAACGTTAACTCTGTGCCAAAACTTATAAACAAACTAATTATTAAAATAAAATAAACTAGAATCAATAAACAAGCAGTACTGCAATATTTATGATAACACTGCACAGAGTTCAAGAAGCCAGTTGCCTCAATATGATAATATGGGGAATTCACTGGGTTAACAACCGCCCGCTGCCGGTCACCCGGATGGAGGAATTTCCCAAGATCGCCGATGCAGCAGCAGAGTTCAATAGAGGACAAATCCATCAGCTGTAGTAGAGGGGAAAATATTTCATACTATGAAAGGCGTTATTTTAGTTCTTGTAAATCAGTGTATAATATTTTTCAATAAATACACTGTGTTAATTGTGTTGTCATTTTTCTACCCATAGAAATTTAAGAACACCAAATTCTTTGAATATATAATCTGACATTCATTAGTTATTCAGTTTTGTCTTTATGGTGTTATCTTCCCAACCTTCTCCTTTCCCATTCCCTTAAGCCTCACAACATACCCTAATTTAGGATGCCATAGTTCCACTGGTTCCAGAGAGTTGGGACTCTCATACAGGCCTCCGTGGTCAAAGGGTAAGGCCCTTGACTACGAATCCGAAGGTTGCGGGTTCAAATCCCTGCGTGCGCAAGTAAATTTTATTTAATTAATTTGTGCTGTTTCACAATTAATTCATTTTAAAATAATATATGGTATATTTGCGCATGTTCCAGGGTGGAAGATACTCTCAGTGTCGCCCTGGTGAAAGACCACCATTCAGAATTGAAACGTTGCTTGAAATGGCTTTTAGCCATGTTTGGTGACCAGATCTGAATAGCCAGGTATTTCCCCACCTTCCTCTTCCCCTTCTCCTTCCCCTTCCCATACTTCAGCCTCACAACATTCCCCAATTGGGGATGTCATAGTCTCACTGGTTGCAGACGGTTGGGAGCAGTTGAGACTCTTGTGCGGTATTTATGTAAAATATAAAAAAAGTACTCAATTAAAATAAAACTAATAATTTAAATAGTATTTAAAATAAAATAGTGCCCAATTTACCTTTTGAAGAACCAAGGAAGAGGCCTTCAGAAACCTAGCCTGGCACGATCCCATGGTGAAGAACTCGGGCATCATGAGACGGGCAGCCGTCTCCGACTTGAGCATGGGAATAGGTGCCTCAGAGAGCCGAATGACATATGTGAACTTGGTGTCCGGCTCCACCCCCAACATCGGAATCTCCCCGAAGTGTCCAACCAACGAGGGTAGCTTCATCATGAGAGGGACGTATTTCTGATGAAGAAAAACAGGATAATTATTTTTTTTATTTAGTTCCAATATATATTTTTTCATCTAGTTAATAAAATTTTACAAAGCAAATTAGACAATTTGTAGTGTTTTTCTTAGTCCTCCTCACTAGGGGTTCCTGTGCTGAGGCAGACTAGGTTTTATCAAGTTCGTATCAAGATGTTGGATAACTCCTCTTCTTTGATTTCTTTGAGCCAGATTTGATTTTTGAAATCTCTTGCCTTTTCTGCTTTTTTAATTTATTTTTATGGCCGGTGGAAGTGAATTATATAACTTAGTGGAGAGATATTTATAATTCCTTTGTCCAACAGCATTTTTAAATTTATGAATATTCATAATGTCATTCTGGTTCGCTCTCGTGTAGTAAAAAATATTCTTCGGTTTTTTAAAACTTTTTGATTAAAACATTCTTAGCATAGATATTTTGGATGTTAGCTACTGCAAAAGATTTGTTCATTTGTTCACATGTTCATCAAATTCATTATATATAATGAAAGTGAGATAATTACCGTAGCACTCGGCAGCGGTAGGATTCACATAACAATACTTTATTTCAGATGGTATGCAGGGTAGTGCAATGAGATTGCTTCCATAAATGGGAAAGATAAAAACACTTCACGAAAAAATAAGCATAGTTAACGTCAGTGTAATGTATATGTAAATAAGATCCTGAAATGTACGGTAATGAACAAAGAAAATAAAAAGCTTACCATGACAGTGTACCACTCCACCGTTCCGTCAACTTCTGGGTCAAGATCAGTTGGGGCTGAAAGAGAAAGTTTTTTTTTTTTTTTTAATCATTGAAGATAATATTAACATCTCCCAAATCGAAACAATAAGGTTTATAAGCTTCAATAAGTTATTCAAAGAAAAAAAAATGTTAAAAAACCAGAGTGGTAGATATCTAGCCTCAGTATAGCCCTGGTGAAAGATAACCATTCAGAATTAAAACGTTGGTTGAAATGGCTTTAGCGGTGTTTAGTTACCAGATCTTAATCGCCGAGTACTTCCCAACCTGTCTCTTCCCCATTTCTTTCCCCTACAACCTCACAACATACCCCAATTGGAGATGACATAGACCCGCTGGCTCCGGGTAGTTGGGGCTTTTGTGCAAAGTCAACATAAAAAATTAAATCGATATCAGATATCACATTCCAAATCAGCATTCAATAGATATGGATACCAAAATATCACTTCTACACTCGGAACAGTTAGAACTCTAATATCACTTCTACACTCGGAACAGTAGAACTCTAATATCACTTCTACACTCGGAACAGTTAGAACTCTAATATCACTTCTACACTCGGAACAGTTAGAACTCTAATATCTAAGGATATGTCAGCGATATTATATCCAATATCTGGTGGTATTATAATATATTAGGTTCAGCCCTATTTTTGACAGATTGCTCATATACAAAATGAAAATCAGACGAGTGGAGAGACAGGACAGATGAGGTACCTAACCTAAAACAAGGAAAATCTCTGAAAGAAAAAAAATTGGACAAACATACATTAGAAAACGGAACATACAGAAACGAAACATGCCACGAACTCAACAGTTTCTAATTGAGCTTGAAACCATTGTTGTATTCTGTATGTTCCAAATACTGTGATGGATGGGACATGCGGAATGAAAGCCAGATGACAGAACATTGAAAATTGTACCCACGATGGTGCCCCAGTGGAGACGATTCAGAGACAGAACTAGAAAGAGGTGAACTGACTAGCAGGGGATTGAAGCAGGATGCGAACGATTGAGGACTGAAGATATTGAGGTGCAAGTAAATACAGCCCTGGGATGTAGCATCATAACGATAATTTTATTTTATTTCATTTATTTATTATGTACACAACAGAGGGTGAACATAAAAAAAAAAAACTAGAGAGAAATAAAAAAGAATAAATACCAACCGTCCAATAATGGTGTAAAACAATATACAAAAATAAAACAGGAAGTAAATAAAAACAAAAAACAAAACAAAAACAAGAGAAAATAAAGTTTGCATCAAGTGCGTAAAGTTTGTATATTTCTGGGGCTATCGCTAAATATCTCCGAAATCTTGCCACTACAGTATACTCGTATGCTGTATAGTGGACACATTCGCACAAGAGGTTGGGAGAAGGTTAAGATTGTTCTTTGGAAAGGAAAATGGAAAGTTTCAATGTTTCTTAGGTGACAGTGATTGAATGCATTTATTTTGATTGTGGCCAAGAGGAAAGATTTTCCATGGTTATTTATAATTTTGAAAAGAAATTTAATGCCATCTAATGTTTCTAATTTGAAATATTTCAAGCTTTTCTTATAGTCGGTAAGCAGTGTGGGCAATAATGATGTTATCGTGAGGCGTACATTCGCTTGATTGAATTATACGAAACTATCAATTTAACATAAAACATCATGAACACTTACGTTTTGGTAAAGAAAGCTCGCTCTCTTCTTTTTCCACTTCCATAGACTCAATTGATTCAATGGGAGCTACTGCCAAATCGGTTGAGTCTTGAATAATCATGTTCAGTATATCGGCGATGGTGGCTTCTACCACAGCTTCGGGGTCAACATCTTCAATATCTCCCTCTTCTTCCCCTTCACCAGCATCTCCCGCTCCCGTCTCTTCTGCTGATGCAGCTCGATCGGCAAGTGATTGGCCATCATCTGCTTCTAAAGCCTGTTCAGAGTCCCCGACAGCTGGACCGATTGAGGGATCACTGGGTGGAGCTAGGAGAAAAATAATCATTATTACATTTAAATATACGTATTGTAAATTAGAGCTACATAAATTATTTTGATGATAACTATGTAATGTACCATTAAAAGAACAGGAAAAGATATAGAAAGTCAGCACGAAAGTATGAATGTGGGACTAAAAGATTTTTCCTTCTATTTCCACGGATTTTTGCAAACGCAGTACGGGGATTTTTTATTTTTCCAAGAGGCTGACCAGCCTGCCATGACTTTGTGGACAATGATTACTCCTTAACTACCCTTTTCCTGAGGTAGACATTCTTCACTTAAAATTCACCGACTTCAAAATGGCAATAAATATTTTGTTTAATACGAGGCTGTGATGTTATTGATGTACCTATAATATTATAATCTGATTTTTTGTGATATGTTATTGATGTAATATAATGTTGATTTGATATGTTAGTGAAATGTTATCGGATAAACTGTATTTTAAAATAAAATAAAATAAACCCTCTTTTCATTCTATCTGCACATTTACTCGTATACTGTTAGGTCGATTGGAGTCATAAATTGAAAGAAAAATTTGAATCAAGAAGTGTTTGAATTTTTGAAGATATTATTGTTGGTACAATACTCTGAAATTGATGAAAGAACATCACCACAAGCTGAAACGTAAGACCCTGGCCTAACATCAAAGACATTGAAAGACAATCAGGAGGCCAAATCTAGGAATGGAGACACTAAGAACCATTTACTGACAGCCCAGATTTATAAAGATGAATACCTGGAGTGTGAGCCTCCACTGGGGCCTGTGCAGCTCCTTCTTCTCCTGCTTCTTCATCTACCACGGTATCTGGATCTTCTTTTTCTTCTGGTCTCTGAGCATCTTCTAACAAATACATTATAATATGTAGATAATTATTATTATTAGTAAAGTAGTCGAAAATATGTACACATAAATGTTTTTTTCTTCTTTTTACTTCAGGTAGGTAGGAAACTAGACTAATCGGATCATTCTCACCATCTGTCTTCTTTCCTTTCCCAGCTTTGCCTTTCTTCTTCTTGGGAGGCGGGGGTGGTGGGGGAGGAGGTACGATTCCTGGAAAAATATGCCATTTTAAAAAAGCAATTAGAAAAATTGCAAAGCTTCATTAATACTATGATGCCAAATGATGGAATGTGTATTAGAAGTCCAAGAAAAAAATCATTAATGTGCCTGATATCCTTGTGAAAAAGGATGCAGAAGTAGTTGGTCTTTAACCCAACAGATGGACCAGATCAAGACTCCTTAAGAGACACCTCAGAGGTATCAGCAAACCAAGTTGCAGAGTGCTAGGGAAAATGGTGTAGCCTTGCTAAGCCAGTGAATAAGTAAGTATGAACCATGAGATAAAGATATGTAAATGTAAAATAGTATTAAAAAACAATCAATTTGTAATCAACCAGTTGGTAGCCGAGTGGACAAATGTCTCAGGTTCCCACTGTGGCGTCGCGGGTTCAATCCTCTGCTAGCTAAATCCTCCATCATTATACAAGCAACATTTTATGCTTATAATGATGGTAGTCAGAGGTTTTCAAATAATGTTAATGTATTTTATTATCTTACTCCATTCAGGCACAGCTTTTTCTACTTGAATCAACTTATCGTGGTAGATCTTGTGTACATTGAAGACCAGTTTCTCCAGAGAGGCGTTTGACCCGACGAGGGACTCATTAAGAAAGGCGTTGAGTTTCTCTTGGAGTTCTCCGTCATTCGCCTCCAGCATCTCATCAAAAAGTTCTCCGTGATCAAATCCGTAAAAACTCAAAACCCTTTCTTTCAACCATTTTACCCTGTAGTCCATTTTGAAGCTAAAAGTATATGATATTATTTTATTCATTATTATTAAAATTATTCCACGCCATGTATGGAAATAGACAATAGGTTTACATCGATACAACTAATAAAATCTTCACATTTTTAATTTTGTGTTGATGAAGATGTTAAGGGATATCTCAAGGTCCTGTTACCGAGAGTTCCTTCGTAATCCATCTTTTTGTTGCATGCGTCATTCATGAAATAGAGGGAGACGTTACAATGGAACTATCAGTGGTACGTCTTTGACTTATTGACTTTGAAGCGATGTTGCATTTTAACATGTGAACTGGCCTTAGTAGACGTGAAACTAATAAGCGCCACAGGCAGCGTACATTGTATAGGTTAGGTTGCATTTAGAAACATGTAGCCCCCCCTTGCTCGGTCACCCTTCATAGCATAAGCTGTTTCTTAGGTTAGAATGAGTTTTTATATGTATAATATGGAAAATTCGCCGAGGAAATGGCATAAGTTGTAGTAATCTCCACCTTATTACTTTTTGGGTTTATAGGGAAATGAAAAATGTGAAATCTCGTGTGTAATTGGTCACTAGGTGTACATGTCTACAAATAATACCGTCATCACGGTCCACTTTACTTATTGTGTTTAGGTGTCGTAAATCTTATTTAATGGAATCTCATGTCCGAAGGAAAAATTCTAAATAATACTTACATTTTATATCATTTTCTATCTATATATGAATATTTTTATTTGATTCACGATATTTTTTATGATTACTTGTGCTTGAGGTTTGTGAAATAAAACAACCAAATGTCAGACCGAATCCGTTGCTATGTTGAAAGTTGAAATTCTGTTGTTTTGTTGTACCAATTTAAAAATATCAAAACAAAGGGGCGTTACCATACACATTTCTGTGTGCATATAGTATGTTTTTGTCTTCCGAAATCTGCGAAAGCCGCGTCTCCTGCGAACTTTTTTCCGAAACATTACACAAAAAACCGTACACAAAAACATTTGTTTTCATACACATTCCGTCTCCTGCTAAAATGTTTTGTTTTGATTAAAAACAAAGCGTTTTGCGTTGACGACAAGATGAGTTCAAGAATAATCTTTTGAATGTAATACATATTTTTATAGGTTGGAATAAAATACCATTGTTTTGTTTATTGTTTGAATAAAAAAATACATAAAAGTCAATGAATGTAAAAATAATATGAAATATGTTGTGTAAACCATTGTAATATAGTCAATTAATGTGTTTATCACGATGATTAAATATGCGTTAGCTCGATTTTCTTAATATTAATAAAATTAATGAAAAACTATTTCAGTTACCGAAGAAGAAAAATCACGCATTTTAATTAATTTAAAGTTTCAAGTTTTGTGTGGTTTTTAGGTTATTATTTTTTTTATTTACGTAAAAAAAACCAAACTAAAAACCTGAAAACCTATTTTATGTCTAATTAAAACATTGTATTATATATAAAGTAGGTTTTAGATTCTTAGTTTTTTAATAATAATAAAAAATAACAAGAAAAAGACTTGCTAATATACATATTTACTTTACGATGTTCACTTTTAGAAGTTCTTAATATGAGGGCAGTGGTACTATTAGAAATAGCAGACAAAATAATAGAATACAAAACAGTTAAATAAATAATTATTATTACTGATACATAAGCAAACTTCTTATAATAATATATTATTTCGTTCAAATTCCGATTTCGGAAGACAAAAACATTCTATACGCACACAGAAATGTGTATGGTAACGCCCCTTTTTTTTTCTTTTTTTTTGTGTAAATGTTTTCAAAAAACAGTCGCAGAAGACGCGGCTTAACACTTACAAAAAAAACTTGTAACTTCCAGGTACATTTTTTAAATGTGGGTAGGTACCGCGCAGGAGTCCGAATTGCTCAAAACCAATGTGATAAGGGCATCCTTATTCAGGGTATGTTGAAGAGGATGAAGGTAGTTGGCTAGTTGGTAGAGGACGGAGATGGAGAAGAGGAAGAGGACTGTTGAGAAGTACCTGGCTATCGATGCTTCGATTCTAAATGGTGGTCTTCTCTAGGGCGATACCAAGAGTATTTGCATTCATGACGATATTGACAATGAAATAAAACAATTTCATTTGTAAATAAATCCTTTATTTGTGATACATCAAATTATTAGGGATTAAGACCACACAGTTTCAAATACAGCCGTGCCTTCTTCTAGGCAGCATAACAAAGATTGATTGATTTATTTATTTTTTCAGTAAAGCGACCATATTTGCTTACGTTTTTAGTAAATGCATATTATTGTATGCCAATACAATTAGTGATCTGCGATCTTAATTATTCTAGTAGTTCCAATGTTTTGCGCGCATCTGCGTGCGCCGCCATTTTGATAAAACCAGCCGAAATCGCCGTAAGATCTAGTTTTTCCCAAATATCTCGTTTCTAATGCAAATTTCGAATAATATAGTTTTGCAAATTTAGTAGAACATTAAATTTCCTACAACTATACACTTGATAATTTTTTTTATCTCTAATAGGTGCCAAGATATACAGCCTTTAAATTGCGTTTAAGTTTGTAAAAAACAAGTAAAAAGTTCGACTATATCTGGTTTTTCATGAGTATCTCGTTTCAATTTTGTAAAAAATATACTGATATCAATTTAGTAGAGCATAAAATTTGATTTAAGATGTGTATGTTTTATATTTTGTTTATCTGTATTAGTTATAGAGATTTTAATCGACCAAAATTAGGTTAAAGAGTGAAACAACCGGATAGGCAGTGTTTTAAACTTGGATTTATTATTATGCTTTCATCATGTGCAACATGCCAAAAAACCATAACCACCACATTTGATGCAAAGTGGGATGTTTGAAGTTCCTGGACAGTTTAAGACCCTTTGCCGGCGTTTCAATTTTTAACCAGACTGGTAGATTATAACCTCTATAGTTAACAGAGATAAAAACATTTATGTATTTTATGAACTTTTATGGTGTATTTAATCGGTATCAGTAAAATTTTCACTGGAAACGAGATAATCACGAAAAAACAGTTTTTTCAAATTTATACGCCTTTATATCTCGGTACCTATTAAAGATAGAAGATTTTTTTTAAAGAGTGCTTTTTTTTAAATTTTATGTTATACTAAATTACTTAACACTGTATTAGCCTAAATTTTCATTGGAAATGAGATATTTGAGAAAAACTAGATTTTGACGCGATTTCGGCTGTTTTTTTCGAGATGGCGGCGCATGCTCATGCGCGCCAAGGTCGAATATTTGGATTTTAACTACAATAATAATTACGATCTCAACCCCGTTTATTGCGCTAATTGCATTGGCCTATTAGAAAATTTTACTTATTTATATATTTTCCTTTCAAGAGGTTTCTGGCGTCCAGCTCTGGACTGGAGAATCTTTTAAATTTCTAGTTCCAGTGTGATCGATTCATGTTGACAGTTTTTTTTCAGTTTGTCAGGCCATCACATCCCGCTGGCGACCTGTGCTCATTTTTAAACTTATTTTCCATTACGCCGTTTCCTCGCAGAGGTAAGCAGAAAGGATAGACCATCATATAACTTGGTCTCGGCATACATCCCTTTCTCCATTCACATTCTTATATCGCCTCATACATACATAGTCTTCTATAATTTATGTTAAGTACCACGTTGTTATAAACCACGAATATGTGACAACATATATGACGAATTATAACAACGTGATATATCCTTTGTAATACCTATAAGTAATGACCGAATTCACAGACATACTTAGTTTCTAAAATGTGCATTTCAAGTAATAATAATTCCCAGACTAGACAGGCCATAAAAAAATTGCACAATGGCTAGCCGCGCATATTGTTGTTCAAGCCGGAAACGATTGTAAAGTGCTACATCGTTAAGCTTAGACCACCCTTTAATTACTATTTCAGAAAGTCGGCATTTCCTTTGAGGTTTTAAAGGGACAGTAATAAAACCTCAAAAGAAATGAGCCGCTCTTCGGAGAGACTGCCAATAGAGGTCATAAAACCGACCTGACGAGACGGCCCGACACACACAGTCGCACCGAAAAATTCACAATGACCGTGGGACCATTCACCCGCGGCCGAATGAGACGGAACAAGGAAGAACTAGATCCCTACAGAGGGCGACAGGCAAGAGTGTTTTTGACGATAAAACAGTCGGGTCTAGCCTTCCGCCCAGGAAGGACAGTTGGCTTGAAGCTTCCGCCCAGGAAGGTTCCTATTCTCGCCCCTCGGAGAGGCAGCCCAGGCCCTCTGACAACAGTGAGTGTTACGCTTCAGTCCCAGAAGGAAGTACGATCTCCACCCTTTGGAGATATATTGCAGAGGCCGCCCAGGTTCTGCACCGCGAGTGAGGTTTACGCTTCCGCCGAGAAGGAAGTTCGATCTCCGCCCTTCGGAGATCTACCGTAGAAGTCGCCCAGGCTCTGCACCGCGAGTCGACCCCCCCGCTTTTGCCCAGGAAGTTACTGATCTTCGCCCTTCGGAGATCAAACCCCGGAGACCGCCCACGTCTCTGATTATCGCCGCGTTTGTACCTACTCCCGATCCGGAGGTACTTGGATACCTAGTGCAAACGCGAGAACTCTGCATAGCCAGCTGCGCTCTGGACCCTGTATAGCCATCAGTAAAGGGAAGTGCCTCTGAACTCTCATTATAATTATTCCACCCTGTCATCCTGTAAATACTCACGCAAAGACTTTCACGAAATATCACACCTGAATAAAAAAACGTTTACGTAAAATAACTAAAACTTTCTCGTATAATTAAGCCAAGTGAATCTCTAATTTTAATAATTATTTTTATCCTGTCCTGTCGGCGACATTTATCTTTTCTCGGAAGGTTTTTTCAATTTGGATGAGTGTTTCAGGCTAATAATTATTGTTTTTAAAAAAAAATAATTGTTACCCTTTGCGCTATGCACAAAAATCTTGTCTTAAAAACTTTAGTTTATCAATTAATAAATATTTGACAAGTCAAAACATTTTTCACTAATAAAATGAAGACATAATTTGTCTCGACGCCACCTAGTGAGGGATTTAGCCGTTACAAGCCTTCCTCATACCAATAAAGTTGGTTGTTTACAGGTGAAATATAATAAAAAACCGTAATTATTGAATGAACACTAGTATATATTGATTAACTTGGCGGGTTTGCGATAAGCCGACGTAGCTCAATGGTAGAGCATCTGACCGGATATCAGAAGGGTGCAGGTTCGAGTCCTGTCGGCGATATTTATCTTTTCTCGGAAGGTTTTTTCAATTTGGATGAGTGTTTCAGGCTAATAATTATTGTTTATAAAAATAATTGTTACCCTTTGCGTTATGCACAAAAACCTTGTCTTAAAAACTTTAGTTTATCTATTAATATAATTTATATCTTTAAAAAGTATTTTTATTATAACCAAGTTAATACAGTAAAAACAAGCAAAAACCTGCACAAAAATCAAATAAATATGGATAAGAAATATATCACATACTAAATAAGTTATCGGTAGCGAATGTGTTAAAATTTTATTGCCATGACAACTGGCTTCGTTGCTTTAGAGGGGAAGTTATATTGCGTAATAGGGATGGTGTTTCACCAATCGATAGAATCGAAACGAGAAATATTTGATAATTTTTGTGGACATGATTTGAGATTCCGAAATATTAATTGTGAAAAATATTTGGAGTGTTATGATGTGCTGCGCTTCTTTCTTCTTTAGCCAAAGTTTCCGACAGCCTTGGAGTAAAATTTGCTTTGATGAGTGATGGTAGACACTGCGAGGCTCTCTGAAACATTGGTTAAAGCAGGAGGAAGCGGAACACAGCATAAAACCCCAAAACCCAATCACGAAAAGTCAGGTTATGGGTTTAATTATTTTTTTAAGTTACTGGTTAATACGCATTATTAAAAATCGACCTTCTGGGAGATCGATTATTATTTGATACATCCCTAGCGCCTATGGGATTTTTCTATGGTTAGAGGTTTCGCGCGTGCCAACTGCCAGTCCGGTAACCGGTTGTCATTTTCAAATATTATTATTTGTTATGCTAATTTTTTGTAAAAAACATATCCTATGAGCATATTAGTAAATATGCAGATAATCACTTCATTTTTAGGTTAGTTTTATGTCTTAAAACCAAAACTAAGAACCTAAAACCTATTTTTATTTATAATGCATCATATTAATTACATATAAAATTGGTTTTAGGTTCTTAGTTTGGGTACAAATTTTTTTTTTTAAAAACTCACCTAAAACCATACAATAACTTCAAACTTTAACAACCTTAAATGAATTGAAATGCATCATTTTGCTTCTCCGCTGACTGAAATAGTCATTCCTCATTGTAATTAAATAGATTTTTTTTTAATTTGTGCACATTAAGGATGAAGAGCGTACTTGCCAAAAGAAGTTCTTATTTATCTGCGTATTTATCAAAATTTATAAGTTAATTAATTTTATTAATTGATAAACTCAAGTTCTTAAAAACTTAAGACAAGATTTTTGTGCATAGCGCAAAGGGTAACAATTATTATTTTTATAAACAATAATTATTAATCTAAAACACTCATCCAAATTGAAAAAACCTTCCGAGCAAAGATAAATGTCGCCGGCAAATTTGAGGGATTTAGCCGTTACAAGCCTCTCTCATATTAATAAAGTTGGTTGTTTACAGGTGAAAATATAATAAAAACAGTAATTATTGAATGGAACACCAGTATATATTGATTAACTTGGCGGGTTTGCGATAAGCCGACGTAGCTCAATGGTAGAGCATCTAACCGGACATTAGAAGGGTGCGGGTTCGAGTCCTGCTGGCGACATTTATCTTTGCTCGGAAGGTTTTTTCAATTTGGATGAGTGTTTTAGATTAATAATTATTGTTTATAAAAATATTAATTAATTTTGTTTAAATATACATATACATGTTACAATATATGTTCATATTTTTCTTTATACATTATCATAATGATATCTATGTTTGAAATACAATATACATTCATAAGGTATATATATTTTCTCTTGTTTACGAAATACTTTGGTTCTTACTGTATTTATTATTATTTATTTATAATTGAAAATTATCTCTTTTCCGGGAAATGGACTATTGTTTTTCCTTGATTCCTCTAAATTCGAGGAATAAAGGATTAATTAAAATCCTCTAATAATTATAATGTTTTACCGTCTTTCATTGCAATACTTACTTACTGTGTCTCCAAATATTGTGTTCCGGGAGATTTTTCTTAAAATGTTATTGGTTATACATATACATATTTGTTATTATAAAACAAATGCCCTATAATATCGACCCCTCCGATGTTAAGTATAGTAACTTCTAAATCGGAAATTTACACGAGATTGGTTTAAAGAGACAACTTCGGTACAAGTTGAGGTTTTGGTAGTTTTCCACCAAATTTGGGACCTTCATTGTCAATTAGGTCCCAAATTTGGTGCAAAATGATCAAAAACTCAACTTACACCAAGCTTCTGTCTCTTTAAACCACTCTCCTGTAAAGTTCTGATTTCGAAGTTACAATACTTTACGTAGGAGGGGTCGATATATATATTTTAATGTAAAATATTAATTAAAATTTTGTAATGAAACGAACAGATAAAATTACATAATATTTTTATTAAAAAAAATACAACTAATACTTTATGTAAACTTAATATTATTATTTACTGACAATAAATAGCTTAAAATTCACTATATTTACTGTTCTTAAATAGGGAATCATCTCACTAAAATCTCTACTGACCAAATAATTCATTAGATACAATATAATAATCTAAAGTTTAGATTCTAAACAATTTTATTTATTTCAGCATAAACTTGTTTCAATATATTATTTTTTAAGGCGGTTGTCTTCCCATTCAAACAATGTTTCGTGTATTCTCTCTATATTGCTTTTCTTTGATTATGGGGTAGTCTATTTTTATAGGGCCTGTTTTTTTTTAAATGTATATTCGATCTCTATTGCTATTAATTATTGAGGAAAATAATTGCACGAGCTTCTAATTGTAAACAATTTTTTGTACATCGATGTTTAATTCCTGGAAAATAAGTACTGATGAAATTAAAGATTGTGAACTCATATCAATCTGTCTGCTAAAAACGAAGACAAAACTAATGCAAAATCACCTGCTTCCTGCCAATTTTAAAGCGTAAACATCAAGAGCGCTAAAATGGACCTTATTTCCTTCCATCCACTTCCCTTCGAGTAGTGAATTCATGGGAATAATGATACACATTAAGTATAATGTATAAAATATATTATTCATATCTTGTTTACTAGCTATGATTGCACAAACTGCTCTCCTTTGCTTGTCACTGTACAATATTCCTAACTTTGGAATAAGAAAATATAAAGGGCGTTGAATTATTTGAAAAATTTATTACTAACTATCTTTGACTAGGGATTTGGATCTCGCTTTTGCTAAAAGTTAAATGGAATACTTGGTTTTATTTTAGGATATCCGTGATTTTCAATGGGAAGGTTTTGCTGATGAAACATTTGTACAGGACCTGTCGGCCCTAGACCCAATCTTGAATTGTCGTATCTAATTTGGGGAGCAGTAAAGGAAGGGGTGTATGAATTTCCGGATCCAAATCCAGTTGCAGTTCTAATCTGGGAATTAAAATTAGGCGTTTGAAAGCCTTGACTGTTTCCGTGAGAGTTTTGGAAATTGTTAAAGTTTGCTCCTTGTGATGGTGCTAAACCTGCGAAGCCACCTGATGTAAATGCAACCTCTCTATCCTGGTAAGGAGCAAGATACGTCTTGCCTAGGTTGAGACTTCCTGAAACTGCTGACAGATAGTCTTGCCTCTCATGATCTGAATCAATTGCAAATCCAAGAGCTGGCACAAACTCTACTCTGGTATATCCAGCTCTGTTCACCAAGTCGGGAATAGCTGTCTGAACATTGTTTTGTTGGCTACTTAATCTAACATCAGAATTCAATGGATAAATGGAGTGTAATGTTTGGTGATTGTGAGCAGATTGTTGGTGCGACCTGTGCGATTGGAATGAACTTTGTTTTTGTTGTGAGTTTCTAATTGCTTGGACAGTAGTACTTGTTGGTGGTAACGTATGAGTATTTTGTTGGTATTGATTTGTTTGCTGGTTATATCCTTGCGCTATATTTTTGTGTTTAACATTCTGACCTTGTGCATTATTTGATATAACTTTGTATTGCGTATTTTGAGTATTAGAGCTTGGTAAGACATAGTTATTTTGAGTCTGTTGGAATGAGTTTGAAACCGTAGGCTGTTGATTAAAAGAGTTGGTTTTTGTTACCTGAACTTGATTTGCTTGTTTGTATTCATTTGTGTTGAGTCTTGTATTCTGTTGTTGTCTTTGACTATAAGTTTGTTGTGTGGGCTGTAGTTGCTGTACAATGTAAGCTGGTTGTTTGACAGCAGTTATTGTTGTTCCTTTATTGAATTGGAATTGTGAGTTATCTACAATCCTATCCCCCAAATGCGTTCCTTGCGCTCTTGTAATTTGAACATCACTAGACGCTGGAAACGTGGTTTGGGTTGATGTTAATGAGGAAGAGGAAGTTTTTTTGTGTTGCTGAATATTGTTTTGTTGAATATTATGTTGAGCAGATTTCATAAAAGGTGATGGAATGTTAGAACCACCGAACTGTTTCTGAATGCTTAGAAGTTGTTGATGTTTACTCTGAACAGGAACGCTGTTTTGTGCTACATTTCCTCCATGTTTGATTGTTGATTCATAGTTATACTGTTGCTGTTGTTGGGGAACTGTGTGGGTGGAAGTATAACTACTAAATTTAGATATTAGCTGTGGAGGGTCATTGTGCGTTGTCTTATAGATAGTCGTGGTGTAGTTGGCTCCTCCAAAGGTTTTTTGCTCAGTTGTTGTTTGCTGTGAAAAAGTGCTTTGCTTATAGTTATTGGATATCGTTGAATCTTTTTGCTGCACTTGTTGTCCAAAGTTACCATTTCCAGCTTGTCCTTGTGTTTTAGATACCTGCGAGTGTTGCGTGGTAATCGTTGGACCCTTGGTAGCAGTAAAACTAGTAAACTGTGACTGTTGGTTACTGACCGTAGGGGCACTGACTTTTAATCTTTCTTCAGTCTTTGATACCAGCGTTGATCCTCCTTTGATATTGCTATTCACTTGTCCATAGCTCTGAGAATATTGTTGCTGATTAGTCTCGGGAGTATATTGGATTTGAGTAGTCTGCTGGAGGTTTCTTTGACCACCCGTGGTGGAGTATCTATTTGTTTGTTGCTGAGTAGTATGCACGACATTCTGGTTATATCCTGCATTAGAGTTTTGTCCACTGACTTCTTTCTGGATACTGATTTCCTGGTTATACTGTCCTGCTGAGGGAACACTAGTTTTTGTACTTTCTTGAGAATATCTTGTTGTTTGTGGACCTGCATTCTTATTATCATTATTTGTATATTCAGTATTGCTGATATATTGCCCCTGTGTTTGTGGCGGGTTTGATGTGATTTGTTTGTATCCAGAAACCTGGAACTGTTGGGGTATGTTTTGTATATTCTGTGAGGATTGCACATAGAAACCGGCAGTGACTGGGCCGGTTGTCTGTTTATTGACAGCTATCGCATTATATTCCCCGGTAACAGGAGTGTGGCTTTGCGTTGAGTAGGTTGAAGTAGCACCTCCGTTGAAAACCCTTTTTTCTGTTTCCGTGATTTGGTAGTGTTGAGATGAAACTTGTGGAGCAACTGACTGTGTACCAGAAAAGCTAGTGTGTTGAGAGACTTGTTGCTGAACAGGAGCAACCACATTTTGGTTGGTTTGAACATTCTGGAAGCTATCATATTGATTATAATTGACTTCAGCGGGTACATTGCTTTGAATCTCTTGAACATATTGAGTGGTTTTTATATTTTCATCATTAGTTTTTACAGTGGATTGAACTTGTCCTTTATATTCTTCATTTTGTTGATATTGTTCATCGCCGTTGATGACACCATGATTTAGCTGTGCACTTCCTACGTTAGATTGAGGCCTATATTGGAAACGTGTATTCGGTGGTCTCCCAAACTGCTGGTTCACACTGTAAAATTCTCCCTGATTTTCTTCATCTGTGATTGTAGTTGGCGATACTCCGGAAGTAATTCGATACTGGTCATAATTTTCATCCTCGATGTCTTGGGTGTTTTTGCCACCTGCGGTTGGTGTTAATTGACTGTTTATTTGATCCCTAGAGTCAGTAATGGTACCTTTGTACGCATTGAATTGATCACTGTTTTGATTGTCGGCATTATTTACCTGGTTTCCGGTGACTTCTTGATTATATCCTTGCGCTGTTGTTTGCGCAAAAGCGGCGGTGTCTTTGTTAAATTTAGAGCTGTAAAGATTGCCAGTTGTTTTTTGGCTGTAGTTATCAATGCCAGATGTTTGTTGTTGTTGATTCTGATTGAAGGTATTAACATTTGCATTATCATTTCCAGTTTTCGAATATTCTGTTTTTGTAGTTTGAACATTTTGTTGTTGGTTTCCCTCGTTGTTTTGTTGGAAGGTATTAAATTCGTTTTTCTTCTGGAATTCTTGAGAATTAAAAGAGTTTTGCTGTTTGAACTGGCTGTAGGTTCCCTGAGTGCTTTGGAGAGCTGAAGTCTGTTTTTGAAAACTTTCGCTATCTTGTTGGAAAAGCGCGCTCTGCCTTTGGTACTGTTCCTCTCCCCCGACTAGAGAATCCTGAAGGTCAGAAAAGTTGGCCTTCGTTAGAAATTTTTGCATGAATGGTTCCATCAACATTTCTCCGCTCCCATTGCGATTGATATTAGTATATGAGATGAGTGAGTTAGCCCCGGACGCTGCTTGTTTAAGCGCTGATGTTGTGGTATTATGAAGATGAACCAAATATGAAAGGAAGTCTTTGGGGACGCACAGCTCTAAAATGTTTTCTTGGTCGGCATTACCTTGCGGGAAAATATGAGCTGAGAAAACGGTGACTAGGTTTGTTTCATTATTTAGTTTTTTAGTTGTAACAGAGGAAGTGATATTATTCTCTTTGTAGTTATAATTAGTTGAGTCTATTGAATTTATTTTATTACGGTTAATGTTTTCTTCTTTGATGAGTGATTGTTTTTGATTGTTTTGCACGAAACCAAACTTATTATCGTTTGGGTAGCTCAATGTTGGGTTTGGGTTTGGGTGAAATGATTGGTTTCGCGCATTGGTATCGGCATATCCTTTTTGAATTTGGTTTTCATTTATTTCTTGAAGTTGTTGATTCAAATGCTTGCCATTTATACCATACTGGTTATATTGAGGCAGATTGCCGTATATGATTCTGGTCATGTTAGGTGAATTATGATTGTTATTTTGTGTCCCATAGTATGATACTTGTTGACTGTTAAATGGATTAAATACTTGTTTGACAGGATTCATTTCATATCTACCACCTTGAAGTGAGTTAACTCCATAATTATTATTCAAAGCGATTGATGAATCTGTTAGTGAATTCTGCTGAATTTGGTGTTTCTGCAAGCCATTTTGAGAAGCATCCTTTTGAGGTTTGAATAGAAATACTACAAAAGGTATCGTTCCACCAGGTGATAATGTTTGTTGAGAGGCATGAATATTATTGGATGATTGAATGAATGATGATGAATTATTGTTAGACGAACTGTAGGCTTGTTGTTGATGGGATGATTGAAGCTGGTTAAACCCTTCCTGATAGTTTTGACTTACCAATTTAGAGCCATCTTCAATTGCTGGTATGTTGATTGGAATGTTTACAATAAACCGCTGTGGTCCGGCGGCCTGTTCCTGCCCTTGCGGAACTGTCAGCGTATATTGCTTGTCGAACTGCGACGGATAAGTGTACTGTTGTTTGGTGATTTTAATTGCTTGCTGCGCATTAGTATCAAACGGCGTCTGCAGGTTTAGTTCCTCGGTTTGTTGTACAGTTTGAAGGGTTGTGTCAATTTGACCGGCATAATTATTTGATACGAATCCAGTATATTGGTTTATAATTGGTTTTTGTTCAAAACTTGTGTCACTGGTATATGAATCTTTGCTAGTGATACCCTGCTCGAATGTTCTGATATCGATTTTGGGTGGACTGCCTTCATCCAGTATTTCCTGTCCTTGATCGGAATAGTCAGGAGATTCGAACATTGCCATCATATCGTCTGGTGGGTTGTAGACTTGCATGACTGAGGTTATGACTGGATAATCTTGAGGTAAAGGATTCTGTACTGGGTATGTGATCATTTTCTGGATGTCGTTCATCATTTTTGGTCCCGGATTGAACGTCATGTGGGCGGTAGCTGTCGGTGTTTCCGAGTCCAGTCCATTGCACCGGACGTTCATCCACCAGTCGCAGACGAGGACTTCTTGGTTGAAGAGGGTTCCATTAGGACAGAGGAAGGAGTAGTGGCCTCCGGGTGCGTTGCTTGCACACACCCTGAACACCTGGCATCTGGCCTCTTGGTCCGCATAATATCCTGAAACGAGATAAAGATAGTGATGAAGGAGAAATCATTACCTGATTGTCATCAATCATTCACATAAAATAAGTGCATATCATTAAATCCCGCTTTATGTTGTTCATCACTATTTATATCGGTAATACAGTTTTCTAATCACTGTCTCTTTCATTATCCGGTAGTACTTATTGTGGTGAATATATGTCCAAGGGTATGAAAGGGATAATTGTGTAGGAAAGATACAGAATATCTTAAGGATACCTCAGCTTCATATTTGTAACATTGCGACAGTGATACCAAGCTACGGTTATCATAGCCGGCGCAGCCAATCGTTACACTTTTTAATACTTAAAATTTGCTCATTATAGCTGGTTAGCAGCTAAATGGACAAATGCATCCGGTTCTTATCCAGGTGTTGTGGATTCAATTACTCTGCTAAGTCCTCCATCATTGCACAAGCAAATTTTTTCCACTTATAATGATGGTAGTTTTCAAATATTGTCAGGATATTCGTAACCCGGGAATGTTTGTCTTTCTTTAAAAAAAAACCTAATCTGTGGTAACCTCAATATTGGAGTATTGCCATTCTCTGCTGAGAGCTCGGTTGTATTCTTTATTTATTTATATGTGTTGTTTTTGCAAAAGAATGAGAGGTTGCAGAAACAAGACCATAATGAGGCAAATTTAAATGGGATTGTGGAGAGCGATGTGTGTGATAGTGGAAAAGGGAAGTGGAAGGGTTGGATGGGAAGTAGGTATCTGTAGGCAGTAGGTATGCTTTACCGTCGCCTTTGCCCTGGCACGTGAACGAGGTGCTGGGTATGGTGTACAGCACTGGATAGTCCAGCTCCGGCTCGCCGGGCACGGACAGGCGGATGTCCCAGCTGGCCGGGTCGTCGCTCCTGGCGCTGCCGCTGCCGCCGGAGAACTGCCCACTGCTGCGCCTGTGCTGGTGCTGGGCGGTAGCAGCGCCGACTAGCAGCAGTGTCAGGAACCAAACTGGAATATTAAAAATAAATCATTGGGACACGTCTGATTCAATTGGATATTTTACTGCTTTTATTTTTCTTTGTTTTAGGATATTGACTGTATTTTTTTTAATGTTGACAGATAAGTTTTCGAGAACTTTTTAAAACATGTTATTTTTGATTGCCGTCAAAATGATATGTTTGTGACGTCACACCGGCTGAAGTTTGTAAAGACAGTTCCGGGTCCCGGTGATCACCAGTAGCGTTACCTACGTCATACCCTAATTCGAACCGTTTAGGAAATTTTATGGATCGTTTTTATAATCAACGAATAATAAAAACAACCTAAAAATTTCGCGTTTTGCTAACTTCACGCCGTTTCTCCGTAGGGGTAGGCAGAGAGGACGGACCGTCAAAAAACTCGATCATGGCATACACTTCTTTCTACATCCACATTCATACGTCTCATACATTTTCTTCTGTTATTCCGACTTCTGACATGGCCCGACTTAAGTATTTGATTCACTCGATCGTGCCATGTCTTCCTCGGATGTCCCCGGCTTCTTCCATTCACATTCGATTCATATATTCTCCTTACACTCCTTTCTTCGTTCATTCGCTCTACATGCCCGAACCATCTAAGCGTCCATTTCTTAATCTTGCCCATTACGCTCGCGTTTTGCAATAACGCAATTTTTTACGCGAAATAAATACCCGCGAATTTTCGTATTTTTTCACGCGATATTCTAGTATATTAAAATAAGAAAGTAATATCGTACGTCCAAATTTTTTTCTCTATGGTTTTGACAAGCTTGAATGGCCATAACATGGAACGCAGCTGACTTTATGTCGAAAACGCCGCGTGCTGTCATTCATTTGTCGATTTAAAAAAGGATAATAAATCTAATCTAAAGTAAAAAAAAATAATTCAAAATATACAACATGATTTTAAAATGTGCACTACTTTTGTTGCAAAATACCGTTGTTTTTGTTGAAAAATAACGCGGTTTTCTAAAAATATAATGTAAATTTCACCGAAAAATAACACCACTTTTCCCAAAAAACAACACGAATTTTTCAGGTCCCCAATAATGACAATATTAAAAATTAACATTTTTAGTGTGACGATCAGAACCAGAAAAATAAACTTTAAATATTCCACATATTTTTGCAGTACCTATCCCCCATTTGTGAAAATATCCTATTTTCTTTCGAGTGTAGTAATTATTTGCTTTGGTCACACGGACACGTCCACAATACCCTTATATCGGTTTATCTCTTCAGTGGTTCTATGCAACATGAATAATTTTAAAAAGTAAATTAAACATGGTCATCTTATGACAAATCGATTCTAAAAATAAATACAAACCGGACTTACTGTTACTATAGCTTGACAATAAAAAGTACACATAAAGGGGAGCTATATCTTTTCACTACTATGGCAATACCAAGATGCTAACTGTCATTGATATTTTGTTCATCACATTAAAAAAATTCACATTCGAATTTGACAGTTCGTTTAATAAATAATTCCTTTGTTTTTTAATTATTTTTATTTTTTATTTGAATTTGAATTTTTTTTGTTTGTTTATCTAACATCTAATACATGGCTATTTCAAAAATACAAAAATCACCCTTTCCGTGTAATTGTTTTCCTTAAAGCGTTAAATAATAAATTAAAATAAATGGTTTTTTAAACCAGGGCGTTTTTTAAAAAAATATTTTACTCCGTAAAATCGAACCGTTTTTTTATTAACCGGAAGCACGGGACATAATTTACGAGTGCGGAAAAAAATTAATTAATTATCCAAAAATTATTTGAAAAAAAGACTAATTCTACATGAATAGCAAAGAATAACAAAGCGCACCAAAAATGTTACAATCATATTATTTTTTCCTTAATCCACCATACTGATCATTATAATTTACAGCTTCAAAGAAAACAGCCTAACATTCTTATTCCTAAACATACCTAAATTTTGTACCATCGGTTTGATATTATTGAACTTTTCAGATGTTTATTATACTCATATAAAAAATATACTTTGATTTTGTGAATTTTTGCACCGTCATCGTTATGGATACAAGCCACCGAGCCGAAAGTCCGATTGAATAAACTTCACATCATAACATCTGTCAAAATTCTGAGCGAGAGTAAGTATGCATATAAGCACGTATTTTTATTGTTATTTTTGTTTATTATTAAAAAAAACCAAAAACCTGACCCTAAAACCTATTTTATGTATAATACAATATATTAATTAGACCTAAAATTGGTTTTTATTTTCTAAGTTTGGGTTTTTTTCGTAAATTAAAAAAACCTAACCTAAAAGTTTTACAAAAACTTGAAACTTTACAAAGCTTTAAATTAATTAAAATGCGTGATTTTGTTTCCCCGGTGACTGAAATAATTGTTCCTCATTGTAATTAAACTAATAAAAAGTGTTTTTCATTAATTTTATGGTCATTGAGAAATACGTGCTTATATGCATATTTAATAAACATTTTTAGTGCTGGCAGAAAAAACTAACATTTTTGTTACTCAAGATGGCTATTAGAATATTCAACTGTCCAATAAAACAGTACACAGACTGACCCCAAACAAAATCAATTTCAATCATTTTTCATATCAAAAAGATTACTTTAAAATTTCGTAACGTCAGTTAAAACTTCAAAAGTTAACGGAGTTCCAGTGTTGCTATATTGAGAAATAAAAATCAGAGTGGAATTTGATGAAAATAAAGCTGGACATTTTAAAAACAGTGACGTCACGAGTTAAAAACGCTAATTTGTTTATTTTATAAAAATATTAATTTAAAAAAAATAATAATAGCATTTTCGTAATCTTAGTAGAAACATCTATCCACACTATTTTTTCTAAGTCATTATAAATGCATGCAAGTGGCCTATTGTCTTCAAATGTGATGTAGAATCATCTCCTTAAAAAGTTTTAAAAAAAAGTTGCACTTGGACCATTGTGCTTTTTTAATCTTAGAATAATCTTTTTATGAGCCATCTTGATGTTGTCATTTAAAACGTTCTAAACGATCGCAGTACCCTCATTTTTTGTCTGCTATGAAATGTCAGACTGTATTTTAGCTGTCTGACTCTGGCAAAAGTAATCACCTCACTGACCCTATGTGGCACCATAGGCAATTAAAGCTCATTAAAAAGCAAGAATCTCAATGGCGTTAACTAAAACACACTTAAATAATTTATTATAAATAATATGCCAGATTTTACAGAAAACAATTTCATCTCATTTGCCTACCTTTCTTGGCACACATAAATACGCAAATTGTCTTATTAATGACAGTAAATTAAGCCATATGGGCTCTAAACGTCATTTTCCCGACCTTCATGGCGCGTTAATTGGGATTAAATGACGGGTGAGTGTTTTTGTGTGATTGCCAAATATATACAATCTTAGTTTATTTGACCCATTGTCAAAAAAAAATACGTTAACCCTTCACAGGTGGCCTAAGGAAAATAATTTCATCTATGTGAATGTTGTGTAGAGGGTCTTTTTGACGAAAGGAAGGGAAAAAATACGAGGAGTGGGCGGGAATCTGGGGGTCCAGGAATGTCCGGACGTATCAATCCATCACTCCCATTGCTTTGCAAGACGTAGTGTCGAGAGTCCGGCTAGAGACGTCAAGGGGTCTCCCTCAACCTGCCTCTCCCGATCCGGGCAACCACGCATTTGGTGAGCAGACAAATCCGCCGCCAAGACCTGAACAAACCTCACCCTATAAATCCGGACACCCCCGCTAAGTCACCAAATGTAGCGAATCACTAGGGTAACCTAAAGCAGAGGTGTTGAATATCCAATTAATGGTTCCCGGGGCGGCGGTACCCATAGTCGCTTCCAAAATTCCACTAGTATTTTGTGTCAGTCAGCAATTAAATATTTTTTTTAAAGTCGTCAATTAGGTTAGGTTTTCATTCTAGTTTTTTATTCGTACTTTTAATTACTTTATATCACTTTTAAAACTGTGCTGATTCATTCGTGTGTTGAATTGTGGTGGAACCGTTTAATTTGTAGAACTCCAAACATTTTTTTTTATAATTGAAAATAACCAATTTTAATATTGTTATTAAGTTCTGCAAGCATTTTAGTTTTGTTATTATTGTTACAGCTGTTTCGGCTTTCAAAGTCACTATCAAACTGTGGTGAGGCCAAGTGGATGCGGCTTATTTATATGATTTTATTTACCCCTATTTTTATTGTATCCAATTTAAAATGTTAAATTAATATTTTCGCTAAGAATCAATTTACTTCATACTATATACGTTTGCATTACATATCCATATTGACTTTTCGACAAACTGTACTAACCTAATTTGCTTGTTGTTTGCTATTCAATATTTAAACCCAAAAAAAACACCTATTTATTTTATCAATTTTATAAAATAGCTAAAGATATATTTTAAAATGTATGTTTTCTTTTTACCTACAAATAATTGCCTCTAAATGATTTTTCATGAATTCAGAGTTCAAATTCATGAAAATCGCAATCTTCTATACCCTAGGTATTTATAAATATTTTAAAAAGAAAATAAAAAGGTATCGGTCGCATCTGGGAATTGAACCCAGGACATTTGTCTTCCCGGGACAACCGCTCTACGAACACCCCCTGTCTCGGTAAGATAGAGGTCCTGGATTCGATTCCGATGCGACCGATACCTTTTTATCTTCTGTGTTAAATAAAATAGATGTGTTTTATAGATTGGCAATAAAATGTTAAAAATTAGTAGAGTGGAAATACATTTTGTCATCACTATGGCATTGCGAAGCTGCTAACTATATATGTATTTTTTAATTTTTTCGTCACATTCAAGTTTTTCACGTTCAAATTTTCAGTTCTCTAAAGAAACAAAGGAAAACATCATAAATTAGTTTTTCATGTTTTTCATTTTTGATCAGATCTGTCAATTTGTTTTCGTTTTTAATTTTTTAATTTTTTTTTTATCGAAATACATGAAATTTAGAAATATAAAACTCGCATTTTACGTCTAATTGTCTTCCTTTTAAAGCGTTAAGTAAAAAAATGTTTAAACATAAATTTGATGTAGAATCATCTCTTTTTGGAAAGTACCGCTAATTTTTGGATGCCGTTTTGTGAAACTAAAAAAACACGGACACCATTGCCTTTATTACCTACTGTAAAATGTCAGACTGTATGCACTTGTTAAACATTTTAAATAAAGGAATATTATTCGGTTAGGTTAGGTTAGGTTAGGTTAGGTTAGGTTAGGTAAGTTGACCGATTACTTCTTGCTAAAATCCAAAACGTTGACCCGCTACAACCTTTATAGAGGTATATATATATATATACCTCTATAAAGGTTGTAGTAGTTAGTGTAGGTTGTGTATATATATATATATATATATATAAATCGTATTGTAAAATTTTTGTGTACAGTGCCAGGGAACATTTCTTCCTCTTCCTGTGTCATCTGTGGTTAGAGGTGCATACATGTGGAGATAATCTTCTCTACCCAGTGAGCGGGCTGCCTATTGTTACTGTAGGGATTTTATTTATTTTTATTTCAAAGAATTATTAACTGTGTTTTATGTGCTAGCGGCACTTACGCTGATGGTGATCTTATATTTATAGAGGTATAGAAAAGGTGATCCGTGTCTAATTAAATGCCTGTGCGTTCAGAACAATAAAAATACAAAATAAAATAAAATAATTTTTTTTCTTCCAGTACGTAAACAAAACGTTTTTATGACTAGCTGATGTGTACCCGGCCTTGCTCGGGATTTTTTTTTCTAAAGTTATGAAGTTGTGAATTATTGCTTGTCGTTTGAGTGCCATAATTGATTTGACAGTGAAAGAAATGCCTTATGACGACTATTACTATCTCTAAACAAATAAACATTAATTTGAAAATTTTATTTCTTTCCAAACATTTATTTTTTCAAAATGTGTCTAAATAACAAAGTTCTTAAGTAGGTACCTACTTGTGTTTTTCATTTTGAAAATATTCTCCCGAAAACCTTCTTCTTTTGAATATGTAATCTGTGGCTAACCATAGTGGTATATCTATGGATTAACTTCAATACAACATGGCGGGTTCAATGTTTTTCATACTAATTTTAAAACGTTATGGCAACAGTTTCACATATTGGATTCCATTCAAACTACGCTCTAAACCTTCCCGGCACTAATAAGAACAAACTGTGCTATTTTCAGCGAAACCGGTAATACCCGTAAGAGAAAATTGAGGACAGACAGACAAACATTCATTTTTATATATAGAGAAGATTTACGATATACGAATTTCGATGTGTTAACCGAAACTAATTAGTACATTATCTTAACGACCTTGTTGCCAGTCGAACGGCGGATGATATCTGCGGTTACCTCGCCGAGTTACGCGGAAACCGGTTAGCATTCATTTCGGTGAAATACCAATAAAAATACATATCGTCGATAAATTTCTTCTGGCCTTTAGTTTTGTTTTCTCTTACACTCTCGATTTTTCTACTCGTGATATATGGTCGCGATTATATAAGAACACGTGTCTCTCGGAATGCTTTTAATATGTAAATACAAATACGTAATACCTACACATTTCAATCGAATTCACTTTTGAGATCTGCCTCAACCGGAGTGTCATGGGCCGATACATAATAAGTGAACAGATAATTCCCAAAAGAAACTGATCTAATCCAATTTGAAAGGAAACTGATTTCGCCTGTGTAAATAAGATCTACTCCCAGGCCACACATATATGCCAGAGAAATTATTCAAGAAAGAATATTACGTTATTTTTAATGATTCAATGGCATACTAGCACAAATATGAAACTTAATTATAACCACGACGTTCACCAATTTAATACACGGCAACACCACAAACTACACATATAAAAAATACACTCTACAATTTTGATTTTTACATATATGTATATGAACATTTGTTATCGGCTGACGTATTATCCATCTCACTAGGTATGAAACGCCCGTGTTGAGATGGCAATTTACAGGGGTGGTTGTTCAGCTAGGATATTTAGATGACAAATAGATTAATAGATTACAATTTTAGAATAATATTTACAAATCTTGAATTTAAGATGACATAAATTGAACTGGTCTCATTAGCTAAGTTGGGTAAGCAGTTGCCTCGGATAGGCAGAGGTCCTGGTTTCGAGTCCCAGGTGCGACTGAAATCTTTTTATTTTCTGTCCTTTTTCCGTTTTCATGTTTCATTTGGGTATGTTCATATTATTTTCTACAATGATTAAATATTATAATGAGGTTTTTTAAATCTTCATTAAAATAATTAATAATTAAAAATTGAATAACTAAAGTTGCTTTTTATACTCAGGGAATAAAATATATTTAATATGTTTGCTGCGCCCTCTTCAGGCTGCATCTATGAGCTTCGTCGTTGGCTCATAAATCTGAGTGATTCGTAGCTCAACCTTATCAATATTACTTAATAATATTATTTTTTTAGTACTCAATTTCAAACACATTTGTTTTCCATATAGCATCAACCAGTACCTATCAAACACATATACATAATTGTTTACTGTATAATATTTGTTTTTTTCATCTCTTCATAAGCTTTTTCTGTACTATTCTTCACGTCTCTTTATACCTAATAATTAGACTTTTCTAGATATATTATATTACCATACTATGTTAATAATAGCTTTATTCGCTTCTATTTTTGTATAATGGCACTTGATATGAACTAAACTTGTCAATTTGACTGTCCTTAAACGGGATTTGTTCCCAGTTGGGCAGTCAAAGATTTCTTAGATTTTTATTGTTTAATAATGTGTGTTTCAAAATAAATAAATAAAATATTTTGAAAAGTGGCGCGGTAAATTTAAGTTGCGCCAGGCGCCGTTTGGCTTACCGATCACCAATTTCACTAGAAGTAAGGAAAACATTAACTTGGGCACACGGATACGCCCAAAACACACCTATCAGTTTATATTTTCAGTGGCTAAGATGAATTAGCATGAAGTGATTACCGAAAATTCCCAATTTATTTCCCTGATATGTTAATTATACCAATCACATATTAATTTTACAAAAAATTCTTACTTTTTCAGATCCATTGTTTCTACGTAACCTCCTAAATAAATAAATAAAATAGATAGTCCCGAAATGCTACCCGTCATTGGTTTGAATGTTCCCAGGAGGCGTACCAGTCACACCACACTTCTTCATGTAGAAGGGACCGACACTAATGCAGCAAAGAACTCACAAATTACTCGCCTGATCACAATATACACCCACTACGAAAAATGAATGGACGTTTTTCATGATTTCTTACTAACATCCAAAACAAGTTTATTAAATTTTCTTAGCCTGATACAACTTAATTTAAGACTACACTCAATTTTTTCTTTAAATTTTTATTTACAGCCAATATCAATTCTTGATTTCATAAGTTCTCTATACTTCTCCACACATTTTCAATCTTTTTATTATATTCGTCACACATAAATTCATTAGTTAAGAAGCATTCTCACCTCAGACAAAATTACTAAGATATTGTATGGACATACGTAATTGGTACTTCAACAATGTAAATTTTAATATATCAACCTCACAATTTGTAATAAAATGTACTGTATATGTCTACATAAATAAACATAAATCCCAAATTAGGGAAATGTTATGAGGTTCAAGGACGTGTGAAGGAGTAGGTGATAGGGAGAGGAAGGTTAGGAAATACCTGGCTTTTCAGATCTGGTCAGTAAACACGGATGCTGCTATTTCATACAACATTTCGATTTAGAATGGTTGTCTTTATTTTATTTTAATTTCCAAATCACATATTATTTTTATAAATCGTTATTATTTGTCCTCGCTGCATTGTGAACCCGCGACCTCTGATCCAGAGCTCAGGAGCTTACCGCTCTGCCGCGGAGGTCATTCATAATATTCTAGGCATCAGAACTTTGCACGAGCATCAATGGAATGTCGTGTAAACATGTTTACAACATAAACGATATTATTGAACTGAAATCGATACGGTGAAGACGTAGGTCACGGATGTGACTCGTATTACAACACCGAGGTAGCTTCAGTGCGATGTGAAATCTACCGTAAACCGGGGCTACTTTGCACCAAATATCCCGTTTTTGAATCTTCCATTTTTTTAAAAACATAATCATTTATTCAAGAAAAAATAAAATTGAGACAGAGTAATAATTTATATGTATATTGTAACATTACATTTTTATAGTAAAACATAATAAAGAACTTTTGTGTCTATATTTTTTGTATAAAGATGTTCCCCCAATAAAAAAAAAACATTTCCTCAATTGAATTAGATATAATTTTTGAATATATTTTTTTTAATATTTGAGTAGTGTATATAATAATACTACGAGATTAATAAAAACTCTACCATCTTTAGAATTTAACTTCTGAGACAAAGTAGGAACAAAATTGGGTTACTTTGTCCCGCTAACAGTTTTCACCCAATACCAAAACAATCAACGGTGTGAGATTACTGGAGAAATTAAGAAAAGGTTGAAAAATGTATTAGAAAATGGTTTTAATATAAACATCATTCTTTAAAAAATTAAAAAAAAAAGACAAACACATGTTTTATCTAATTTGTAATAAATTTCTCCAGTGTTTCCGGAGACTTTGTGCATATTATGTATACGCTACCGACACTGATATCATTGAAAAACATCGTTGAGAAGTAGCTTTTTGTCTTGCTTACCCCTACTTACTGTTTTTAGCAAAAAAGGGACAATTGTGAACGTATATCGATTTAGAATATCCAACAGGTTTTTACAAAATTTTGCCGTGTAATTTTTTTTTAAATTTCTTTGGAATATTATTTTCTGAATAATAATAATTTGATGATTTGTATAGCGCCGTTTTTGTGAAAAATCACCTCAAGGGTGCTGTACAAATATTTCTTAACTAATTATGTACAAACAGATACAGAAAAACATACTCACCTGGCAGGTCGCTTCAGATGAACACAGTTTTATTAGAAAATTTATTTATAGAGATGATAGTTTTACATTGCTATTTGTTGCTCCTTTTCTATCGATGTTACATTTATTAGAAGATTGGTGGCACAAGAAGAGTTGGTATTTATTGAAATACTTAGAATTTTTATGGCTGGAAAATATTTATAAAATGAATTTTAGGACTCGAAGATATCTATAAAATGACCTTAAAAAGCGTAAGAAGCTTTTAATAGATATAAACATTTTATTTTATATTACACTTTAGTTATTTACAGTGTTGGGGGCTGTGGACGCATTTGCACACCGATACGTTAATTTTTAAATTTATTTAATGACTTTAGGTAAGTACTAACCGGCTAGTCTAGATAAGAAATTTACAATTGAATTTCTTCAATTTATGGATACGATTGTTTGAAAAGATGTGTTTTAAGTTTACTTCTGAATTCTGTTGAGTCTTTGATAATTCTTAAGTCATGCGGTAGTTCATTCCAGACTTAAGTCCCGACACTCCGAAAGCACGATCACCGAACTTAGTATTAGGTGTGCGTTTTGGTTCCTTCAACCTGCCGATAGCTGATGACGCTGCTCACCTAAGGGTGGACTGCCGTGAGTTGGTATTTTCAGGAATAGACAGTTCTGATAAGTAAGCCGGAGCCATTCCGTTAAGTGACTGAAGTCGAACAACAAGTTTTAAAAATTATGTGTGCAAGCAATGCACCTGTACGAGTACTGTATTCGACTCAACTCTAGTTGAAATACCTTTACGTCTGCTATGTTTGCATATAACACGGAAATATTTTTTTCAAGGTGGGCAAAGTAACACATAAGGGGCAAAGTAGCCCCGATTTACGGTATATTGATTGATTACCCACTCAGATCACCTTTATAAATTATAATGTCGGTAATCTAGTTGTCTGATTACGATCGGTACTCGGATATTACGAGATTACCTTTTATAATATGGCATAATAACATGATTCTTTTCCGTTACTAAGTTGCCTTTTGGCAATTAGACGCATCCGTGTACAAAAATAAACCTGTTGGCGATCGTGCTCAATTTGGTCACGACGTCAGCTGAAAATACCTAGCTCTCTGACTACCATAACGCAGATGATATTAAGAGGAACGGCTGCGCGGCCTGTTTCATACAAAACTTAATTTTGGATTTGAGGCCAAAATACTCACTAATGATCTTTTTTTCATCAAAAAGTATAGTGAATATCTACTACGGATTAGAAGTAATTTATTTTTTTTTGTTTTACATTATGAAATGAATTGATTTTTCGCGATTTTAGGGACACCTTCAACAATTATTTGGGGGCTAACGGTGATGTAAAAAAAAAAGTTTTACGCCGTCTACTTTGAAAATATACTAAACAAATATTAAAATATGATGAACTTTAAATTAAATTAAAGACGACCAACACAAACACTGGAACACAAATTTGCCGTACATAATTTAAAATATCGAGCGGAAAAAGTTTTTTTTTCTTTAAATGTTTTGTTTTTATATTTTTATTTACGTAATCATATTTACATAGCAAATATAATAATTAAAAAAAAAAACAATAAACCCGCAAATAATTTTCTAATTTGCTTCTAAAATTTAGATTTTTTTTCATGGCTTATACATCATAATTTAAAACATAAATAAATAAAATACTTCTAATCCGTACTAGATACTCGTATTTACTAAACATTTAATTAAAAGAATACTTCATTCAGGTTGGATGGGTATTTTGGTCTCAAATCCAAAATTAAGTTATGTATGAAACAGGCCGCGCAGCCGTTCCTCTGTGACAATGCGATGTTTCGATCGGTTCCATTATAATTCAACACACGTAAGAATCGGCACACTTTTTAGAAGTAAAAAACAGACACTAAAAGTAATTTTTTTTAAACTAGCCCGAAAACCCAACAAAAATTAAGCAAAATGTCTTTATCCCCAATGTATTATCATCAAAAAGAACCGGAATCAGGTCCATGGGAATGTTTAACGGTTTTGCTTTTTTTTGACCAAATGAATAGCGTCGTCGAGCCGGCAATATTAGACACATTCTATTATCAGAATATGATGTAAAGTGAGATCTGGAATTCTCTCTTTCTAAAACACATGTCTGACCTTAAAGAGAAAGTCATTTGGTTCCCGATACGGAACGACTAGAATCAAAGGGTTAAGGCTCAGAACTAAAAAAATGGCCTTAAACATCACTTCGCAGTCTAACATTTTAAAGAGATACGAGTGCGTTAATTTTTTAACGACTCCATGATTTTTTAAATGTCACTTAATAGAATGATATTGCCGACGCAAATAAGTGGTAGATACTGTTAGTGTTGCCCTAGTGAAAAAACCACCATTCAGAATCGAAACGTTACTTGAAGTGGCTTTAGCTGTGTTTGGTGACCAGATCTGAATGGCCAGGTAATTCCCCACCTTCTTTCTTCAACATCTCCTTCCCCTCCTCAATACCTTCAGCCTCACAACACACCCCAATTGGGGTTGCTATAGTTTCACTGGCTCCAGACGGTTAGTAGCAGTTGGGACTGTTGTGTGGTATCACATAAAAAATAAAACAAACTAAGTGCACTGTTAACACACCAGGTAAGTTGTAGTAGAAGGGCGAGTGAAAGAAATTGCACAGTTGAATTTTTGCAAAAACCATTGTTCTTATGTATTACTAAAAAATTCGAACGGTGGGCTCTTGCATCATTAAATTTGCCAATCCTTCTCCGTCTGTGATTTCTAGGTCAACGCAACATAATTTCCATTATGACCTAAGGAAAGTTTGATATTTCCATTGGGGGAATAAACATCAGCGTTAGAAATATGGGCAACAACATGCAGCCAATTGGCATGATTGAGATAACACGGGCTTCAGTCCATTACAAGCGTTCGCCGGGTAAGGATCTCCAATGATAACTGAAAAATGATTACATGACTGTACAAGTCGTTTTAGAAAAGATGGAAAAAGCAATGGAGTAACTTTTCACTCGTTTTATCATAATAAATATACGTGTAAATTAGCTTTATTTATTTTTAAAAAATTCAGGAGTACTTTATTTTTACAGTTACTCCACACAGGAGGCCCTCAGGAAAATAATTTCCCTTCAGGCCTAGATCATCTTTGGGGATACTGTGTGGAGGGTCTTTTAGAGGATAGGGAGGAGTGAACCCGGGTCTTGAAGAGACCCACGTTGTAGGATGGAGGAAAAACACAGGAAAATCATTCCATAGCCTGGCTTTTGAACATAAGAACGAGTCGTAAAAGCGACCCGTTTTCATGTGACACATATCAACCCGAGATGTAAATCTAAAGATGTATCGTAAAGATTCGAGCGACATCGACAGCCGCCTCACCTCCCTTCATATTTCACGCATGGAAATAATATTTACACAATGATTGTGACTTTCCGAACGATAAGAATCAACAGCATTTATTGTTTAGTCCTCGAGGCCAGTAAAAATTTCATTTAAAAATTGAGGCGCTTTCATTGATTGATATTACTGTTTCATTTTTCCTATTGTTTTGCAAGCGTGCATGTTTTACCATGGTGTATATTTTTGACGCATGCAATCCGTAATTTGTCAACTATTTGTGACTGAAATTCACCATCATCATCATCCAACGGGTTCCGTTTTATAGGGGTATGCGACCAAATGTTGTTTACAGATATAGATAGATATGAGGGGGGAGAGTTGAAGAAAAATATACTTATTGAGAAATGTGCCCAAAAAGGTTGGGAATCTCTGTTAAATTTTGTGGCCTCCGATGAAACATATTATTTTATTGATATTTTATTGGTACCGGAACACCTTTAAAAAATAAGCAGAGGTAGCGGAATATTGTACGGACGCAGTGGGATATTGTAAAAATAAAATAAAAATGAATTAATCTATCGTGGTATTTTGCAACCCAGATATATTTTGTATTTTCCTACCATCGAGGACGGCAAGAGGCAATTCGTTAAATATTGACATAACTATATAAAATGTTAATAATTTATCAAGCAACGAACTTTATGTTAGAAATGAATCTACACATTAACATATTTTTTTAAGCCAAGTAATATAGTGTTTGTATGACAGCAAAGTGTGGAATTCACCGCTGACACCTTCCGTGTTTATAAATAAATGACATTAAACAAAAAAGTGTATTTTTTGTATAATATCCTGGATTCGTTCGAATACACTATTAATTAGACCTGTAATGTAAAACGTGGACATAGACATACCGGATTAATCAACTGACTTAATTCAGTCCGGTGACGCATATGAAACAATTAATAGTCATAAGTAGATATGCATTTTCATAAGCATAATGCATATTTGAACTTTTTTTTGTCATTAGTTGCATATTTTAATCGTATCATTCCTCGAAGGTGATGCAATAAGAAATAATGCAAAATCGTATGTTTTTTGTTTGACAATTGGATGGCCTAGAATGACCTAGAAACATAATAGATGGTTTAATTAAATACTGCAAGTAGAACACACCTTGGCTTTTTGTTTAACCAGGCATTTTTTGGCGTGTCTTTTTATAAGCCTAGAAAAAAAAATGAAGTACCAGTCCTAAAAAAGTGCAAAATCTCCCACTTACGAACTCTTTTTCCGATGTTGTCGTATTTTTCATTGTTGAAAAATTAACTTTTTTAGAATATGACCTTAAAACATTTTAATAATTACGCCTGAGCTTTACAACATAAAATAAAACACGCATAACGGTGATGTTTTTTTGCGTAAATCGAAGCATGCCGCCGATGTTAAGGGGTAATTTCAACATTTTCGCCACCTGCATAAGGAGTGCGTGATTTCGTTCGAATTTTAGGAAGTGGATCGCCTTTTGAGCTGAACACCTGCTCTGGACGTTAATTAGAGGTGGTTGATATTCCTATTCGTTTCGCACTGCTCCCCCATCTAATAGATATACAAATTTTAAAAATTGTGAAAACTAACTAACTTAAATATATTTTCATATGAAGCGGTAACTGGTGATGTGACATTATAATTAAAAAAATAAATAAAACAATAACTTTTTTCACTTTGTCACTTTTATTTACACTTTTGCCGACCGGGTTTCGCTACTACCGTAGCTTCTTCAGGGTAGTATACAAATTTGTATGTATGTAAACAAAGTTATTGTTTTATTTTTTAAATTAACTTAAATATGTTGAGAATGTCTAATAATAAAGGTCTGTAATTTTGAAAGTAACTCAATTATTGAAAATAGCATCAATAATTAATTCTCAATGAAATTTTGAAAGAGTAGACAACACAGAAAATAAAAAGATAGGTCGTGACTGAGACTCGATCTCGAAACCTTTAGTCTATTCGGGGCTTGCGTCTCTACCAATTGAGCTTTTTATTTGTTTATGTCACACCTCACAAGAGCACTCCTGTCTGTACGGTGTAACGACGGGGGAACTATATCACTAGGCGGGTCAAGGTAGGGGTTGTGGGAAGGGATTTATTAATACGGGTCTTCCAGAGACCCGGATTATATGAAGAAGGAAAAACGGATGCCGGTAGCTCGTTCCACATACGAGCGCCTTAGACAAAAATGAGTCGGAGAATCAACCCGTTCTCATTAAGTCAACGTCAACTGTGAACGGGTGTTCCGCTCGTGTCCGTCGAGTTTCGCGTACTTGCACCGGTGCACTGGGGATCAATGCTGCTAGTTCCTTTGAGCAAGCTCCATTGAAATGCATGTAGAACAGATTCAGCATATCTAAATTGCGTCTGTGCATTAGAGATGGCAACCGGTCTGTTAACAATGGGTAGGTACCGAGACCTTGTTGAATTCCGTCATTTCTATCAATCTCATACTTCCCTTGAGAATGGAAAGTATATAAGTAGTAGGGGTTCGTTTAGGATGCGTTCAATTTAGCATATGTTTTGTCATATAATGATATATCCAAAAGATTTCCATCAAACAAGACTTATTCCACATTAGCTACACGCGCACAAATGCTGGTGTCAGGGATCCAATCAGAATAATGTGCGAGTTATTCAATTAAAATCAAACTTTGTCGTATTCCGACATATTCTTCGATACATGCAGTACTTTTAGGAGAAAATTGGAAGATGTTTTCAAATTAAAATAAATAAATAAAATAAACGAACAAACTTCAACAAAGAGTGTTTACACATTGTGTACTTTTTATTATTTCTTTACATAACACTATTTTTAATTTAATTATTTTTTCCCTTTACATTCTCGTAAAAAATATTTGTAAACTTTATTTATCTTCCTGCTACTTTATTTATAACTTTTTCAAATTCTTTCTGTGTAACCCAATCTTAAATTCCTTAATTTGTCTAAATATTATTTTAAAGGTTTATTTATCTGTATCATATTAATCAATGAGAAATAGCTAGGATGGAAGCAACTTCTCAAGATATTGTATTATTGTTACAATATTATTTTCTCCTTAATAAAAAATACATTTTTTAATTAACCGCCCGTCCTAAAAGTAGGTAAAGAACATAGTTTTTTTTCATTAGTTTTCGCAATAACAATACGTGTGACTAGTAACTTAACTTGTATGGGAGAGACAAAAATACCCGAACACATCCGCTAGCTTCGGCTGACCTTGAAATACCAAAAGAGATGACGCAGGAACAAACTTTACGTATACGAATGTTTTGTGGGTTTCGGGTATAGCTTTTTTGTACCTGAACGTACGGGATACGGGTTGTTGCGTTCGGGCGAAAATATAGCGGCCGTAGACGTATCACGTACGTTCGTATAGGTAGGGCGGTTAACTTGGCGTTGCGAAACTGCTTGATTTGATTCGCTGAATGATCAGTTTATATCTACAAGAGTGAAATATTTTTTTGTACACGTTAATAATATATATTTATAGGTAGTACAGTAGAAGGTACCTACCGTTTTCCGCTTATAAATAGGCTAATGTTTAAACCTGTTAAACTTTGGATTAAAATGCCAATAAACTATTACCAGTGACGCAACAGATTTATGGAGTTTGTTTTAATGCTGTGATCTAGAATATTGTAAAAAAACTACACACTTGCAGCCATATTATGTGCATATTTGTGATCATAATATATAATAATATTCTTTTAAAAAAAAAGTTACTCCTCACAAGAGTGCCCCTGTCTGTACGGTGTAAAGACCGGGGAACTGTAACAAAACCCGGCCGGCAGCGTTGTGAAGCGGGTCGAGGAAAGGGCTGTAGAGAGGGATTAATTAATGCAGGTTTTGAAGAGGCCCGGATTATATGAAGGAGGAAAAACAGATGCCGTATAGGTGTATTAAATAATTAAAGTATCGATTTTATAAATACCCATTCTACTTAAAAACGTGCGAATGTAATATCATAGTAATTTTTTTAGAATGCTGTTTAGTGTCTATTTAAAGAAAGGAAGTTCTGGGAAGGAAATATGTATGTGGCTGGGTAGGAATTTAGGGATCAGTGTGTCCAGGAGTGACGGGCGTATTAATCCATCCCTTTCTCTGTGGTGGAAGGCGATGGTTCGATAGAGTCCGGCTGGAGAAGTGAAGGGGTCTCCCACAAACGGCCTCTCCCGAACCGGTCCACCACGCAGTTGGTGGACAGACGCATCCGCCGACAAGACTCAGACAAACCTCACCCCGTGAACCCGGGCGCCCGTGCCAAGTCACCAAACGTAGCCAACCACTTGGGGTTTTCGGGGCGGCGGTACCTGCTACCGGCATACCCGCCTCTCATCCAATAAATGGTTCCCGATTAATTGGTTAACTCATTGTATTGAAAACTTATTACATACGTACTCAAAGATGGAGGTAGATTTTTTAAAAGCTCGGAATATCTTGGTTACGAATAATCTCATAATATTTGAAAATCGTCTACCATCATAATTGAAGGGGAAACTGTTGCTTGTGCAACGATAGAGGACTTGAACCCAACGCATTTGAATCGATAGTGAATGATAACAAACTTTGACTTTGCAATTATTATTGATGATATTTTAACCGCATAGATTAAAACTACCAGTCTTCATTTTACTTTCAAAAATGTGTCCAAAATCCAGAATCGAAAAGTTGCTTGAAATGAAATTAGCCGTATTTGGTAATTTGAATAGCCCTCTTCTTCTCCATCTCTTTTCTTTTTCTTTTCCTTCTGCCTTCTGCCTCACAACATACCCCTGTTGGGGATGCCATAATCCCACTGGCTCTGGGCAGTCGGAAGAAGTTGGGACTCTTTATACGGTATCCGCAACAACAACAAAAAATAACATCGAACCCAGAATCTGCCCATTCGAGACACCATCTATGGATGCGATCATGTTCGGACAGAATTTTTCGCTCTCATTCAAAGATGGCAGCCCATTTATGGGAAAAGTGTCATCTTGTCTTTCATATTTTGTGTAAAGCTTCACTAAGTTCATCCAATTTTAATAATAATAGTTATAATGGGATAATTTGTATAGCGCCGTTTTTGAGAAAAATAACCTCTGTAAGTGCGCTGTACAAATATCACTTGCAAGGCTTTATCTTGTTATGAATATAACGATCAAATACATCGGTTGTTCTTTTTTATAGTTTGTCACAAACGAAGAATTATCTAGTTTATAGTACTATCAACTATCGATACCACCCACATAGACTATCAAATGCTAGGCGTCGCGCCAGGAATACGCGGTATGCGAAATTGAGCAATGTTGAATAAATTATCATAATATGATCACCTTTTACTTTCAGTATCTTTTACAATGACATTATTCCCACGTGAGGGGGACCCGGTACCGGCGGGCATGTACTCTTGTACATGTGCAGATACAGTGTGTCCGCTTTTTTCTTTGTCATTCATCATTGTATTGATGGGATTTTGTTGCCTCCGAAACAGGAAACAGAAACATTTTTTGTTTGTTTTTTTTTTTTTTAAAGAACGAAACATTCCCGAGTTACGAATAACCTCCATCCTCCACTTGCATCATGATTACCGGAAAATGTTTCCTTGTACAATGATGGAGGACTTAACCAAATGCCTTAGACCACTCGGCTAGTAGCCGGCCAATTCGGACACGTGAAGATATTCTGATCGAAACATATGATACATTTTTGCTTTACTAGTTTTTCTCCCATCACTGGGATTTTTGTTGAAATCACTTTTATTTTAATTTCAACTAGCAAGAAAAAAAACTGAAACAAATCTAGTCACCACGGTAATTAGCCGGTCTCTAGTAGTTTCAATGTGTTTTCCCTGAGTATCAGTCCTTTTGTTCTTAAAAGAACGTATATTCGAAAAAGTTGTCTTATTTTTTACAGTAATGATTTATCTGTAAATTCTTTACGAATTGTTAGAAAAAATATATAACGGTTCTTGAGAATAAAATTCTTGAACTGTGTTTTATACCATAAATACCATTCTTAGATATATGTACATACTAAAATGTCTAAAAACGGTGTACTTTGAAAACCATTTAAGGCGATGCAATGGGAAGTAATGCAAAATCATGTGTTTTCGGTTTGAGAATTTGATGTCCTAGAAATATCATAGATGATTTAATTAAATACTGCAAACACAACACACCTTGACCATTCGTTTAACTGGGAATTTTTTAGTGTGTCTTTTTATAAGGCTAGAAAAAAAAAGTATCAGACATTAAAAAAATGTCTAAAGCGCAAACTCTCCGACTTACGAACCTCTATTGTCTTATTGTTCATTGTTTTTAAAAATATGACCCTAAAACATTTTAATAATTATGTCTGAGCTTTACAAAATAGAATAAAACACGCATTTTGGTAATGGTTTTTTTTTGCGTAAATCCTAAAGTTTTATCTTGTATTTCGAATGGAACTTAAAAGCTTAAAATTTAAAATCACTTTTCACTGCAAACCTGAGACATTTTCCTAATTACCCGTATGGAATTTACATAATTAACAGTATCGACTGCGTTAGCACACTGTAAAGTGTGTATTTTTAATTGCTGGCCTTTAAACGGATTTATCGAAATTTTAGAGCTCTCGATAGAATGTAGAAATGATGTTGCGAGTTGAACTAGTTACTTTGACCTAAGGATTCTGGACAGAAAGCACTGTGTAATATTTTGACGCCAGAACAGTGTTGTCCGAGGGTTTTTGCTACTTCAGAAAAACATCCTTTGTTCACCAGATATCTGAAGGAAGATATATTTTTTAAATACACTTCTGCTCCTTTTTTGTGTCTTCCGGGAGGCAATTATATACATGCTTCGAATGGATAGCTTGCCATATCGTGAATGTTATCTTGTCGTCGTGTAAAGTGTGTGTGTACTTGTATGATTTTGATGAATTCTGTATTAATATATTACAGAAATGTTGAAGATCCCCGCACTCGCCGATAATCTTTGAATCGACTATTGATTCTGTAACTCCTGAACAGAGTCATGTTTTTGTAACAAGCCATTGTGTGTACGCTACACATGTAATGTGTATAACAACTCGCACCGAGCACCTAGCTCGTATTATGTCTAATACTGTTCCGATTAGATATTTTCAAATCTGTGACATAATTTATTCGCTTACACGAATTTTACTCGAGCGTAAATATCAATGGGAAATATTTCTAGGAACGCATTGTTCTCTAAAAATGTTAATACTGTTTATTGAATACGTAAAGTGGCCTCAAAGCGCAAAACACTTGTACGGGAAATTTTAATTGGTCCTTCGAACCGGATAAGATTTGCGTAACGTAAGTTAGTTGGTACTTGGAATTTTTTTAGCTTAGATTATCTTTTTAATTAATTGGCATACAGAGTATCTACCACGCCAATTACGAGCGTATATTTATGGACGCATTTTCATGAGTGAAGCATGGAAGTAGACCGCCAGGCTTACCTTACGATATAGTACGATAATAACATATACTTATATTATAATTGTACGATATAGATACATATTTAAGACCGGAACTTCCGAATTTCCGTTTTGGGACTTTAAGTATCGATTTGTGACGAACTTAAATTTTAACAGAATTCAAACGACTAAGCCTAAGACAACTAACATAATATATGATCAATATTAAAGCTTAAACATTGTATCTGGTTAAGTCTCTTTCAAAAAGTGATGTTGTTAATGTTTTTGATATTAATCATGACACTACTAAAAAATGGCATGGCAGTTGAATAAAAATACGTCAAGGTCGTTGACCATGTTTATTTAAAAACTTTTTTTTCTTTCATCCCATATCATCTGACGTGTGATCCACCATTATTGTATGATCTGTCGTTGTAATGATTTTTTATACATTTAATATTACACAAATTTAATATTCCTCCCCTGATCAAAAATATAAAATCCAAAGTATAATACCGAATAACGTATTTTCCACATGCGTTTTGATCCAACACGCTTAACCCCGGTAGTTAGCTAGTTGCTCGTTATGCTCGCTAAGAGAAATAATTTACGTGAATCCTTGCTTAAATTTATGCGTTCTAATTCGACCGCTTAATCCTTCGATAGCCGCATACAGTACATGGAACTAGTTCCGACGTCAGTAGTGACATCTGAAAATTTGATTTTTACATAAATAATTGCACACTTTCGTTTCGCCGAAATTTACGTAAATTCGTAAATTGCCTATTTTTATCAGTATGTACTTTGATGTTGTTTGATAAAGGTTGATTTTCAATTTAAAACAGTTTTCAATTTATTTTAATAACTTATTGAAGTTTATAAACCTTATTGTAATAGTTTAATCATTGAATAAGATAATATTAACCAATTCTAAATGAAACATGAAACCGAAAAAAAATCACAGAAAATTATGAGACCTCACGCCATCTTCATCGACATCATACATTCAAATCCCGGAGTGCGCAAAGAAATTTTGTTTGATTACTAATATGGTATAATTTTCACATACAAAACAAAATTTTGGATTTAAGGCCAAAACATTGACTTAAATTGGATGATATCATTTGATTTATTTTATTTTATATGAATACCGCACAAGAGTCCCAACTGCTCCCAACCGTCTGGAGCCAGTGAGACTATGGTTAATCCCAATTGGGGAATGTTGTGAAGCTGAAGGTATTGGGTGAGGGGAAGGAGAAGGGGAAGAGGGAGGTGGGGAAATACCTGGCTATTAAGATCTGGTCACCAAACACGGCTAAAAGCAACATTTCAAGCAACGTTTCAATTCTGAATGGTGGTCTTTCACCAGGGCGATACTGAGAGTATCTTCCACTCTGGAACGTCCGCAAATATACTATATATTATTTTTAAATCAATCAATTTTGAAACAACACAAATTAATTAAATAAAATTTACTTCATGCAATTTTTAAATTTTTTTTTTAATTACATTATATTTTCAGCAAATGGGGTAAAACTTTTTTTTTAAATCGCTACTAGCCACCAAATAATTGCTAAAGTTTCCCCTGGAGAATTAATCTTTAAATGAAAAAAAGGATCATTCGGTTTAGGTGAGTATTTTGGCCTCAAATCCAAAATTAAGTTTGGTATGAATCATGTAGCGCAATCGTTCCTCTTAAGGAATATACTCTGCGGACTGATTAATTGATTAATAAATATTTGAAGAAGAAAAATTGATAAGCTCGTCATGAAGCGCACTTGACGTGAAATAATACAACACTGCGCTATATAAATGCTTTGTTATTATTATGAAACATATAACATTCCCTATTATACTGAAATACCGAACCAGTGTGTTTTAAATTAGTCTTACGAGAAGTTATAACAAAACTTTCACTAATCGTCAAACTAAATGAGCCCAGAATATACTTCACAAATAGATGCAAAATGATTGGACTGGCTCAAAACGATAATAAAATTTTAAAAAAAACTAACCCACCTTGGGATCGTCTGTTTTTACTCTTCCGGCCTTGTCGAAACGCCATTATTAACAAGTCTAGTGCCACTTGGTCCATAATAATTTTGGCGCTGTAATTAATTTACTATATTTAATCATTGAAGATAATATTAACAAGTCTCGAATGAAATATGAAACAGAAAAGCCATAGAAAACAAACAGATATTGGTCATATTTGAGACTCGAACCCGATATATCCGGGACCAGTGCTCCACCAACTAAGTTAATGTCATCAATTTATTTGCAATCTAGATAGTGTTCCGGATATACCTATCGGATTTTTATTTATACGGGACACTGACGTCAGAATTAGTAGACTTGCCCTAAGTATTATTTCGAGGGCTGGTGGTTGATTTATAATATATTTGTATAATAATGTATAAATGCATGACACAGAGAAGTTAAAAAGGGAAAAGTTTTCATGTTGGAGATAATATAATTTTTTTTATTGCAATTGTCCGATGTACATGATACATACATATACATATAATGTGAGTGCATGACATAGTAAAGAAAGCAACGTGTTTTTATATTTCGGATCACGTAAAAATGTATGTAATACATAATATAGTGCAAGATACAAAGAAAGAAAAAAGTTGAACAATTTTTGTGGATAGATAAAAGGATAATAAAATGATTATACAATAGCTTCTATGCGATGCTATTATAATCGTTGCCACGTAAAAATATCATTCAGGTATCAACAATCAACAAAAACATGGGTAAACTTACATTAAATATGTCCATGCTATAGGTGAATTTGCTGCTGAGTGTAGGCGAGAAATGGGTGCATGTATTTGGTATTTTTTTATTTTTTATTTAATGTTAATCAAATTTTATAATCTTATTATTAAGTTCTGCAAGTACTTTTAGTTGTTATTATTGTGACAGCTGTTTCGGCGTTTAAGGCCATTTTCAAACTGTGGTTAATCCACATTGCGACGAATTATTTATATGATTTAATTTACCCCCACTCCTTTAAAATTTGGATGGATGGGTAATGATTTATTATCGGTAAAACCGATTTAGTTAGAAAGCAATTAAAATTCTGAATTCTGTGAGGTTTTCACACTTATAATGTGTTTACTCGTATTTAATTTTAGTTAAACAAAAATAGTGGTTTTGTTATTTAACATGTTATAGGTATGAAAAATTCACAGCGTTTTTTTAAATGCAACTTAAATCTTGAGGTTTTTGCTCTATTCTAAATACAAATGTCGTGTTTTATTAGATACTAGCTGATGTGTACCCGGCCTTGCTCGGGAATCGGAATAAACTTATGAAGTTGTGAATTCTTGCTTGTCATTAGGGTGCCATAATCGATTTGACAGCGAATGTAACTATCTCCAAATAAAGAAACATCCATTAGAATATTTTATTTCATTCCAAATGTTTATTTTTTCAAAATATGTTTTCAAATCATAAAGTTCTTAAGTAGGTACCTACTCGTGTTTTCCATTATGAAAATATTCTACCCAAAAAAACATTCTCCTTTTGAATATGCAATCTGTGGCTAACCAGAGTGTTATATCTATGGTCTAACCTAAATAAAATATGGCGGGTTCAATGTTTTTATACTAATTTTAAAACGTTATAGCAACAGTTTTACATATTGGATTTTATTCAATCTACTTTTTAAACCTCCCGGCATTAATAAAGACAAACTGTGCTATTTTAAGCGAAACCGGTCCAGTGATTTTCGAGAACATCGAGGACAAACAAAGTTACAAACTTACATTGATTTTTATATATATAGATTTTTAAAACATTCGCCTACGCCATTAGTGTTATGCTCCTTCTCTCATCCATATTAACATATCTCCTTTTTAAACAATGTTCAGTTTCCGCTCGGAGGGTATTGGTGGGTTATAACACTTTACACGACAATACGGAGGGGGGGGGGGTGGTACTCTCAGTATCGCCATGGTGAAAGACCACCATTCAGGATCGAAATATTGCTTGAAATGACTTTAACCGTGTTTAGTGACCAGATCTGTATAGCCAGATAATTCCCTACTTCCCTCTTCCCCTCTATCTACCCTTCACCCTCAAAATATACCCCAATTGGGGATGCCATTGTCTCACTGTCTTTGCTAAGCAGAGAGCAGTTGAGACTATTCTGCAGTATTCAAAATAAAAACATTAAAAAAATAATATCTCTAACTTGGAAAGCCGTATTCCACTGACTGGCTTAAGGCAATTGGGACTTTTGTGCGGTGTTCACATAATTAAAAATACATACAGGGTGTTAGGTGACGTACTTGACTTACTTTGACCAGTGATTCCTGACCTTATTTGGAATAAAAAATAAAAATTAAATTTGGTCTCCGGTGAACATTTAAAAAATAGGTAAGTATTTGACAGGTAGGGTTGAGGAGGGGGGTTGGGCTGTTACGCGTCTGAGTGATAAGTGACGACATATAAAACATTTTTTGCTGCAAAATGATCCACAAAAAATGTCACCGGAGACCAAAATTTCATTCACATTTTTTATTTTTTTATATGGTCAGGAATCGTCAGATACGTGTCTTAACGCGCTGTATATAACCTTTGAGTGTCGGAATGAAAGGATCTACACGGAACTGACGATTCGTACATTCTCAATCTGAGTCCTTACACCCACTGGCCATGACAGGATGCTCTTTTATTTTCTATAATTGGTAGAAAAAAACCTTTTAAAAAACGGAGACATGCCGCATAAATTTGATGACTAATTTAATTGCAAGCACGAATTCCTCAGTCTATTATTGAAGGCACTCAGAGTCGATACACGTTTATTATTTGATTTATTCATTTCGAACAAGAGGTTGTTCAAGTTGGAGAAATAAAAATAAAGTGTCAGGACACGCAATGACTTTTCCGATTTACTAGAAATTCAAAAATAAAAATGTATCAATTATAATTCGTATCTCATTATTAGAAATTCTCCAGGAAGGCAAAAAACTGTTTTAAATAAGTACTTTTTTAATCTCATTAGCGAAACATGTAATAAAATGCATAAGATTCCGGCAAAAAAGGCTTTTCTGCTCTCCTGGAAGTTGGTAAATATGAGATACGCCTGTTTGTGTTGTGGGCGACAAATTGTAAAACATGACTCTGAAACATATTTAGATCAAGGTAAATAACGTCAGCTTAGTAAACTAGAATTGGGCCTCTCGGAGTTCCGGGCATTGGAGCGGCAGCCCAGGCTGCCCAGGCGGTCGCTAAGCCACTGCTTTTTCTATTAGTATATTAACTGTGATATAAGTATTTGTATATAGGCCTGGGATAATTGACAAAATTAAAAAAGAAACTTGATTAGAAAACGATAAAAAATTGACTAACATAAATTCCTAATGAGAAAAAAGCTTTGGCAGTAATAATACCATCTCTTTTTCCCAAAAAAAACACTTTGATGTCACTGAGCAGATATCCAATTACGAAGTATTATTTGGAAATTGATTATTCGTTAAAAGATTTTCGGTACCTACTTAAGGAATAATTGAGCTTTCTTTGGGGCCACGGCCATGTCCACAACACTCTTTTATCGCCTCATGTTTTCAGTGTATTGATATTATATATTAAGGAGCGGTTTTATGACCATCTGGTCGTAACGCTTGATACCATTTTTAACTAATATTTAGTCTACCGCCCGACTTCGCCGTTTTATAAACGTTCGTTAGATTACCGGTCATTTGACAGTTGTCAGTTGTTGCCCAACGATCGCTTATTTGAAACCGTGCACTATTTTAATTAAAAAGTCAATATATAATTGGCAATTGTGAAATGGATTCCTTATCGAACAGTGAAAGTGGTGACAAGGGAATGGCAATTATTCAAGATAGAAAAAAAAACGGATGGATAACGTTCCGTTAACGAAACGGTTCGTTATGTAACAGACATTTGGTAGTTCGTTTATAAAACTGCCCAGACTGGTACCTACCTAATGCACAGCGTTAAAACAAAGTTGTTTTTATTAAAAGATATTACTGTTCAAAAAGAATTTCTACTATAGTTTGAGAGCCTCGTCTACTTGCCAGATAAGATCTGTTCATTGATTTGAGCAGCACGTGCTAACCGGATTATTATTTAATTACTTCAATTATCATATAGATACCCGAGGAGACGAGAATCTCCTGAGTGTTGCCTCGCTTCATGTGACTCTACTCTATTGCGTCAATACTCAGTACAAGTATTTTTTTGGTACATTTGAAACGGGTATTTAGATACACATTGTTAAACCTCTGCAGCTTGTTGCAGATGGGTAGGGGGAATTTGCTGTTGAACGCGGGTTATTAATAACAATATTATATTTAGTATATTGTTTATCTTGATGAGGGAAGATTTGCTTCTGAAACATGTAGATATTTATGTATTAAAAACAGTGGTGTAAACAAAGTTATTCTTTTTAATTATAAAAATAATATATTTTTATTTCATGACTTGGGGAGGTTGGTGCAATCCCACACGTCCCGTATGTTTTTATACATGTTTTACATGCATAGAAATTCAAATAAAATCATAAGATAAAGAGGAAAGCCGTTATGTCGGATGTGGTCCTGAGTGATCTCGGGCCCAGTGCTCATTGATGATCGGCTGTTGGATTATTGTATAAGGCCTCTGTGTTTCCTCCATCCTATAACATGGGTCTCTTCAAGACCCAGGTTCACACCCTTCTATCCTCTAAAAGACCCTCCACACAGCATCCCCAAAAATGATATAGGCCTTGAGGGAAATTATTTCCCTCGGGGTCTCCTGTGTGGAGTTACTGTAAAAAAAGTAGTATTTATGACGTGGTTCGACATGCCAATATGGAAAACAAAACTATTACCATGAGAGTTCACTGAGAAATCTCACTCGTCTTTTTTAATATAAGACTATGTTTACTTCAATCTAGTAATGTATTTTTTCATTACATTAGATCTTTTACTATTTACATAATAAAAAAATTACAGGGCTAATAAGTCAATTCTCAATATTTTTCATCTTCCTCCTCACTAGGGGTGCCTGTACTGAAGCGGACTAGATTGTATTAAAAAACTGAATGTTTTAAGACGTTATTTGTAAAATGCTGGATAACTCCCCTTCTTTGATTTCTTTGAGCCAGATTTTTGTGTCTAGGAGGACGGACGTATGAATCCATCCTGCCCACTGCAGTAAAGGGTGATCGGTCGAGAGAGCCTGTCTGGAGAGATCAAAACATTCTCTCAATTGGTCTCTCCTGATCCCATCCGCCACGCAGTTTATGGGAAGACTCATCCGCCGCTAAGACCTGGACAAACCTCAGTCCATGAACCCGGGCACCCCTGATAAGTCACACCGCTTTGGGTGACCTATGTCAGAGGTGTCGGTTGTCCGATGAATGGTTCCCGGTGCAGCGGTATCTACCTATAACCGCCTCCCAAATTGGAACCCCTGTTGGTAACAGGAAGGTTTAAAACTTTGGAAATTCAACCCGATTATCAGCAAATGGTCATTGAATGGGGTGAAAATGAATGACTGTATTTCGTACATTTATATTAAGTACGTGCTTACTAAAAAACAATAAAAATAAATAATCCCCAAAAACCAAAAAAAAAAAACATTTGAGAAGGTTGAGGTTACAAATCGTTTTCACAAAAATACTGTGCGTGAGTTTTTTCCGCTATCCTAACTAACATCTCCTATAACCTAGTATCTATTAACGTGCATTTAACACGTTGTTGTTATAATTTCAACATGTTGAAATAAATAAAAAATAATAAAACATAAAGAAATTTTTACGCGCAAAAAGTGTTTATTGATTAGGTACTTGTTTCGTCCTGGTTATTAGTAGGTAGTTGTGAATAAGATATTCACGTTTGGGTTTGAATGAGCTGTTTACATCCGTATGGAATATTGATTGATATTACCTGTGTTTTTTTTTTAAATATCATGCTACGGATAAATAAATTAGCCAATCCGCGAGTTGGTGCCTGTTCACTGGATAAGGTCAATAATATTATCGTATTGTGATGGATCAAACAAACTACGCTTGTTTTGTGCTTCGATACCCACCCACGTAAAATGTTACAAAAAGTTAAATATTTTACAATCTCTGTATGTAAAAATGAATTTTTGTCTGTCCGTCCTCAATTTTCACGAAGATTACTCCACCGGTTTCGCTGCAAGTATCACAGTTTGTTCTTATTATTAACGGGGAGGTTTAGAGTTTATTTGTTTGAATGAAATCTAATATGTAAAACTGTTGCTATAACGTTTTAAAATTGGTACGAAAAACATTGAACCCGCCATGTTGTATTGAGGTTATCCCATAGATATACCACCTTGTTGTATTGAGGTTATCCCATAGATATACCACTCTGATTAGCCACAGATTAAATATTCAAAAGAAGATGGTTTGATTGAGTAGAATATTTTAAAAGTGGAAAACACAATGTTTGGAATGAAATAAAATTTTCAAATGAACGTTTCATTGTTTAGAGATAGTAATAGTCGTCAATAGGCATTACTTTCGCTGTCAAATCAATTATGGCACCCAAACGCCAAGCAAGAAGTCACAACTTCATACATTTATAAAGACAAAAATAAATAATCCCGAGCAAGGCTCCATCAAGGTGCACATCAGGTAGTTTAATGTATCCGCAAGTCTTCAGAATAATATTAAAATACCACAATTCAACACTAAACATACCCATCTATAGAAAATATCAATAACTGAATACCACCTCAAACTACTGTAACAGTATTTTATGTGTTATTATAATATAAAATTATTTGTCTTTTTCCTTTTATTATTAATACTGCTAGTTTTAAAGTTATGATGTGTTACCCCCACCCCTACCCCTACCCTTTTTTTATTTATATATTTAGTAGTTTTAGTGTTTTATTAGATGCATGGGATACAATTCTTTTTACGTTTAATATCAAAAAGAATCAAAAAGTTCGGTTTATATTTCCCCAAGTTATTGCATATTTAGTTAATATCATATTTATTTACTAATAACACAAATTATCAATAGATATTTACGGACCTACTTGCAAAATCAGTACACCACTAAAACGGTTAAATAATAACAAATATGGGAAAAGGATTATAAAATCCGCAAACATGTTGTGGCGGACGCTAATGCTCAGTTGACAGCCTGTGCTGTGCTGTGCTGCAAAGTGTAATATGAATACTCGCGTTTGTGCTGTGCTTGTACTCTACCGTTCTGTACTGTACGGTAGTGGTGGGCGAAACGGCTCGGTTTAGTGAGCCGGATCACTAAATCAGCTCTCTGTAAAGACAATCCACATGAAAACTGGACGTAAAAAGTATCGTGTAATAGCGTCTTAAGGACGTCTTTAGGAGGGCCAAGGGAGCCAGGGTGAGGGCATGGTGCGGGGGACGCGAACCGGTACACTACAAAGAGCTGATTCAGTGATCCGGCTCACTAAACCGAGCCGCTTCGCCCACCACTACTGTGCGGTGCTAGTAGATGTGAATATACCTTAAAGCTTCAATAAGTTAATTCTAATTTTAACAACGATTATTTAAATAAGTTAAAAAACACTATATGACCCGAAATTACGGGTCTTTTTGTTTAACACGTAAGAATTAGTTAAAGTATACATTAAATAAAGGGACCATGAAACAGCAGACGTCAATTTAACGAGTAAATTTGTTTATTTTTGCGATTTTTGGTTCATTGTTACGTAACAATTTTTCAATATATCCCATAGGTACTTTAATGTTAAAGTACCTATTTATATATTTAATTTACTAAAATTACAGATTTAGTAACTATAATAAACATAGTCTAGTATTTAATATTCTAATAAATAATATTTAAGCTGAGCCGAAGTTTTGGTCAACACTCGTTTGTTTGCTGAAACTGGCCGGAAACGAAACCGAAACTTCGGTCACTAATTTTATTGAACACTTTATTGTTTAAACGCAGGTTTCTAGACTGGTGACAGTTTCTTCGAAACGACCCAATTATGCAGAGGGAATACTATTACAATTTCGTATTGCGATGCTTTCCCCATCAGGAATATATGTAAAGCATCGCTTTCAAAACATGTTGACATGTGTATACTAATAAAGTGGTGAATACAAAGTAATTTTTAATTCATTTAGGAATATCATTGTCTGCGTTTTGCCTTATAGCGTAAATATATTTTTTTATAAATGTCTATAAGCGGGAAAGCGAAGGGGCCAGTAGTGAAAAGCTGTATCCAGCCGACGAGGAAAGCAAGTGATTCGTTTAGCTTCGAAGTATTATTTTTAAGGTTGTATTTAAGATGGCACCCCTGCATCGGAGGGCGGCTCCTTTTAAGGAGAAAGCGTTTTTTTTAAATAGATTGGTGGGTGAGCGATTTAAAATAAGTTAACATAATACTTAATTGCATATAAAACACTGAAGAAATGAAAAACGATATTTTTTAATTTTTAAAGAAATAAATATAATAATGTTATTATAAAATTCTGCTAGTATTTTTAGTTTCTATTTTTGTGAGAGCTGTTTCGGTATTCAAAACCATTTTAAAATACTCGCAGAACTTTATTAAGTAAATACAATTAATTTAATAATGTTATTATAACATAATTATTTCTTTTCCTTAAATTTAAAAAAAAATCTAATGGTGTTCCACGAATTAAACCCAAGAAAAAATAATATGGTTATTTTCTATATTACGATTTTTTTTTTATTAGATAATCAATTTAATTTGTCTGTTTTGGGCCTGGGAGTCTATAGGTTTAATTTTATTTATTTTTGGGAAAATTAATGGTAAATCCAAAATTTACATACATGTAACAATAAAAACAATAAATCATGCCAATTATAAATTTTCCACTGCTAAAGATAAATACTATGAGTAAAATCTGACAATATACAGTTTAACATCAGTTAACTTAAGCTGTGTAAGTCGGGTGAGGAGAGGGTGGATGGAAACATAGGATAAATAATATGATATACATTTTTTAACTAATTGGCGAGATGGGTTTTCTTTAAAATCGGCGTAGATCATAATTATATACATTATATTCTGTTCGGTGTTATAAAATAACGAACATAAGGAGCAAGCAAGACAAGCGAGGCGGTAAACAGTATGCAATTGTCTCCATTTTTAATTAGTGTTTTTATCTACCGCTAGAGGTGCCGCTAGCATGCTGAACTTTATACAGGCGGCATTACTTGCGCAACCAATATCAATTAGTTTATGAATATTATTTGAAGCCGTGCCCAAGTTCACGGCATCAATGTCAAGTCGAGCCAACTTTCCAAAAAACAGATTAAAGAAAACAACACGAATTTTAAAAGGTTCTCTTGAATTATCTTCGAAAAACCCGTCCAATAAAATGGTTATTTAACTCTAATTTAAACTCGTCTTCTCAGTTGTGTAATGGGCTCTATGAGGAACGTCAATGATTTTTATTCAAAAATAAATAAAATATTTTATTAAAAAATATATATAGATGTTCTCCGATTTTAGACATAGGTGAGTTTTAGGGTATTCGGTATTTGTGGCCACCGGTGACGCGGTTTATTTCACGCACCAAAACTGGATTTTTAAACATCTTTATGGGTTTTTATTCGGCAAAATTAATTTGACAGATAAGAGGCTATTCGGATGCAAGGTTCGTACTGAACAGTGATAGTCACAGCACCGATACCAATATGCTAAACAGTAAAACAGATTACATTCAACTTTACATACTATTATTTTTATATAAATCCTCCGGATCAAAATTCAAGTGCTTTTCTTGTGGAGGTCAAAACCGTGACAACATGTATCGGCTCTTGGAGAATTTTAGTAAGGGCTTATAAAAACGAATAGAGACGATCATTCTCGAGCTCGAATAACCTAACAATTCTGAAAATATTACTTTTATTATGATATAAATCGTCATGTAAAAGAGAATAAAAAAATCATCTCATCAAAACACCTTATTATGTTGGTACAATTGCATTTGGAACATCTGACGTCACGCGCGCATTCTGTTTTTGGATTAGTATAGACATTTTTATTTTTAAATTTGTTTTGTATTTTAAATAAGCATTTTTTAGTTTTGACGAAAATTATACTTAATTTGGGTGACTTTAAGCTCTATAAATGTTGTTCAATATAAAAATAAAAATAAAACTTTTATCAATGAAAGAAATTAGAGTATTCATGAGCAAACCAATTATCAATACGGATATTATGATAATGTTAATGTTTAAAACTATTATTATTCTTTGAATTAAAGTTTCTAAAAAGGTAGATAATTTTATTAGTATGTTTAGTTATGGTTTACCATGAATAGAATATAGAATTATTTACGATGTTAGAATTTGACATTCTAACCTCAAAACTGATCAAAACCGACAGGTCATAGATTTGAAGCATTTTGGCGGGCTTTGAAAAATTGAAAATTATTTTAACTATGAAAACTAACTTTAGAAAAAAAAACGAAATATACTGGTAATTGAGTTTGAACGTAATAGTTGATATATTTTTTTTTAAATTGGACTGGAGTTCCTTATTACGAGACTCTAATACATGCACCGATTTCTCACCTACATGCGCATAAACTTGGAAACAAATTCACCTATTAATTTTCGATCTTAACAAACGGATTGCAATCTTTGAAGCACAGACGTCAGGTGGGAATGCTGTCCTTGTTTTACCGGTATTTTAATGGAAGATGCTCTGAGGAACTAGCGTCATTGATCCCTTCGGCACCGGTGCATAGTCGGGAAACACGCTAAACGCGTGCCCAACATTTGCACACAGTCGACATTTGTCACATGAGAACGGGTCGCATTTACGACTCGTTCCTGTGTTCAACAGCTCGATTGTGGAATGATCTGTTTCTTCCATCCTACAACATGGGTCTCTTCAAGACCCAAGTTCACTCCTTCCTATCCCCTAAAAGACCCTCCACACAGCATCCCCAAAGATGATAAAGGCCTTGAGGGAAATTATTTCCTTCAGGGTCTCCTGTGTGGAGTTACCGTAAACACCTATAGAATAGACATATTTAATGTAAGTTTACCAATGTTTAAAAGATACCCGAATGATATTTTTACTTAGCAACGATTATAATAGCATCGCATAGGAGCTATTGTATAATCATTTTTTTAAATTACCCTTTTATCTATCTGCAATCACAAAACCTGTTCTTCTTTTTTATTTCTCTCTATTATGCACTATATTATATATATTAAATACATTTTTATGTCATCTGAAATATAAAATCACGTTGCTTTTTTTCACTATATCATGCACTTGTGTATGGTATTATATATCATGTACATCAGATTATTACGATTTTAATTGAAATTTTTTGTATTATTTGCAACCTAAAAACATTTTTTCTCTTTTTCACTTATACATTGTTAATATATCATATGTTACACTTATATATCTACTATGTATCATGTTCTTTTTTCATTAGCATGAAAAAAATTTAAATGTAAAAAACCATCAGGGCGTGAATAATTAATACATAAATTATAAGCGGAAAATGTTGCTTGTGCAATGATGCAGGACTTAGATAGTAGAGAACTGAATCTACGATGCCTAGGTACCCCGACGCCTTAGACCACTTAACTACTAACCGGACGTACCTATACAGTTAGTTGTTTCTACCCTGACATTAAAAATTCACTTTTAGAAATCTTTTCCTTATTGAGTAATTGCCATATTTGCAACAAACTTGTAGAGTTTCGTCTTAATTTTCAACAGTTAAATTAATCTTTCATTGCTCTATAGCTCATAGTGGAAATGACATTGTTGTAGAAAAAAATTACCTTAACCCAGACTTTTCATTAATAAATCGAGTTACTTCGATATACCACACATATAGCATCACTTCTATAATATATGTAGATTACCACTTTTCACACGTACGAGTACAAACACGCTCACACATACATATATACACTACACATATAACCCGGTAGTAAGGCCGCTCTCTGATGGTCCGGTAGGTAATCGACATAAACCGGGTGCAGTAAAAATGCAGGAAATGTTTCGCGATATTTCCTCCATCGAATCACTGACGAGTCTGCAGTGATTTGTAGTCGCCAGTAAATTGCCGGTATTGCAGATTTCTGTTATCACATTTACCGCTGAATGTATCGAATCTATCGAAGTCAAAATCGAAAAATGTCGAGTGTACGTCGAACATAACGTTCATTGTAGGTTTTTGATGCCAGTAAACTGTCCGGAGATGATGTCAAATTCCAGCAAATGTACCGAATGTCAAAAAATAAACATTCCAAGCACGTTACTCCGTATATAAAAAGTCCTCCTATTGCACACCAAGTTTTCTCCGTTGTCCCCTTTACTGCATATGCCGGTAATTTATAGTTATAAAGGCGTGCGTACTCGTATTACTCTACCTCCATTATTACCCGAAAATTCATATCCCGCTCCATGTTTAAACTCAAAAGATGAATGGCGCGTAAACGATCGAAACGCAGTGCATAGATTTACCGAGATTTACCGTGTTTACCGAGAAGCTACTGAATTGTTGTCCCGCTTGTGGGATAACAGAATTAGGTCGCGCCGCTCCCGCTTCCCCCCCCCGAGTCATGAGCTAGCGCCCATTGAAATGTATGGCGCAGTGACCTGTCGGTATCACACACGAGGTTTATGTCGATTATCTACCGGACCGTCAGCGAGTGGCCTAAGTCAAAATCGAAAACGTTGAGTGAATAAAGTGAATACGAGGCTCTGGTATGGTATTTATTCCTTCTAGCGAGACAAAAAAGGAGGAGGTTTTGGGTCACCCCTAGATCGAACGCAACATTCATGGCAGGTTAAAAACTCCCGCCTCAGAGTGAAATGCATTAAACATTGTGTTAAGAGGACATTTTGTCAAGTGTCCCTGTAAATGACATTCTATCCTGTCTGCATACGCATCCGAAGACACATTTACCTGATACACTGGAAATAAACACACTCTACCATAATCTAAGCATTTTACCAATAATTCCAAAATACAGTACCTAATAACACATAATATATATATTTTTTCAATTTCTGTTATTCTTGTCCACATTCAAGTTGGTAAATTTTGTCAATTTTTACCAATCGCAAAATACCACAGATGGGTATGTTGCGAGGCCGAAGGGAGAAGCATATGAATTATGGGATTCAGCTACAAATTAAATAATGCGCGAAAATTTTGCAACTTACTTATTTTTCGTCGTCCAACCAATAAATGCTGTCGATTTCTGTGTTTTAAAAATCAATTACCAAAAACATTTAGCCTCGCGATATCCTTTAGTAGTTTTTAAAACGTAAATCTTTAAAATAATAAAAAAGAATACATCGTTGCAAGAGCCGCAGGCGAATTTTTTGTTTGTACATTTAAGTGAAGAAAATATATTTTTTTAAATAAAAATCTATCGTGAACAATATATTTTAATGCGAACAGAATAAAATGATGATTTTTTAATGCGAATTAAATTAAAATTATGCCCAAAAAATATCCTATCGCGTTTTGGAGCCTATCCTATTCTGGCGCACGGGAATGTGCTCCCCTAGCTACGCCTCTGCGCCCTGGCAAAGTTGGAGAAAGCAACTTCAGAAGTTGGACCTGCAATGGACTGAAGCCACTGACGAAGACCAGGATAGGGACGCCTGGGTGGGTCCCCCCACCCTACGAGGACAGAGGAAAGAAGATGAAACATTTCTAGGATATACGGCTAAATAAACAAAAACTCACTTGGTCCTTTCATTTTACGCATCTTCTTGTAACTGTAATCCTTGTTCGTTGGATAAAAGCACTACCCGTAAAGCACCCACCAATTAATCCACTGAAACAGCTCGACAAACTACCAACTTACAGTCACAGAGAATACCACCGAAGGAATTACAATATTCTAATAGTGATGAGAAGATCGCGAGTTAGTTCCGGCACGAGATCGACCCAGCGAGGCGACGAGGAGAACTCGGTTATCAGCCGGACGAGGTGGTGGAGGTTGCTATTTATACTCGATCTCGGGCCAGAGAGGAGGTGGCAGGCTAATGTGCCCGACCGAGGTGGGATGTAGGCAGCAGGCAGTAGTCATGCCCCTTCCAAGTTCTTCTATCAAGTCGCCGCAGAAGGAGACTACGACCCCCCACTATCTTCATTTCTGATTAAAAGCTCCCGACTTATTGTATTATCTTACTACGATTTTAAAAACAATACTATTACCGCAAACTCATTACAAATCACGGGATAAAAAAGTTTAAAAAAAATAATTATTTAATAAAAAATATATATACATATCACCGCGGCCGAGAATTGAACTGCGATCAACTGCTTGGAAGGAAACTATGCTGACCGTTACACCAAAACGGTGGCATAAATTTATTATACGTACTCGTACCTAACTAACTAACTAACTAACTAATCATCACGCCGTTACCCCGCAGAGGTAGGCAGAATGGACGTACCGCCAAACAACTCGATCTTGGCATACACTTCTTGCTTCATTCACATTCATACATCGTCTGATACATTCTCTTCTATTTTTCCGACTTCTGACATGGCCCGACTCAAGTATTTGGTTCACTTGATCGTGCCATGTCTTCTCGGGCGTCTCCGGTTTCTTCTTCCATTCACATTAGCGTCATGTATATTCTTCTCACATTCCTTTCGTCGTTCATTCGCTCTACATGCCCAAACCATTTTGAATTTTAGAATTCGATCCGAAATTATATTTTTTAATAATTGTTTTGAATTTTAGGGTTTCAAGACAATTCAAAACACGTATGAATAAAAGTCAATAAAAGTGGGAACTAAAAGCTATCCCGAAAACCTAACTTAATAAAAAAAAATCTTTATAAAAATGGGGTTGTGTGTATGGGGTGGGTTGTCAACGTATGAATTTTTATTTAGCCTTCATTCTCTCAGGGTCTAAAAAGTTTTGTTTGACTAATTACATTATATGATTAGATTATAACTTCATATTTACTTTTTGTTCTCTGCCGGGGCTTGAATATGGGACAGAAAAAAAAATCGAATTAATCATTTATTCGTTTTATCATAAAATGTAGTTTATAGCTCGAGTTTTTTTTTTTAAGTGTGTGTATCGCACAAGAATCTCAACTGTTTCTAAACGTTTGGAGCCAGTGGGACTATGGCATCCTCAATTAGGCATGTTATGACATTATCAGGATGAAAGTTTTAGAAAGGGGAAGGAAATGGAGAAAGAGGAAGGTGGAAACCTACCTGGCTACTCAGATCTTGTCATCAAACACGGCCAAAGTCGTTTCTAGCAATTTTTCGATTGATTCTGAATGGTCTTTCACCAGGGCGATACTGAGAGAATCTTTCACTCTGGAACGTACAATAAATATACAATACATATAATATTGAATTTTGAACAACAGAAACCCAGTACATACTCAAAAAGACGACAAAATAATACATTTATATTTTAAAATTAATACAGTAAATGCATATTTTAGGAATATTTTTTTCTAATATTTTATCATTGAGTATAATATTTTATCATTGAGTATAATTATAATAAATGAAATACGAAACAGAAAAATACACAGAAAATTAAATGGTAACGATCGCATCAGGGAATCGAACAAAGGACCTCTTGTCTTGCCGGAACTAGCACTCTAACCGACGAAATAATGAGACCATATTACTTTTAACATTCGTATCGATGTCATATTCAATTTTAAGAATTACCAATAAAATCTTCAATTACTTCCCATATTTTTGGCTGCTTTCGTTTTGTGTGATGTAAGGTTCTACCCGAATTTATTTGCAATCTAGATAGTGTCTCTGATATACCTATCAGATTTTTTTCCATTTTATTTTCTGTATTTTTTCTGTTTCGTATTTCATTTGAGCTTTACATATTAACCTTATTTCCAATGATTAAATATTGCAATGAGGTTCATAAGCCATATTTTTTTTCGTTTGTTTTTGTTTGATTCCTCCCGACGTACCGAAATTCGTAAAAAAAAGCCTCGGAGAATATACAATACATGAAATCATAATAAAGTCGTCACAAAAACGTATCCACAAGGACAATTACCAGTTTTATCATTATATCAGAAAAGCTGTAGTAAACAGCGTTGTCCGAGGTAATGAATGGTTTGGTGTAAAGTTTTATTCCAGTTTCTCCAAAAATTATCCTCTTACTTTGAACGTCAAGTGTGCAAAATTTCATTAAGATGTACCAACATTTTGCTTAAAGGGGTGGGAACGGGAGATGGGAGTGGTTTTTCGAAAACGTATGTAGATGGTGACCTTTCTCTTGTTTTGATGGTTAAGTGTGCAAAATTTCATCCAGCTCGAGATGAAAATGTAGTTTTGTATAAAAAACAAACACACTCACATACACTATTTTATAAATATATTTATAGGTAGACAGATAACGATAATGAAGAAATAATTTAACGGTAAGTTTTCCACCACATTTGATATTCAATCCGAGATGTTTAAATAATTTTTATTTTTTTCTTTGGTTTCATTGCATAATATTTTAGTTTATTTAGTATCCGAGTAATTATGTGTCTAAGCTGAGGCCGAATTAAACAGAATTATTGAATGAATCTTTGCTTATAAATGTGAAAATTAACCTTAATGTAATAATACTATTTAGTGTAATACGACACCTAGTATCAATATTTTATTTTGAGTTTTTATTGTTCTGTCAACGTGACCTTGAGGGAGGCGAATTTTTAGATTTCTGTTAGAAGGTGAAGCTTTTTGTGTCGAACAAACATTAATGTTTTTTGTATATGAAGAGGTTGAGAGATCTTTTCTCAATATAGTCGTTACCCGTGAAAAATCACGAGACATAACTTCCCATGGACTTGTCAATTTTAGGTTTTATATTCTGCTATTGGGGTTTGTTGTAAGATCTACCCACAAACTCAAAAATGTACTCACTGTACATTTTGTGCGGAGCCGCCTAGAGTTCAATTCCCCAGTGTGGTTTTCGCGTTATTATAATCATTCGCAGTCTTTGGAAAGAGTGCAAAATAATTTTGTACCATAAATGAACTTTAAAATGGTAATACCTATATGATCAATTTGTTTTTTTAACTTGTTGAAGTTTATATACCTCATTGTAATATTTAATCATTGTTGTTTCATTTGGGATGTGTTTATATTATCTTCTTCAATGATTAAATACCTATATAGTTTATACCGGGCAAAGCCAGTATCCCCAATATGTATAATTTAAACGTTAGATAAGAAAGCTCAAATGGGATAAAGGTGTGGAATGAAACTTACCTCGTTACAGCTCCTTTGCTCTCGCGAATCTATTATATAATCACTTCAATTGTCACTAGTATCGCGTTACAATTTCCTTTTCTCTCCGGACACTCCCGTATATAAATTACTTAAATATTACCTCCACTCGATCCCAGATTTTAATTGCAACTGAGTTTCGGTAGGTAGTTATCTCCAAGAATAGAATTAGGTAGATAGGAAGGGATTGATATTCATCGCTACTAAGCAAGTACCTGCATGTTTCTCTTATCAATATGGCTTGACCAGAGTTCTTAAATTACGTATTTTTATTAAAAGAAACAAAATTTGTAAGTTTGTCCCAGAGACGAGTATTTTTTATCGTAATTTTTTAAATATAAAATCATGAACGCCATTATTGAGTGTACTGATCTAAATGATAAATTTTCATATACCTACTAGAACCACTAGGACTAGACAGTACGTCCTATTTCACCCTGCGGTTATAAAAATAAACTATAAAATATTCTATACTATAAATAGAATCCTAGTCCATGGTAATTAGCATCGTTAAGAAGTTGACTACTTTAATGTGACCCTGGGTCAAGTAAAAAGCAATATATTGAAACATATTATGTTACATATGTGAAGGACTTTAAATACATCGTTCTTTTTTCTTCGTTTTTGCCTTGTAAGTTCCTATCTGAATGCTCTTTGCTGTACATTTAATGTGTTACTAGAATAATAATGTGTGTACTATATTAGATCTTATTTAACCGCCCGTCCTTTGGGTTATTATTCAAAAACTACGTAAAAAAACATCGTTTTTTTCATTAGATTTCGAAGTAACAATACATGTGACGTAACTTGTATGGGAGAGACGAAAATACCCCAACACATCCGTTAGCTTTGGCTGACCTCGAAATACTAAACGAGATGACGCAGGAGCAAACTTGACGTATACGAATGTTTTGTGGGTTTTGGGTATAGCTTTTTTGTACCTGAACGTACGGGATACGGCTTGTTGCGTTCGGGTGAGAGATAATATAGCGGCCGTATCACGTACGTTCGTATTGATAACAAAAAAATAAACGTTGCAAATATGGAATAAAATAATTCGTCTTGTCAAATGTAGACCTACTATAAAGCTTGTCTGATTTGAAAAGATTAATTTTAAAATTTTCTCAACACATGTATTAGTTCCAATTTGGAAAATATCCGCCTCATACGTACCTACCTGTGCACAAGTGTGACATCACAGGGAAATACTATTTAATTCAAAATCTACAACCATCTTTCAATAAAACAAGGACACTCACGAGAGTCATAAATATATCGATTAAATTCTCGTCCATTTCAAGACATTCATTTGTCGGATATTATGCTTAAATATTAATCGATGAATAGATTTATATAAATTATTGCAGGTAATCCTATTTGTTTCCTTTCAAAACAGCTCGATTGAGACATAAATCTGAATTTTAACGAGTCCACGTAAGATGGGTGATTGATAAGCAAATATAATGTATGATAAATGGACAAATCACTTTAGACCGCTGACTCACGAAGCTTTTAACCGAATGTTCTATGCCAGTGATGCACAATACGCGACCCACGAGCCCACTTCGTGCGGCAAACTTGGCTAAATAATAATCAACAGCATTAATTTGGTGGTATGATTTTGAGAAAGAAACATTTGCTATTTTGAATGGGTTTCGATTTATAGGAATACACGACCAAAGTCGTTTCTGAAAACATAGAAGTAACGGAAGTGAGTTTTGATATTTCTAATAGCAATCGTTTCGCTTTTCCGTGTGCTATGATAAAAATAATTAACGATTTCCATTCCGTTTTACATAAATTCGAAATCTATAAAACGGTATCTTGAAAAACGTATGTATTCAATGTATGTATTCAACGTATGTATTCAAAAACGTATGTATTCAACGTATGTATTCAAACGTATGTATATATTTGATTCAGCCGCCTAAAATCAGAATGTTTAATTTTAGGTTAATAAATATTGAGAGCATTTATTGGTTTGACCTTGGAGACGGCAATCTTTTAACCATCCTATAATTGCTTTATTAAATGGTTAGTGTATTGCATAATACAGAAAGGTTACCTGACCAAATTTTATTTCAATACCTTACTTACCAACAATATATTTTTAAATACATTTTGATATGACATCCAAAGATTTAGTATTAGATTATTATGAAATGTGATATTTTAGGTAGGTACCAAGTTAAGCTTCCTATATATTTACTGACTCCGGACAGTTAGGGCGTTTGTACTGTATTCACAATTAATAATCCTACTCTAGCGATGCCACCGACTGCAAAGTTAACCATGTTAAGCTGTGTGTACCCTACCCTCTGCGGCCCGCGAACATATTGAAACTGGATAAATTGACTCTCTGGCTAAAAAGGTTGTGCATCACTGTTATAACTCTTTATTACATATTCTACATAATGTAATAATATTTATGTACACTGCTCCGGAGGTGTTGCCCAAAAAAGGGAGATTGGAAAAGCATTTTGGCGATTTTTTAAATCTATCACACTGAGATTGTAACTATAATTGAGAGGAAGGAGTGAACACGGGTCTAAAAGAGACTCATGTTCACTCCTAAATATATATAGTCTTAAAGAGACCCATGTTGTAGGATAGAGAAAACACAGAGGTCGGCAAATCGTTCTACAGCCGGGCTGTTGAACTCAAGGACGAATCGTAGAAACGACCTGTTCTCATATGACAAATGTCAACCGTGTACTAATGTTGAGCTTGCATTTAGCGTGTTTACCGACTATGCACTGGTACCGAAGGGCTCAATGACGCTAGTTCCTCAGAGCATCTTCCATTGAATTTCTGTAGAACAAGGGCTGCATTCCCACCTGACGCCTGTGCTCTAAAGAATGCAATCCGTTTGTTAAGATAGGGGAATCTATCAAACGTACCGACCGACCGCACTGAGTCAAGGGTATTTTTAATGTATTTTGGGGCTCCAAAGGTGGATACCAAATTCAACAGTGGGGCGTACTTGCGATTTGTAGAGGGTCAGCAGTTGTGTACTATTAAAGTATCTGCGAGTCCTGTACAATACGACCAGCTTCCGAGAGTTTAACTCGAAGCTGGCTTCGATAGAGCCCCCATACCCGAGCTGGTCATCTAAATTTACACCAAGCATATCAAAGTAAGGCCTGTTGGAAATATTGCTTTCGTTGGAGGAGACTAGATTGTCATTTCGATAGTTGTAATCTCTGAGCTATTTTCCAGATAGTATAGTTATTGTCATTACCAACGGTGACACTTTGCAAAGCGTTTAATAATTACCACTATTAAATTACACCAAGTATTTGATACAATGCAAACACTTGGTGGTTATATTATTTATATAATTATCGAACATTACAGTACTTTTAATCGCTTGCTTATGGCAGGTTTCCCCTCGGAAAATGAAAAAAAAACTACAATCTAACAGACCAACATTTATAAACCTCTAAAGCGAAAGATAGATACCCACTCTTGTTGATTTTCTGGTTTGCATCGTTTCAGAATAATGTTTACATTTCTGTTCTACATTTCCGAAGCGCTGAGGCACTAGCTAGTATCGCCCCCAGTTCAGTCATGGCCTCTATAGGGTCGGCATTTGATTGAGTCTTGGGGGGTACTCGTTCGATTTTCGCACAGCAATGTTCGAAAACCTGGCAATTAAGCTTTGTTCATAATCTAGTACCTATTAGAGATTTCAATCCCGGGATCTTGAGAACCGGGATCTCGGGAATCACGGGCCTTTGCCGACAAAGGCCCGTGATTTTAAATTTAGTATTGAAGATTACGGGGCCGACCCCGTAATCTTCAATACTAAATTTTAACAAATTTTGTATTCGCCACTTTATTAATATACACATGTCAACATGTTTCGAAAGTGATGCTTTCTTCATCAGGAATATATAGAATGCTAAAGATAATAAATTTACACAAATTTAAAATTTTAGAAATCAGAAAAGCGTTAAAAGTCTCAAACCGGATAAGTTTATTTAATTTATTTTCAATAAGTCTCAATCTCAGTAAGTCTCAATCCCGAGATTCCGGGATTTTTGTTTATTTCACGACGTTAATTCAACCGTGAGAATATGTTTTTTATTTTATTAGCAGCATATCGTTTATTGCACAATATTCTTGAGTTCATGGGATAGGTTATAATTATTGCCCTGTTTCTTAAAAGTGAGGAAAGTTTTATTGAAGCCTGAATAACATGCGGTATTCGTCTTTTGACCTACACCGGGATTGTTAAGGCAGACGAGCTTTCACTTTTCAATTTTAAGTTTTGTTTGTATATAAAAATAAGATACGCGATTTATTCATGAATTCATTTTATTTATTCTATGTTTACGTGCTTACATTATTACTAAATTATCACTAAATTCGATAATGATTATTTCAAACAATTAAGAATTGAAAAGAGTATTAAGGTTTATATTCCATCTGTAGTAATGAGGAGAACCTTTGAGACCATCTCACGTGATTTCAGAAAAACTAACGAGAGAGAGAGAGAGGATAAACCTAATCTGTTTTAACTCTTAATTTTTCTAATAATAAATTCCGGTGTTGATACCGGGATCCCGGGTTTGAAAATTGCCAGCACCGTAATCCCAGTTCTGAATTGAAAGCCCTAATACCCATAGATCGGGGATGGGCTATATATTGTACTATTTCTTATTCAAACGACTCAAAACTACTCGACGTTCCATCTCGTAATATCTGTTAGGTACTGTCTCTTCTCTTTTTTACTAGTGAAATACAATTAAGGTATTTGTAGCGTTTTTTTAAAATATGTTAATAAATCTATTTTATAAATACATATAATTGGGTTTTAATTGTTTATGATATAATTACAAGTGAAATCAGTCGATCACCATAATTTTTTACATCGACTAGTCGCTCCCAGAAAAAAAAGTTTAGCTGCTGTATATCTTCGTGATCACCGGTCTCAGCTTTCTTTCAGGTGCAAGTCAATGTCATCTTTGGGATACAGTGTAGAGGTGTATGTATATTTAGGATACCGAGGGGAAGGAGTGTAGATGGATCTTGTAGAGACCCATTTAGGAGGGTGAACGGGATACATAAAAGCCGATAAATCGATTCACAGCCCAACTGAGATCAAGAAACGAGGTGTATAAACGAGCAAAGGTAAATTGTATGAAACTCACAGTTGAATAGTAAATGTTGTTTTATAAATTATCTCAGTGTCAAATATAACTTGCTGATGTTACTTCCCGGCATCGATCAGGTTTCAACACAATATTTTAGAAATCTTTTCCTTATTTTTAAAATAATAAATATTATTATTTCATTAGAAAAAAACAGTAAATTTTATTAAAAAAATTCTGCTAGATAATTATTATTATGCTTGACAGATTTTCCGCCTTATGTCTTGTCTTCTCAAACTGTGGTGAAACCACTGACTAACGATCTATTTATATTATTTCTTCAGTTACTCATAATCTACAGTCTTTTCCATACGGTTACAAATTATGAAAATCTTTTAACATTTTTTTATTACCTTACCGTATTTATTTCCTAATAAATTGTCGCACATTATTAAGGGTTAATTAAATTAATTATATAACCCTGTAAAGTGTCCTCACTCAATTATTATTATATTGTACTCATTATATTGTTTAAAATACGCTAAAGGTCTTCTTTAATTTTGGAGTAACTTATTGAAGCTTGTAAACCTCATGTACGAAAAGAAAAAGATAACTTTAGCAACTGGGACTCCAGAACCTGGAACTCCTTGGAACTAGGGACCTCGTGATCTATCCGGGTCCTTTGGGTTCGAGTTCCAGTTACTACGGTTATCTTTTTCTTTTCTGTGTATTTTTGGTTTCATGTTTCATTTTGCAATGGCCGCACATTCCGTTGCATAGAATTAAAAAAACTTTGGTTACATACTCCTGTACTCACGAACTCATTTAACTGCTCTGTGGATGTTCTTCTGTAAATTTATTACTTATTACGAAATATTAAACATTTATCTCTACCTATTGAAATAATGCATTTATTAATTAAATTTATTTATGTTGTAAAGAAATATTATGAACCATTTAATTTGAAATAGTAAGTTCATTTTATTTCAATAATATTTTTTCTGTGTTTTATTTTATCAGTCCTAATTTTTACATACCTTCAATTTTTTACGTACAAACATAACAAGGTTCTTTGGCCAAACATAGGCTTTGGAGCACCTGCCTAAAAGATTATTAAAATCAGTCCCCGTAATCATACCCTACTCCATTTTATATTTGTTTTAAAATGAAATTTTCTCTCACATTTAAACCGCTAGAAGTGTTGTTTTATGTTTTTTTGTTTGTTTTTTGTTTTTATTTTATTTTAACAGTATTTTTGTTGTTGTTGTTATTTGTACATTTACGTTTACAAAAAACCTGTTTATTACCTTTGTTTTTTGTTTGTTTTTTGTTTTTATTTTATTTTAATAGTATTTTTTTGTTGTTGTTATTTGTACATTTACGTTTACAAAAAAACTATTTATTACCTTTATACTGTTGGATACTATTACATATAACTGATGATAACTTGAGGTGATTTTTCACTAAAACGGCACTATAAAAATCATCCAATTAATATTATTATTATTATTATACTATTGGATTTTATCTTGATTAACTTAATGTGTTTTTTACAATTTATTTCAAATTAATTCATGGGATCGGCAGCGTATTATAACATTTCATCCTTTTGTAAAATGAGCTGTTTTGCGTATTTGCTTTGTTATTTTTCGGTAGTCTAATTTAATTACATGTTCTTGTATTATGTCCGTTAATGTTCATATGAGTGGGTGTCCGTATGGCTAAAGTAAGTACAACATTTTTCTAACTTTTGTTGAAATTGATCAAACATTTTCAAATGTCAAAATCCTTCATTGAGCAGGTAAACAATTTCATTGGCCTTTCTAGGAATCGAGAGATCTTACGCAAGTTGGCGACATCAATTTTCTTTCAAATCGGTATAGATTACACATCCGAGGATTATCCCTTCAGTGTATTTTCGTAACACAAACGATAAAATTATAATTTAAAAAATGAAACAATGACTAAAACAAACAACTTTGTTTACATCACTTTTATTCGTTATACGAGTATACTTTTGCCAACCGGGTTTCGCTACTACCGTAGCTTCTTCAGGGCAGTATAATACTAAACTATGAACTAAGATACACATGTGCTATGGATTGATAAAAGCGGGCGAGTGGAGGGCCGAGGGTGGGAGATCACCAGGTACCTGGCAGGGAAGGGCGTGTACTTTGTTTATTGGGAATAATTTAAGAATTGGACTTTTATTTAAATTTATTTGGTTATTAATGAGTCTAGTATTAGGGTTTTTGGCTTTCCTTATTTCTAAAGCTTCTAAATTATCAAGTCGAATGCCTGTTCCATTTTTATGCAGTAAACTAGTGCCTGTATTTTTATTGAATGTATGGTCTGTTTCTAAGAGGTGGTTGGCAAATTCCAAAAATTCCATTATTATTGAGACATCTTAGGTGTTCTTTTACCCGGATATTAACATTACGCGACGTTTTGCCTACATAAAACGCCATAGATAAAATTATATTTTCCTGACCTTATGATTTGAGAAATGTGAAAAACACCGTGGTTCTTTATAAGACAAGTTCTTCACTATCTTATAATTTTGGTCCTTAATAATCGAGAATGTTCATTGAACTCCGTCGCCGAAAAAATTCAAATACTTAAAATTCCTTAAAGGCCTTAAAATTTATATTGGAATTTGAATATTGTGAATATTTTGTCGATAATCGCATTATTTAGTGGTGCGTGTGTTTATGGGATGAGTGTATTCAAAGGATTTACAACTTTAGTTGGATTTACCAATTTGTTTTTAATTTTAACTTGTTTTGTAACTCGAAAGTAGCTATCTTAAAAAGCGCTATGGGCTAATGTCATGTTTTACAGTTTATCGAAAGCAATTTAGATACTAGGTGAAAAGATCATACGAATATTAGTAACAAACAATATTTGATACTTTTTGCATCGTTTATTTGAAAGAAAATTAGGTCCCACAGGGCGTGTCAATACGACAAATACACTGTATACTAAAAAGTTTAAAAATTAAACAACGAACGCTTTCAAACTCACACAACAAAAAAAAATATTTAATGGATGCAGAAATCGAATCTAATAAAAACGGTCACCTTAAAAAATATAAAAATGACTACCGCCTGAACGAGTAGCTCGAATTCAACGAAAAAAAAAAATAGTGCGCAAAGTTAGTGTAGGAATATTATATGGCCAGCAATTGTAAAATGAAAACCGCCTATTTTTATTCGCTCTCGATAGGAGGAAAATGCGAAAGGGTTAAAGATAAATAAAACATAATATAATTAAGATTGGATATATATTTTTAATAACGCTTTAATTGATACTTAATATTAAAACAATTCTTAACCTTTTGTGCGTCGAAATTACTCATCGGATGCGCAAAATTTGTACCCGTTGAAAGCCAACGTATCCGATCGGCAATGTCAATAAATCATTTTTGTGAATATAACCAGTTATTCTGGGAAAAAATACTTATGATAAATACGTACAATTTTTGTGAATGCATAAACACATTATCTGGTAAGACAGTACAATTTACAAAACATCATTTTGTTAAAAATAAGTAAGCTATTACGAGAATAGACTGACGAGCCGCGCGTAATTTTACCCATAAATAGACCATAATTTTACCCTCGGCCTACACCTAGAGAAGAAGTATTAGATCGCGGGAGCTCGGCGTTCCAAAGGTTAATAGAATAAAAAAATAAAAATTTCTACAAAAGTATGTTAAAAAAAACAGGGGTTAACAATAGAATAATGGTATTAATTTATATTTAAAAAAAATAAGTGTTATCATTGTTATAATAAAAACAATTTATTATATTATGATCTTCTTAAAAATATTATGCCTTATACGCAATACATACCCGTGACAAGGAATTATTTTCATTTATGAACGTAATGAATTTGAGTGACCTGTTACCTGTTATATATACAGGTTGTTAAGAGACGTACGTGACTTACATTAACCAGTGACCTCCGGTGACATTTTTAAAGTTTTTTTTTTTAAATTTATTTTTAATCAGCTTAAAACATAAGAAATCAATATGCATTTGAAAGTAAGGGATGAGGTGGGGGTTTAGCAAATAATCTACTGAGTGACCAGAGATGAAATGCGAAAAATATTATTTTTTTGGTTATATTTGAAAAAAAAAACTGCGAAAACTGTCAACGGAAACCGAAATTTCATTTACACTTTTACTTCAAATAACGTCAGGAATAAGTAAGTCCGGTACATTTCTTAACACCCTGTATATCAGTGGCGTGCGTTGCCCTATAACCAAAGGTAGGCTGTGTGTAGTTCAGGTATGAATGTGCAATGAATATTCTAAAATGGTATTTTTATTGCCAAATACCTCTGGTTATCTTGGCCAACTTAGCTTACAATTAGCGTACAAATTCATTACCAGAAACATAAAAAAAGAAGTTAGAAATTTGTTTCATTTTGTTCATTTCTTAGGGTAGGGATATCTTTTCAGCCTTTATGGACTGTGCGCCACTGCTGTATATAATGCCAAAAGGTACCGCCAATACAAAAGAATTATTCAAACCACTAAACATAATTGATAGTACTATAAAAAGTAAGTTAATGATTTTAATGGATCAAGTATTCGATTCATGGAGGCTGTTTCAAGATCTTTCCCTTCTTCAATACTTTTACATCCTGGTTCTAATATAATATCCTTCCAGCTTTAGCATACCATTTATCCACGCTTCACGCTACATAATATATGTTTCTGAATATGATTACCAGTGACATGCTGTTGATTTTCATTAAATTTATTCACTACTATCTGTAATTTGATACTCGTTTAAGATTCCATGTAAGGAATTTTTTTTTTTTTTAATTTAGGTTTGAAAGAAACAAGGTGTTTTGTTTTCTTTTCGGGTCACAGAGATATATTCATATTTAGATTTTTGTTTTCACACTAATCGGGGTATATATAAATAAATGTATAGTAATACGCTAAGGGTCAGATTTTTCAGAATTCGTCGGCCAGGCCGAAAACGACCCAAGCTCTCCTTCCATTCAAAACACCAGCAGGTCTACGTTTGCTCAAAAATGAATGTCACTTCGATTCCGCCGATTGTGTCTCGCGAAAGTCGATCGAATCGCCCGTCGACTTTCAAACACTGCATGGCTCATTTTGGCTAAGTGAGTCTGAATTCGTACTAACGCTGTTCGTTGATTGGCAGCCGAAACGGAGCGGTCCACGCGTTGGCTTGCCAAAAAACACCGTAAGCGTGTCGACTTTCGAAGAGAGTAAAGCTCAGAGTGGGTCAAATCGGGTTGGTACCTACCTACAATGCAGTCAGTCGCGGTTGACTTCCCAATGCAAACCAATTGCAGGACTGCAATAGGCATCTACTAGTATTAAATAAAAGTCTATCAATACACTAAATTTAATTACGATAATATCAAGTTTTTTTTTGCAATATTATATTTATTAACCGGTTTTGTTTGGAATTTGAATTGTCGTATAAAGTTATTCTTATAAAATCACAAAAAAAGAAAATCTACAACTCACATAAGTTGCTCGAGTAAAATATCCCGTAATGTTAATATTAGAAACAGAGAACTCTTAACCGCCCGTCCTTTGGGTAATTATTAAAAAAGTAGGTAAAAAATATCGTTTTTTTTCATTAGATTTCTCAATAACAATAAGTGTGACTAGTGACGTAACTTGTATGGGAGAGACGAAAATACCCGAACACATCCGTTAGCTTCGGCTGACCTTGAAATACTAAACGAGGTGACGCAGGAACAAACTCGACGTATTTGTATATTTTGTGAGTTTTGGGTATAGCTTTTTTTGTACCTGAACGAATGGGATACGGCTTGTTGCGTTCGGGCGATAATATAGCGGCCGTATCACGTACGTTCGTATGGGTGGGGCCGTTAAGGCCCATTACACATAAGTAATATAATATGTGGGCATGGCATATCTCTCGATATCGCTCGGCATACAATCCCAAACAGTCGTCACACACGGGTACTATAATATATCTGTGACAATTGTATGGTGAGCGTACTCCCCCCCCTTTTATTATGATATTATATTAACTGTGTGAGGCAAGCTAAAATTTAAGTAATAATATTTTTTCAGATTTTGACAATCATCTCATTTCAACCGTCCATACTTTTAATAAAGATACGGGGTTTAAAATTCTTTATTGTAATAATAAAAAATAAAAATAAATTAATAATAATTACTTTGTTTATACCACTGTTTTTTAATATATAAATAAATATCAATATGATTCGAAAGCAAAAACAAAAATTTAATAAATAATAATAATAAAAATAATAACTCCCACTGCACAAAATAACTACAAATTTATTGGGAAAAAAAAATTGTGGCGCCATTATCAAAAAAAATAGATAATAATAAATAATAAATTCTAGAATATTGAATAATCAAGTAAATTTATCTTATAGTCCTATTCTAGATATTTTTCCAGTGAACCGCTCTGTTTCTCTTGAAAAACCCCAAATTACCTCTCTTTGATCACCTCCTTCTCCAACACCTAAATATTTATATAAGTTTGTCATTATTTTCTATCTTATGTTCGTTTTAGTATTGTCCTGACGAAGGAAGGGCACTTCAGAAACCGGTCGATCAATATATTAAATTGAAGTGGTTTATAACAAAAATATGTGTTTATATTGCAATGAATGTATTAAATAATATACTTTTTATTCAATACTTTATTAATAGACAGATCTACATGTTTCGAAAGCAATGCTTTCTTCATATTTTCTTCATGCTTTTTTTAAGGAGTACATATATTTTATTTATTTATTTTTATTTATTCATTAACGCCCCAAAGGGCATTTACATATTTTAACATTAAAATGATTATGTGTACCGAACTTTAAAAAAATAACATGCTGCATAGTTGGTATATAAGTGTAACATATTTATAATATATATGAAGGTATAATAATGTATTAGTGCATACCACAGAGAAGTTACAAACGGAAAGGTTTTTAATTTGTAGATACTACTTTTTTAAAATAAAAAATAGTAATAGCCTGATCTACATGATACATAATACACAAGTGCATAATATAATATTCTTATAATATGAGTGCATGGCAATGTGAAAAAAAATCATTGTGTTTTTATATTTCCGATGATGTAAAAACGTATGAAATTGCATAATACATAGTATAGTATATGATACATAGAAAGAAAAAAAAAGAGGAACAAGTTTTTGGATTGTAGATGAGTACAAAGATAATAAATATAAAAAAATAATAATTAAACAATAGCTCTTATGCGATGCTCTTATAATTGTTGCAACATAAAAATATCGTTCAGGTATCTTTTAAACATGGGTAAACTTATGTTAAATATATCTATAGCAGAGGTGAATTTATTTCCAAGTATATGTAGACGAGAAATGGGTGCATGCATTTGGTAGTTTGTCCCAGAATTATTGTTACAGAATAACATATTTTGCCGAGTTTGTCGATGGGGTACTTTGAAATTGATTAGTTGCAGGAGTTCAAAACAGTCTAATAAGGAATAAATAATTTTAAATAAAAAAGTTAAGTCTGTTATTTTTCTTCTGTTTTTATAAGTATGTATTTTGAGTGTATTTAGCAAGAATGTATAGTTTATGTGTTGTATTGGTATGTGTAGTTTGAAGTTAATAAAACGTAAAAATTTGCGCTGCACGCGTTCAATATTTTTTATATGAATGATATAGTATGGGGACCACACTATTGAATTGTATTCTAATATGCTGCGCACTAGTGACAAATATACGATTTTTATAACTTCCAGCGAATCAAAGTCTTTGATAATTCTAATTATAAATCCCAATGTCTTCATACCTTTATTAGTTATTTGTTGTATGTGATTTACAAAATTTAATTGTGTATCAAACAAAACTCCGAGATCACTAATTTCGTTGATTTTTTCCTAGATTTTGTTATCTATAGCGTAGTTAAATGATAACGGGGTTTTAATTCGACAAAATGTCAGTGTCTTGCATTTATCAACGTTGAGAAATAAGTTATTAGCGATACACCAATTATGTAATTGATCGATGTATAACTGTAAGATTATGCAGTCGCTAATATTGGATATTTCTTTGTATAGTTTAATATCATCGGCAAAAAGTAGAATATCTACATCGTCGAAACAAGTTATTATGTCATTAATGAATATTAGGAATAGAATGGGACCGAGATGACTTCCTTGCGGCAGACCACTAGATGCATTTAGTACCTTAGATATTAAAGACTTAATTTTGACGAACAAGATTCTGTTAGATAAGTAACTTGAGAACCAATCCAACATGTTGCCTCTCGGTCCTAGTGCAATAATTTACTAAGTAATAATTTATGGGATACTTTATCGAAAGCTTTTGAAAAGTCTGTATAGATACTGTCAACTTGTTTTTTATTCGTGAAGGATTCCGTAATATAGTTTTGGTAAAGTAATAGATTAGTAGTAGTTGATCTTCCACTGACGAACCCGTGTTGTTTTTTATCAATTATTTTGAGTATTGATGGATAAATTAAGTCGAGGACAAGGGATTCAAAAATTTTTGGGAGTGCTGATTGTATACATATAGGACGATAGTTTTTTTATGTCTGTGTCATCACCTTTTTTGAAAATTGGGGTAATATAACTAGATTTCCAACGAGTTGGAAAATGTCCAGAAGAAAGTAAATTGTTAAATAATATGGTAAGTGGACTTGATATTGTAGATGCGCATTGTTTAAAAAATATTGGCGGAATGTTATCTGGGCCTGCAGATTTGTTGGGGTCAAGGAAAAGTATTTTATTTAGGCAGGATTCCCGTGTAATGTGGTAGTTCTGTAAATTTAACTTGTTATGATATGTATATGATGGTATTTTATTTTCAGATATTTCGTCTTCGTATAATACATGTATTATGTAATGTATTTTGTATACTCCTGATGAAGAAAGCATCGCTTTCGAAACATTCAGATATCTGTATATTAATAAAGTGGTGAATAAAAAGTATATTATTTAATTTATGTATTAATAATGACGCCACAAAGTGAATACAAATCGTTTGAAGAAATTATAAACTTAATTATTCTAGTAGCATTGATTATTGTATTAAATTCTTCCAATTCTTGTATTTGGAAATCGATATATGATGTGCAGCTTTACAATCAAGTAGGGGACAATAGAGGACAATAGCCAATTGAGATACAGATGTGTTTTGATCGTTATGTAAATGTTTGCTTGTTTAGAAGACCACCCGCTGGCGCAGGTTTGACTCGATAAACTCACGCACGAACGACTTTATTAACATTTAACTTCTTCTAACAATATATCAAATTTATTAATGTTACATCTCTGTAAAAAGTAGTTACACTGTATTTGTTACAATAAATCACCATAATACGGGAATATCCGTAGCATGGAAGGCGGGAAATAGGCACAGATAAAATGTTACCATGTGCAGTTGATTCCCGGATTGCGAGTGACTTGGTTTGCAAGTGGTTCGCAAATAATGGTCTTATTAGATGGTCTTAGAGCATATGTTCCCAAAGAGATCCGAACGGACCCCTGGGGCTCCATGGCGGGGAGGAAAAAAAGGGGGTCCACGAGATGTAAATGGGGTCCACGGATCAGAGATCATCTAGACAATATACTTAAAGTCTTCTCTCGGAATCTCTTCAAATTCGCATTTATATCGAATAGTAGTGATTTGCTAGTACGTTAGCGTACTTTTAATTTAATAATCTAAAACCCGGCCTAACTCGCTGATGTTGAAATTTCTTTCCAGAGTAGGAAAATATGGAGCTAAAACGGGCGCAACAGCTATCGTGGGGTTATAATTTTGGAAATACGTCATTAAAAAAAATTGTTATAAATATCTATCGAATTTTTCATCTTCCCATATACAATTTCTTCGCGGTATGGCATCACTGGGTTCAGTGTGAGTTCGACAGGCTGAACTATGTATATATTGACAAAAATAACTCAAATATGCAACTTCCCGAAAAAAAATATCCCAAATATGCAACTTACCAACAAATAAAATCCCAAATATGCAACTTACCAACAAATAAAATCCCAAATATGCATTATGCATATTATGTAAATAATAGAATAATTTGTACTGCACCGTTTTTCATGAAAAATCACCTCAATAACGAAATGCATGTAATCCGTTAATGTAGTGGAAAAGATGTTAAATTCAGTAAATCTTACAGGGATGTGGACATTGAAGTTATTAAGTTATTTAACCGTTAGAGTGCCATCGCGCTGTAAGCTTAAGTAACGTAAATTGCGACGCAGCGCTATAGCACTGCAATTTTCAGTGTGCTTTTTGTCGTCCTCGGGAGAGCACGTATTTAATTTGAGCGTGGTATATTGCGGTTGGCGCGTGTCTTGATAACTGTATTTATTGCTTATCCTGGTAAAATAAATACACCCTAAAGTGGATCGATATTTTTTACCATGTCGGAAGTTAGTTCTATTGCGGATGATCGTAATGCATCAAATGACAACGGCACTACGGACGACGAGACCTTTGTTCCCATAAATGAATGTGTGCAGCGTAGCAAATGAGAAAATGCGATCCAATATAATTTGCGCTCACTGTAAAAAGGGACTACATGGACCACGGGAAAACACAATTGTGAAGTGAAATAATCTTATATTTTTGTTTTGTTTAGTTATTTTTTAAAATATTTTTTGTAGTTGTAAATGTGTAGTTTTTTTTAATTAAAACTGTAAAATTCGTAAAGGTTCATTCTTTATTTCTATAATTTCAAAAAAATCAATAAAATTGATTGATATTTGTCCAAGTTATTCCATTTTTATTAATTATATACCTTATTTTTTTATTTGAAAACACAGAATATCTGTATCAATTTATATACATACTTGCAAAATAATCACAGCACTAAAAGGGTTAAAAAGTAGTCCAGTTTAGCATTAAACATAATAAAAGGTCAGCTCCAAACATATAATATGGCCAATATGGGCCAACGTTGGATGTGGTTTATCCCAATCACACAAAAACTTAGTTTAAATAATAAATTATATTAAATTGCAAACAAGTTCTCTGTCATAAATGATCGCCCAATAAAATAATATTTTATCTTTGAAATGAGATCACTAAATTAAAAATCTTTTATTCAGTTGGGTACTTAAAAAACATTAGCCATTCTATAGATATAATTCTGAGACCGAAAGAAAAAATATAAGGTGCGTCCAGTATAATGTTTTAAACATCTGCGACAAAACCAGTTCACGGGATATATTATGCAAAATTTATAATATCCATTGACAACCATATCTAATGCATTCGTTCAAATATACGTATAACAGAGATACTATAATATAAATCACAAAATTAACGGAGGCTTCTTGACTTCATGACGATGCGATGGCTACGCTACGGTTAGAAAAACTATATTTATCCAAAGGTAGCTAGGTCCACAGTGGAGTGCTGATACCAACCTTGATGTAAGGGAGTGAGGCGTGAAACTGGCAGAAGAAGGATGACAATTACTGTTAATTCACCTAATTATCTTATCTGAATATGGCCTCTCTCTTCGCTCAAATGATGAGAGAACCCTTGCAATTTCCACCCGCCAAGCTACATCATTTGCCCAATTTTGAGTACAAGCATCACGTCTCTGGAATAATCTGCCCTCTGACGTACAGAATGCTCCCCCAAAGCCCATTTTCATGGCGGAAGTGAAGAATTTCTTTACTTTTATCCACCAACATATAATGATGGTTAATTCCCATCCTCTTTAATTCATTCCCTTCCCTTTCCCCACATTATCCCTTTCCTACTCGAGACATTATTTTAAAATACAAATTTGTTTAACTTCTTTTCACGTATTACGTGCGAAAAGTCACCCTATGCGGAGAACGCTGCAATAATACTTATTATACCATATTCATTTTTCTACTAAGGGTTGGTTGGTAGAAATTACCATTACGCAATAAATCCTCCAATAAAAATATGTATTAACCACCCTACCCATACGAACGTACGTGATACGTCCGCTATATTATCACCCGAACGCAACAAGCCGTATCCCATACGTTCAGGTACAAAAAAACTGTACCCGAAACCCACAAAACATTCGTATACGTCAAGTTTCTTCCTGCGTCATCTCGTTTAGTATTTCGACGTCAGCCGAAGCTAACGGATGTGTTTTCGTCTCTCCCATACAAGTTACGTCACTACTCAGTGGTATACTCTACATAAAACCCGATGTTTTTTATGTACTTTTAGAATAATAGCCCAAATTATGAACAGTAAATAAATAAATCAATATAGTAGACTGAATGCCGTAGAAATTTGATCCCTGAGGCGTATGTGGTGTAAATCCATGTATGACCGTGTTAAAAATGTGGAAATGGTGCAAGGGAAGATTGCAAGTAATGGTTTATATTAAGAAAGGGACGCTCAGAGGGTTTAGACATGTAGAACGGATGCACAAATAAATGAGTGTATGGAGAATTATGAATGGTGAATAAAATGAATGGTGGAAGAAGTCGGAGAGACTCGAGGAAAACATGGCACGAATAAGTGAATCAAATACTTAAGTCAGGCCATGTCAAGATTGAGAATAACAGAAGAGTATGTATGCGACATAGAGCAAATAATACACAGATATGCCTTAATGTGCAAGGAGAAGAAATCAAAATAAGGGGTCGAGAGGCGAGCTAGGCGTGTTGCTAATTTAAGTAAAACAGCAAATAAGTCAAAAGATTCGACCTCTTTACAAAAACCGAATATTTTGTTAGAATATTTTATGTTTTATGATTTGCTTACTGCAGTCAAAATCACACGAAACAAACGGGGACGGCAATGAACTAGGCTGGTGCTAAATAGGTGTCACATGACTTTTGCTTCCAGCCGTCGAAATGGAACATTAGGGAAAGTCTATTCATTTTGACATCGGTAGTATGGGACGATATATGAATGTGAATAAAGCAAGGAATGTGCGCCAAGACAGAGTTGTGTGGTAGTCTATCCTTTGTGCTTGTCTTTGCAGAACTGACTAGTATTCTTAAAACAACGTCATAGATATTACTGGAAATATCCTACCCAAACCTTGAAGTTGAAATATAGAAGTCGCTGAAATCCCTTCATTCAAAACCTATTTCGCCTCAGCACAGGATCTAGTGAGGAGAATTATGAAAAAAATTCTATATTATATATCTATTATTTATACTTATACCATACCTTAAAATGTCAAAACCATATAGAAACTAATGGAGAAAATTTAAAAATCTGTGTTCTTCAATATTAAATAAACAGATTTCCAGAAAACCTTTGCACAAAAAAAAGATTTCCATAAATCTGTTTCTATTATTACGATGTACAGTTTCTGTAATTTTTAACAGTGAAGTTTTTATAGAAATTAATTAAAAAAAATTACATCTGAATACAAAATAACGGTGATCATAACATAATAAAATATAAGGTGATTGTGTCACGTGAGATTCGACGCACAGTAGTCAATTTTAATAAAGCGGCACACACAAACATGTTGATTTCCATCTGAACACAAAATAACGATGACCATGTCACGATGCTACCGGGATAAGGTGATTGTGTCACATTGGATTCGACGCACAGTAGTCAATTTTAATGAAACGATTGTAACGTAAATACTGACCCCGAGTCTATGATTGGGATAATTGTCTACGGAAGAGATTGGTGAGAGGATGTCTATGGGAGACGGCAGACGCAAGGGAGCAACTCAACATGGCGGGCGATATAACCTGACTGGAGCGGTCGTGATCGACGTGTGTTTGTTGGGAGAGATTATGTTTTTTGATTTTCTATTTTGTTTGACGTCGGAGGGCGTCTACAAAATTTGCCCGAAGTGGGTGTGTTTTTTGTTTTATTGATTGATCGATGGCCGGATTGTGAGGCGATGAAGCCAAACCGCGCGTGCCTGCTGCTGTGGTGAAAATCTCGGAAGAAGTGATGAGCGGACCAAAAAGGACATAAGGTAGCATCTGCATATTCCATTGTCTGGACCCCACGGAAGAGGCTATGGCGGATGGCGCTTCAGAAGAGTCGTCCTAGACTTCTTTTTGGAGATTACTACGATCGGTGAGCATCTGGACCTGGAGAGGCCTTCCATGATGCTGAGGAGAGGAGTCGGACCATGAGAGCCATCAATTATTGTTTGAACCTTTTCGTGTTGGGATCAATCCTTCTCTTTACTCTTTTCTTTGCTAAACCATGATAGACGTGGTTATAGAATCATTAAATTTATGTTCTTTCCTTTTACAAGGGTTTTATTTACTGTATCAGTCAATACATCCCACTTCCCTGTGCTTCACCATCATTCTCACCCACGAATCTTGAGATGAGAGAACATTAGCCGGCGTATCATTTATACGCTACATTATGGCGCCTCAACGTTTTTTGTGAATAATATTTAAGATATTATGGACACGGACTCGGGAATTGATGGGTGAAGTTCGTGTGGTGTGATGTATGGATTGATACAGAAATATTATTAATTATATCATAATATTGTTTATGTATATGTGTGCATACATGAGGTCAGCGATCACGCCATTAGAAGGTTGGTAAATATTAATTGTCGTAATTTTTGGCATATTTGTGACATTGTTATTCTTGAAAGAAACGGTAATTATTTTTGCGACACAGGCATTTCCTGGCGTCGGTAACTAAAACTAATGCAAATAAATTTAAATAAATGAAATTAAAATGATTCATGATTTTGACAATAGATGGTGTTGCGTGTACACGATTGTTTGCGTCTCGGATAATTTATAAATAAGTAATTTAATTCTGTTTACAATGGAGATTAACAACATAAACAGCTATTCGAAAGAGGAATTGTATCCGCTATTTAAAAAAAAAAGAAAAAAAGAAAAAGAGATAGTACGCGTCTCTTAAAGATGAAGATGACAGTGTGGTTGCATGTGGGACTACCAATCCTTCATGTCGCTTCACTTGTTTCTTTAAAGGTGTTATTGTGGTCACATGTACTGGAGTTTGGTACCTTCAATACAGGTGCTCAGAATAAACACAAATTCTAATTTATTGATGATATTTTTTTTGACACTTATCCTCATTAGACTAGAATAGAAACATATTATTTGTTTCTCTGATCTTTTAGATCAGTGGCGCCCTAACAAAATAAACAACAAAAAAAAAAACGGGGATTGATTTTTTTTTGTTGTTTTTATAATAATTTTGATTATTTTTTTACATAGGTACATACCAATAGTGTACCTCGAAAATTAAACTTAAGAATTTTCATGATATATACATATATATCGGATATTATTGTTGTCGCTACGGTATATCGGTTAATTACCTCTAATAATTCCGAATACTCTAAATGAAAGTTAAATCGGTTACCGGTCTGATGGTGTGTTACCTGACAATATGTATATATTTATAGTAGGTATTCTTTGTATTTAATTTGTTTAGCCGTAGGTAAAATTATGCTTTTGGAGTGCACCGGAGTAAAAGTTAAATTAGAATTTTTGGAGATTACTACGACACACTCGAAAAGGATAGTTAATATATTCTGTCTGGGAGATTTTGAGCTACTTTCTTTCACACAGATAATAAAATAGTTTTAATTGTTAATTAGTAACTATAATGTTTAATGTATATTCTAAGTTTATAATTATGTCTAAAGTAAGTTGGTATCTCTTTCCTTAAAGAATATAGTATAGACATTTAGAAAGTATGATTTTTTTGTAATAATATTAGTATTAAGTATCAAGTGTAGTACTGCTAATGCATGCACACAACAAACAAATATTTACCAATTTGGAGTAAACATCTTCTGCCTCCTTGAACAGGAGAAGATGATTAGCAGATAGTTTAGATCTAGTAATACCACTGTTTATAATATGTTGATAAGTGGGGTCCAGACAATGGAATATGCAGATGCTACCTTATGTCCTTTTTGGTCCGCTCATCACTTCTTCCGAGATTTTCACCAAAGCAGCAGGCACGCGCGGTTTGGCTTCATCGCCTCACAATCCGGCCATCGATCAATCAATAAAAACAAAAAACACACCCACTTCGGGCAAATTTTGTAGACGCCCTCCGACGTCAAACAAAATAGAAAATCAAAAACATAATCTCTCCCAACAAACACACGTCGATCACGACCGCTCCAGTCAGGTTATCTCGCCCGCCATGTTGAGTTGCTCCCTTCCGTCTCCCGTCTCCCATAGACATCCTCTCACCAATCTCTTCCGTAGACAATTATCCCAATCATAGACTCGGGGTCAGTATTTACGTTACACGATCTAAACAAACACGTTGATTTAATTTATAGATAATTTAATTTTTAATTCAAACATACGAAATTACATATGCTGCTAGGCGGAGATACACTTTGATGTTAAACCTTTTTTTTTGTATATCTGAGATAAGATCTAATTAGAAAGATTAATACAGCTTGTTTTGTTCGTACATTATCGAACAAACGTCACTTGAAGTACCACAAGCAATAAACACTATTTAACCTTATAATCAGTTAATTATTTTTCAACGACTTAATTATTACGGCATCGCCTGTGTGAATATTAAGTGAAGATATTCCATTTAATGCGTAAAACCGATAAGTTTGTAAAAATAGCATTCTAATACAAAGACGATCAGATTCGATATTTTTTTTATTTGGGAGAACAACAGTTTACATAAAAAAATTAAGGTTTCCACTTGGTTATTATATATGATTGAATCTAGTGATTTTCGAAGAAACCAAAATAAAATTAGAAAAGATAATTATACAAAACAAAGAAGAAATATAAATTTAAAATTTACGTGTTATTTGATCTAGTTGAAATGCATGTGTGTGATTTTATATTAATAAAAGGACAAGAAAAAGTAGTGTATGTCTGTATAGAAATAAAGTTACTAGACTAGTGGTAGTATGAGGCGAGTAGGTATCGAAAGGCTCGATAGATCGCTACAATGGATCAAAGCCGCAAAGTGTCGAAAGATAGAGGCCTAGATTAAGCTAGGAAAGCTCTCTCAAGATTGCCAACAAATTATAGAATCAGTGATCTAGAACGTAATGCTTTTAAATATTGAGAAGAATTGTTTGTTGGCGGGTGTACACACGGAATATAAACACAATTTTTTCAAGAAACATATAATACAAATTATATTATAATAAAACTAACATTTACAGTAAGTTTCTTGAAGGACTCGAGCTTTAAACTTACAATAAAAAATTATTTAATTTCATATTCCGTATGTACATCCGCCAACAAACAATTCACCTCAATATTTAAAAGCATTTAGTGCTGAAAGTGCGTTTTTTTAAAAATATTTTAATTAGCTCTACCTTTGAGCGCGTGTCACGTTTCGTTCAACAATTACTGGTAGTTTATTTGAAAGGTATACCCGTGAGAAAACGGCACTCGATACACTTTTGATCTAGATAGATTGCATTAAAAACATAACTAAAGAAACGGGAAAAATTCCCACACATTCGCGAAATATATCGATTATTTAATCTTGATAAAATTTCCTTCATTAATCCACACTCAAATAAAACAATACGTACATTATGCGTGTCAAGCAATGGCAAAATATCATAATCCCGGGGTATTTACACGTTATCACCTTCAGATCATTTGGAAATTTGTATGCAATTTGTATGTGATTCGATTTTTTACCTGTCGTGCGTGCGGATAAGTAAATTGCAGCTTTTTCCAGTCATGCACCTTGTGAGAAAAATTATTGCCCGCTTCAGGAATTCAATTTGAACGTATCTTAAAATACAATGTCGAGGCAGTGTCCCAATGCAACAATGTGCAATTTCCGTCAAAGATATAGAGACAAGCATTTTGACTAGTTTCAAAATAAATATTATTCAAACCGTATTTCACAAATCCTAAATTAATGTAAAGGTCCGAAATATTATTACGGTTACATTAAAAAAAAGTTTTTTTTTATAAATTTAATGTAAATTAAATTTAATAATGTTATTATTAAGTTATGCAAGTTAATACTTGTAACCGTAATCGGTTACAATTGATTTCATTTGTCCTTTTGAATGCTAAAGAAAATATTTGTTGGTTGGAAACTGCCTCGAACGCTAAGAGCCCGGTGGTCAGACTATTATAAAAAAAAAGAATATACCCGGCTTAGCTCGAGTTTTTTTATTTTTAATAAATTTATGAAGTTGTGAATTGTTTCTTGTCGTTTGGGTGCCATAATTGATTTGACAGCGAAAGTAATGCCTTGTGGCGACTATTACTATCTCTAAACAATGAAACAAAAAAACATTAATTTGAAAATTTAATTTCATTCGAAACATTTATTTTTTCAACCCATATCGAAATCATAAAGTTCGTAAGTAGGTAGCAACTTGTGTTTTCCATTTTTGAAATATTCTTCTCAAACAAACCTTCTTCTTTTTAATATGTAATCTGAGGCTAATCCGAATGGCATATCTATGGGCTAACCTCAATATAACATGGCGGGTTCAATGTTTTTGATACTAATTTTATAACGTTATAGCAACAGTTTTTTACATTGTTATTTTAAAGTATATATATTTTTCATGTATTTTTACTATAAATAGCTGTTTTTTAAATTATTTTTTTAATTATTATCTTTTTTTATGTGATTCCATACAAAAGTTCTAACTGCTCCCAACCGCCTGGAGACAGTGAGACTATGGCATCCCCGTTTGGGGTATGTTGTGAGGCTGAAGGTATTGAGGATATGGTCTTTAACCAGGACGATACTGATAGTATCTACCACTCTGGAACGTGCCGCAAATATTCTACATACTATTTTTAATGAGTAAATTGTGAACTGACACACTTTAATCAAATTAAATTTACTTGTGCATATCGGGATTTGTACCCGCGACCATCGGTTTCGTAGCCAAGGAACGTAACCACTCAACCACGGAGACCGTCAGTGGTGATTTTTATTTATTAAATAGTGATTTATACAAAATAACTCTTAATCACTTCTTCAATAATTGCAAAATAACTTTGTATGATTATTTTTCAATAAAATGAATGAGGAATGTTTTGTATAAACTAGTGGTGGGCGAATCGGATCGGTTTAGTGATCCGGATCACTAAATCAGCTCTCTGTAAAGACAATCCACATGAAAACTGGACGAAAAAAGTATCATATAAGAGCATCTTAAGGACGTCTTTAGGAGGGCCGAGGGAGCGAGGGACAGGGCATGGTGCGGGGGGACGCGAACCGTCGTTAAATCGAGCCGGATCACCGAACTGGTAGACTACAAAGAGCTGATTTAGTGATCCGGCTCACTAAACCGAGCCGCTTCGCCCATCAATAGTATAAAACCACTATTTACTATATAAATATTAACATGTCTTGGAAGTGAAGCTTCCCTCATTAATCAACTATTAATCTTTTTTTAAATTTAATAATGTTATTATTAAGTTCAGCAAGTATTTTAGTTTTTATTATTGTGACAGCTGTCTCGGCATTAGAGGCCATTTTCAAACTGTTGTTAATTCATATTGCAACGACTTATATGATTTTATTTACCCCCATCCAATTCTAATTTGGACTGTGTTTAAAATTATTTTATATTTGTTTTTATTGTTTCCTTTTCTTTTTCATACGCCATAGAAAACAATGAAAACAGACTATGAGGCATATAACATTTAAATAAATCAATTAAGAAAGCATTGTCATTTAAATGCGGGGAAAATACATAATAAATGTAAGGAGGTACGTTACAGAAGAGAGAATTTGAATTATTTTCTAACTAAATCGGTTTTACCGGTAATAAATCATTTTAAACACCGTCCAAATTAGAATTGGGCGGGAGTAAATAAAATCAAGCGAGTAACTCGTCGCAATGTGGCCTAACCACAGTTTGAAAATGGCCTTAACGCCGAAACAGCTGTCACAATAATAAAAAAAAACTAAAATACCTGCAGAACTTCATGATAAAATTATTAAATTTGATTTAAATGAAATTAAAAAAAAAAAAATTAATATATTTCTACGAATTAAAAACAAAAACAATTAACAACTCGTAATCATTTATTTTTTTAACTTTCGCTTGAATATTCTTTTCCTGCAGTCCAACAGCAGTGGAAAATTCCATTTGCATGCGATGCATTAGTAATGTATTTGGGTCAACTCTGGTTACAATATCTATAATTAATTAAAACCACCATGCTGTTTCTCCACAGCTATTCGTCTTGGCACTTGTTACTACTCATATTCATAAATGTTCTTCTAATATCTCAAGTATTTTCCGTTTCACCTGATCGTGTCATGCGTTCACGAACGTCCCCGACTTGAATACCAATCTAACTATTTGTTAGGTAAAGGTCACCACTGATTTGTGGATACTAAGGCGATAACGTACTTGTTTAAAGTTATTTTTAAGGTATGCGAGATATCGACACCACCGAATATGTCATTACTTGAAGCGCCATCCATTAAGTCTGCCAAAACGACATTGCTATGGAAATCATCACTATTTACTGGAAAACCGTCAATTTAATTTAATGAACAAAATATATCAAATTTGGAAAATTACATGTTTGTGACATGTTTTACACGACCTGACTGGTATATTCCATTTGGAATTATTTATTCAAACGGATTTTTTTGTCTACAAACATTAATAATTCAAATAAAAGACTCACAATGTTCAGATGTGTACCCCACATGAGATGGGGAAGAGGAAAGTTTGAGTAGTACCTGGCTATTCAAATTTGGTCACTAAACACCAGTGGCGTGCATTTCCCTATTATCAAGGGTAGGCTGTGTGTAGTTTTTCAAATTCGGGTGTGAATTGTGAAATTGTATATGTGAAAATTTGAGATATGATTTCGATGAAGATGACACAAATTGAACTGGTCTCATTAGCTAAGTCGGTTGAGCGTTGCCCGGGATAGGCAGAGGACCTGGGTTCGAGTCCCAGATGCGAATGAAATCTTTTTAGTTTCTGTCCTTTTGTCCGGTTTCATCTTTCATTTAGGTTATGTTAATATTATTTTCTTCAATGATTAAATATTACAATGAGGTTTTTAAATCTCAATAAAAATAATTAATAATTAAAAAATGAAAAAAGTCATTTCAAGTCACGTTTTGACACGAATGGAACGGTTCCATGATAGATCAACACACGAATGATTCAGCATACTTTTAAAAGTAATACAAAGTCATTGAAAGTACAACAAAAAAGCTAGTCAGAAAACCAAATCTAACCTAACCTAACCAAACTTAAATAATCTTTTATTTTTCATTGAAAAAAAATAAAATTAGATTAGGCGTTCGGGCTGTTTTTTTTTCATACTTTCAATGACTTAAAATCACTTTCTGCTGATTCATACATGTATTGAATTATCCGATCAAATTTACTTGGGGCGGCTCGCTGGAGTCTTTCCTCTAAACTTGGACTAGGTATTTTCAGTTGAAGACGGTTCAATTGCAACTTTTCTATGAATGTAGCAAGGGTTCCATGTTAACCCCATCACAAATCGTTGAATTTCTTATTTGATTCCATTTTGTGACTCCTTCCACTCGCAAACGCACTTGAATAAAATATTTTTTTCATTATCGTCCGCAATTCGCTGCGTAGTAGAATACACCCCAGAAAATAACATTAGTCAAGTATTTGAGTAAGAAATCTCGACACCCCGTTGTGCGCAGCGAAAAACTTAATGCATATACATCTAAATGGCTCTCGATTCGGAATAAATGAACGTGATATGTGTGTTTTAGTTCGTGAAAACCATTAAAATTAACTGCGTCATTAATTGAGATACATCTCGTGTTAATTGAAATTATGCGACAATTCCTGTGTTAACATATTAAACCCATCAAGCCTGTCGAGTCATAAACTACGAATCGAATTCCCGCGTTGCCTTCGACACTAATTATTTCTAGTAAAGTATGTTGGCATTTATTGTAATTTTTTTATTACAATATTTTCCCTACTGGCTATTATAAATACGTTAACATTCGGCCTCTTGGTGTTCTCTCTCTTTGGTTGTCTTTTTGACGAGTGAAGATCGCGGTAATAAATTGTTAATTTTCTTAGCAAGGTCTCTTCAAAGCCCGCATTGCCTAATTCCTTCCTTCAGTTACTCCCCTAACCCGCCTCACAACGTTGCCCAGCAGGGTGACGATATATATCTCCAAAGGTGTAGGAGCAATAATTAGGGTGGACCAATATTAGGGTGGGGTAACATAACCTTGATTTGTACCATGGTAATGGGGAATATAATAACACCGTGTCTGTTTTTTTTTTTTAAATTTTACTTCCTATAATTACGTCCTGTCTTTTTCCGAGTCGGCACTGAAAGCTAGTGGGTCTATACCATCTCCATTTGTAGTAAGTTGTGAGGCTGAAGAACGTGGGTAGAAGAAGCGGGTGGGGAAGGTTTGAAAGTACATAACTATTCAGATCTGATCACCAAATATCATTTCAAGCAATTTTTCGATTCTGATTGGTGTTCTTTCACCAGGGTGATACGCAGAGTATCTACCACTATGTATATAATGAATCTGAGCTACTGATAATAGCCAACTTCCGTTTAGATGGCGTAGTAGAAGAGGAAGAATCGTTTTCATACTCAAAACTTTCTGGCAATAAAAGACACCAATGCACGGACACGCTCAAAACGAAGCATAGATTTATCATCTTTAGGGATGTGGAGGGACTTTTTAAGGAACGGAAGGAGAGAAAGTTCTGGGAGGTTCGAGGGGTGTGTAGGAATCTGGGAGTCAGTATGTCCAGCAGTGAAGAATATATTAATTCATCCGTTACACTACGGTGAAAGGCGATGGGTCGAGAGAGTTCGGTTGGAGGGGTCAAGGAGCCTGAACAAACCTCACCCCATGAAACTAGGCACCCCTGCTAAGTCACCAAACATAAGGAACCACTTGGGGTGATCTAGGGCAGAGATGTTGGTTTTCCAATTAATGGTTCTCGGTCAGCATACTTGTACCCGCATCCCAAATTAAATTATTTTATTAATTGATAAACTAAAGTTCTTAAAAGTTCTTAAAGCCAACGTAGCTCAACGGTAGAGCATCTGACCGGGCATCAGAAGGGTGCAGGTTCGAGTCCTGTCGGCGACATTTATCTTTGCTCGGAAAGGTTTTTTTTATCAAGATGAGTGTTTCAGTCTAATAATTATTGTTTATAAAAATAAATTATTTATTTTATTTTCACAAGAGTCCCAGCTGCTCCCAACCGTCTTGAGCCAGTGAGAATATGGTATCCCCAATTGGGATATGTTGTGAGGATGAAGGTATTGAGGAGGGGAAGGAGATGGGAAAAGGAAGGTGGGGAAGTACTTGGCTACTCAGATCTTGTCACCAAACACGAATAAAGCTATTTAAAGCAACGTTCTGAATGGTGGTCTTTCACCAGGGCGATACTGACAATATCTTCTACCACTCTGGGATGTACCGCAAATACATTAAATATTATTTTAAATGAATACACTGTGAACTGACACAATTTAATCAAATAAAATTTACTTGTGCACGTCGGGATTTGAACCCGCGACCTCCGGATTTGTATCCAAGGATCGTAAGCACTCAACCATGGAGACCGTAAAATACTATAGATATTAACGATTCTTTTATTGCACTTTCAAGGATTCTAATATGTTAATAATTAAATGCACATACGTTAATGCGGTTATGCAAGTTAGCAGACATGTTTATTAATAGAAATATTATTTAATATCTTTATTTATTCGACCATCGACGAGAGGCGCACCCTATTTCCATAATGAATTTATGGATTGATAAATAATCAATTAGTTATACCCAAAACCGTAGATTTGAAATGCATAAACAGATTTATTTGGCTAATCATAAAATTGAATTATTAATGTGACCACTATTTAATGGTTGTTGATATTTGCAAAGATGTCTCTAGTGTTTACAAGGGTGAATAGTTCATAGAGTCACCGACAGGTGTCACTAGAATAGCGATGAGTCGTAGGTGAACGAGCCGTTCATTTGTGCCGGCTCATTTCGATGAGCCGTGAGAGTACGACTCATGGTAAACCGTACCATGGCTCAATTTAACAGTGACTTATAAAATACGTGTATTATTAATTTTATTTCTTAAATTTATTTTATTGTTTTACATTTCAATTATTAACCTCCATAAGACTAAGTTTGTATCGAGGTTAAGTTTTGTTTCTTGCAACCATCAGTGTATATTGCATACAGATAAAGTTCCAAGACGTCGACACATGATAGATCGGCCACCGGCCTGCTAATGAATTGCGTACCTGGAGTAACATTCCAGGGTGGTTCGAAATTCGCCTTCATAACACTACATGAGGATAAACCGCAGACATTGGTCTCGCCTCAACAGATTTTGCCAGAGGAATTCACGGCTGTGATGGATATTCCACATTATATAATTAACTTGTTAACAGCAAAAAGAATACAAATGGTACGAGAGTGGAAGTCATTCAAAAAAGGGATGTTCCACTGTAAGCGGCTTCATCATATAAATTAACGTATAAGGCGTAAGCGTGACGGCCTCCATGGTAGAGGGTCTACGAATCCGAAGGTCAAATCTTAAAAATCTTAAAAATTTTATTTAATTAATTTGTGCAATTAATTCATTAAAAATAATATATAGCATATTTGCGCACGTTCCAGAGTGGAAGATACGCCCAGTATTGCCCTGGTGAAAGACCACCATTCAGAATTGAAACGTTGCTTGAAATGGCATTTAGCCGTGTTTGGTGACCAGATCTGAATAGCCAGGTATTTCCTCACGTTCCTCTTCCTCTTCTCCTTCCCCTCCCCAATACCTTCAGCCTCACAACATTCCCCAATTGGGAATGCCGTTGTCTCACTGGCTCCAGACGGCTAGGAGCAGTTGGGACTCTTGCGCGGTATTCATATAAAAAATAAATAAAATAAAACAAACAAACAAACAAACACGAACTGAACAGTAAAACATTGCCACATGAAAGGTAATTTACAATAACTCTAGTTGGCAAACCTTGGAACCAATTAAGAAAGATTCTTTATTTATAAATGAAAAACATATCACAGATCATCGATAGAATTCTCACGTATTTCTACGATGACGCATATATACGGTCCTTTGTTCCAATTTGTAAAAATAAAATCATCGTACGCGTGTCTAGCTTCTACAAATCAAAATTATGTCGCGGGACTTGCAATTAATATTTAGCGCCGTGATACTTGTTAAAGTATGCCCTTGTCGTCTAGGGTTCATATATTCCTGTGTAGAGATAAGAATAATTACCGCGTTTACACATGTGTAGGCACTATACACTGTACATGTAGGCGAACGACGCCTGACAGTCTGGCATCTGGACGTTATGTACCTACACCTATTGTGGTAGATACTCTCAGTATCGCCCTGGTGAAAGACCACCATTCAGAATCGAAACGTTACTTGAAATGGCTTTAGCCGTGTTTGATGACCAGATCTAAATAGCCAGGTACTTCCCCACCTTCCTTCTTCCCCTTCTCCTTCCCCTCCTCAATTCCTTCAGCCTCACAACAAACCCCAATTGGGGATGTTATAGTCTCACTGCCTCCAGACAAATTTTAAACGTTTCAAATTCTGGATGGTGGTCTTTCACCAGGGCGATACTGAGAGTATCTTCCATTCTATAAACAAACAAGAAATTTTTAGTAAGCAAATAGTATTAACGTGAATTTCGCGTAAATGGAACCAAGGGAATTAATTGCGCATGGAATTAAACTGTGAAAGAACAATTAATCTTTTCTTGGAGTTGACTGTAGACAATTAATCAAATCAAAGGTGTTGAGAATGGTGTATTATTGGTTGTTATTGTAATGTGTCTTATGTATGGTGAATTCGCACGATAAATCAGCGTGTGTCATTATTAGCATGATGTATTTTAGTAAACATAGTATTATTGCCATTTAGTGAACTTTTTAATTACGTAGGTAGGTACTCCAGAGTAGCATATACTCTCAATATTGCTCTGGTGAAAGACCACCACCCGAAATCGAAAAATTTCCTTAAAATGTTTTTTTTTTAATTACACGTTACTCGTTCTTAATTTAATTACACACAAGGTTCTGAAGAAATTAATCTCTCCCAGAGCCTGTTATCTTTGGCGATGCTATGTGGAGGATATTTTTAATGAAAGGAAGGAGAGGAAGTTATGGACAAGATAAGGGTATGAGGGGTGGGTACGAGTCTGGTGGTCAGCGTGCCCAGTAGTGACGGACATATTACATACGAAAGTATTGATTGTATAACTGTAGAATTTGGCAGTCACCTCTGGTCGGGAGTCCCAAAATATCTGAAAAAACCCTTGACTCTGTGCAGAAACGGGCGGTCCGTTTGATAGATTCTCCGATCTTAACAAATGGATCTTTGGAGCACAGACGTCAGGTGGGAATGCTGTCCTTGTTTTACCGGTATTTTAATGTAAAATGCTCTGATGAACTAGCGTCATTAATCCATTCGGCACCGGCGCATAGTCGGGAAACACGCCAAACGCGTGCCCAACATTTGCACACAGTCGACAATTGTCACATGAGAACGGGTCGCTTTTACGGCTCGTTCCTGTGTTCAACAGCTCGGCTGTGGAATGATCTGCCGGCCTCTGTGTTTCCTCCATCCTATAACATGGGATTCTTCAAGACCCAAGTTCACTCCTTCCTATCCTCTAAAAGACCCTCCACACAGCATCCCCAAAGATGATATTGGCCTTGAGGGAAATTATTTCCTTCAGGGTCTCTTGTGTGGGGTTATTGTAAAAAAAAATATTTTCTTCTGTTATTCTGACTCTTGACAAGGACCGACTCAAGGATTTGGTTCACTTGATGGTGCCATGACTTCTTCAGACCTCCCCGACTGCTTCTTCCATTCGCTTTCGCGTCATATATTATCCAAACACTCCTTTTCTACACCTAACCGCCCCTTTCTTAATCTTACTCACTACGCTTACATCAGCATTACATTCTTTGGGAATCTCAACATTTTTCACACAGCCATAAAAAGACCCATGGTTTGAAAAAGGTGGGTAAAAGATTTTTGATTTTATATTGTAAAAGTTAGGACCTTGTGTGACCTTCGCGTTAGCTGCCATGTTGGATGAAAGGTGCCAAAATTTTTTTTTCAAAATAATTCTTTAACGGTTAATCCGACAACAAAAATTCATGAACATCTGTGGATCATACTCACTGGGGAAACCGCAATAATAAAAAAAAAACTATTCATTCTACGTGGCGGGTAGAAATGATTCAACAAAATTATTATATTTATGTAATGAGTAGCCAGAAATAATAAAATAAAATAAGAAAAATGGGAAGTTTGACGATTTTTTTGAAAAAACTCACTTTTTTGGCACTGTAACTCGTTATACTCGTATAACACTTTTAGTTAGTTTTTGGCAATTTCGTTGTAAGATTAACCGTTAAGGAATTATTTTGGAAAAACTAATTTTTGGCACCTTTCATCCAAGATGGCGGCCTACGTAATCTTTACAATATAAAATCAAAAAATCTTTTACTCCACCTTTTTCATGGGAAAAACCCCTGCTGACTGGACTATAGGGCCAGGGTTGATATCAACACTATATGAGCCTAATTATTCGCCCCAGTCAGTCGCATTTCACTGATGATTTTGCCATTTTGTGGTTATTTCGCTTATTGCAGATAAAAGGTTTATTATTTTTTTTTTTCTTTTCACTTTTAGTTAGTTTTTGGCAATTTTGTTGTAAGATTAACCGTTAAGGAATTATTTTGGAAAAACTAATTTTTGGCACCTTTCATCCAAGATGGCGGCCTACGTAATCTTTACAATATAAAATCAAAAAATCTTTTACTCCACCTTTTTCATGGGAAAAACCCCTGCTGACTGGACTATAGGGCCAGGGTTGATATCAACACTATATGAGCCTAATTATTCGCCCCAGTCAGTCGTATTTCACTGATGATTTTGCCATTTTGTGGTTATTTCGCTTATTGCAGATAAAAGGTTTATTTTTTTTTTTTTTCATACTATTGTCATTTATTTTTTTATTATTAAATCTAGCTTTGAAGTAAACGGTGTTTTTTTAGAGTTATACAAATACAAAATGAAAAAAAAAACACATTTAAATAATGTTAATGTCTATGATATTGGCTTTATTTAATAGATAATTTTACATTTATTAAATAGACGATTTTATGCCAACTGTCAAATTGAAAGTCTGTTGAAACAATGTTGCTAGTTTAAAAACCAAACCTCTAAAAAAAACACCCTTTATAATAACAATTCGAAAAATATTTTTTAAAATCCATTTTCAAAATGTATGCTACTCTTCTGTTTGAAACATTTGCTTGTGTAAAAATAATGAGTGAGTACAGTAATGAGGTGTTTATATGAACAAACATAAAAACAATAATTTTAGAACAACCAATATGTCGTTATATCACATATAGTGAGCATACAACGAAAAGTATCCAAGTCAAGATCCCTGCCCGTTGGCAGACTAAGACTGGAGTCCTTTGCATAGACATAAACTCACAGCTTCGTAATTCAGAATATTTTTTACATGTATGGAACAAAATTACTTTCAGGACTACAATACGTAAAAAAAAACACATTCGAAGACAATTTTACATGAAATAAACACAATATTTGAGGCAGGCGTTTCAGTTTTTTTTTTCTTCAAAATGACCTATACCGTTTCAGTTTCTCAAAATCAACGGTGACTCTAAACCGTTTACAAATAACGTAGTAAATTAGAAAAAAGCGTTTCACGCGTTTAGTAGTAACCGTCATCGACGTAGTTTCGAAAGGAAGCGTTTAAATTGAAAGCGTTACAACGTATCGCGGGAGGGCGTTTAATTATTTCGAAAGCTTTTCTTAGAAAACCGTCAGCGATGGAGTTTCGAGCGAAAGCGTTTAACGAATTGTGCTCTATCGGAATTAATTCACGCGGGTTTATTGCGGACATAGTTAGACTTTTTTTTAAAGCGATTATCCCAAAATCCGCGAAACTGTTATAACTGTTTCAGAAATTCAACGGTTACGAAAAAACGGTTTCACGTTATTTTACTCACGTCTACACAATATAAGTTCATAAAATATATCTACCCATATATTTTTGCGTCTCACATGTATGCTATGAAGGCTGAATTTCGTACAGCGAGCAGAACGGAGACTATCAGGTTTGGTCCACTGTCAAGGCAATTGTCGTATCATTGAAGATGACGGAACAATAACATAAGTTACCGATTAAGATGCAAAACGTTCCGTGGGCGACTTTACACGGTCAAGTCACATGGGAAGACAATTACTGTTTCAGAGGCTGTGGATGTTTCACAAATAAACCTCAAAACGTGTATTCTTCTATTCGTATATCTGCATTTGTATAATTTATTGCGATTTTTATCTCGTCTGGTCTAACAGGTGCCAGGTCGATTGAAAGATGACTCGACTTTATATTATTGTCATCGTCATGAGGTCAGCTTTTTCCCATCCAAATCATTGCAACGATGATGTCTGCTCCAAAACTCCTCACTATGGCATAATGTCGACATTCGACTAAGCTCATTTATGTAAAACGGATTCGTTTTTCTTCTTATACTTATGGTGACACGATCTAATCAAATTTACTTTCCGATATCATTAGAAGCAACGTGAAGTATGACACGTGTGCATATTCTTCACAATTTCTTAAATGCAATAATTTACTGGATTGTCAGCTACGGTCAGCGCCCAAAATACACACTTTGCAGGTTTCTAACGCAAGAAATACTACGAATGATTTATCTGTAGATAATAAACGGGTAATAAGGAAAATTTATAAGGTTTCAGTAGACAATAATTCTCACACTGCAATCATTTAAATTCTATAAAAAAATACATAGTGGATTAAACGTTCAAAATTGCTTTCACTGGTTATCAAAATGCACCTATTTTCAGACATTTTTGGATGAATTCATACAATTTAAATACTACAGTTTAAAGATTTTTGTATTAGGGCCGTTTTTTAATGCTGGCCCTTAAGTTTACCGTTACAAAAATGGTTATTCAGCTTGAAAACAAAAGTAATGGAGAAAAAAACGTATCAGAAAAGATGGGAATTATAAGGAATATAATTATAAACTCCATTTTTTTTAAAAGAAAACATCATAAATATGCATTTTTAAATCAGTTTTAATTTTGAAAAAAAGGTTTACTGGGTAATTATTATTACGCGTGACAGCTGTTTCACCTTCCGAAGCCAGTGGACAGTTTAATAATAATATACACAACTAACTTTTGTAAACGGTGTGACACTTGTAAATTTTAATATGTTATTAATGGGATGGAGCAATCTATAAACAAACAGAACATCAGAAAAGTCAAAACGAAGGCGAATCTAAAACGTAGCCATCTAACGGCATGGGTAAAAACTTTCTTAGCAGATTTTTCTTCATTGAGTCTTGCAGAAACAAATATATTATGATAATTAAAGAGAAGTACTTTGTTTACACCGCTCCACTGTTTAATATACAAATAACAACGTGTTTCGGAAGCGAAACTTTCCTCATCAAGGTAAACAGTATACTAAAAACTAATGTAGATAAATAATAAATATTGAAAAATAATAATATAAGAATAGACAAATTACAAACATAAACAATAATTAGCAATAAGTGATAAAAGTAGGTAAGTAATTAATTAAAAAACCAAAAATAATTTTAATGTTTGCGTTAAGGAGCACCCAAGGTGCTTAAGTAGTAATAATTCTCTTGACGTAAAAAAAGGTTTAAAAAAATAATTTTTAGTACACCGTGAATCCTTCGCTTTATGTTGATATTTATATATTAAACATTGCAGTAGTGTAAACGAAGTACTTCTTTTTAATTTTATTTATAATGACATCACAAAACATTTATGCATCTTGTTATGTAACGAAAGTCTTGGCAAATGAGCCCGGCAAGCAATCGCACCATCTCCCTCCATAAATAACCAATCAAGTGACTTTGCGCCTAAAACAAACCAATCAGATCAAAATTAACAAGCAGCAGCAAGCGACGCGAGCGCCTCGGCAGCTCGGCGGTGTTGCTTGCGGGCCCTTGAAACGCGTCACTTCCAGTCTGGAGCCCGAAGAGATAACTGCGTAATATGACCGAAACTTGTCTTAACTGGGTAGATACAGCGAAATGTTATTACTTATTATATTTATTATTTATTTAATATATTTATTTAACTGTTCTGATAAAGTTAAATGTGTTTTATTACTAACTATCCCGCCATTATTTGTCGTCGGGCTGGCTTTAGGTGTCAGCGTTATCTCTTATACTTCTGAGTGCTTGTCCTCAAAGGAATTTATAGTGACAACTAACCCCTGTTATATTTACATTAACACCTGTCCAGCTATCTGATAACCTATAACAGCCTATAATTCTATTTCGGCCGAGACTCACAAAGCCGTGATATACGATTCCGCTGGAATTATTACACTAATAACTTCATAAATAGTTATATATTCAAATCATTGGAGCCCCATAAAAGGTCATCTCGCCGTCAAATGCGAAAGAAAACAGCTTTGTAATATTCAACGATTTTTAAACATAAAATACGGACATTTATGGTCAGGGGCGTGCCTAGTCTTGATTTACAATTTTCGCGATTTCCAGAGTAATTTATTTTTGTATTTTAGCTGGTGCTACCCCTCATTTTATGTAGGTACTTGTTCTATCCATAAAAAGGTTATGAAAAAAACACATCTATTTTACGTATTGCCACTTATTATTTTGATTACGAATGTTTTCAATCCAACAACCACAACGTCTTATACGAGTATATACATATATATTTTTTAAGTCTTATGAACACATTCATGCACGGTGTAATGTGGATACTCCCTTCTCTGTCATGCCTGCCACTGTACGTGTCTACATTGCACGGTGCGGGTAGATGTGAATAGACCTTTTCTTACTTCCATCAATATCAATATCAGTAATAATAATAATTATAACAACAATTAAAAATAATTATAACAACAATTAAAAATAATTATAACAACAATTAAATATAATAATAATAATAATAATAATAATAATAATAATAATAATAATAATAATAATAATAATAATAATAATAATAATAATAATAATAATAATAATAATAATACTAATAATAATAATAATAATAATAATAATAATAATAATAATAATAATAATAATAATAATAATAATAATAATAATAATAATAATAATAATAATAATAATAATAATAATAATAATAATAAAAATAATAATAATAATAACTGTCCAACTAGGAACAAATTCCGTTTTAGGACAGTAAAATTGACTAGTTTAATCATTGAAGAAGATAATATTAACACATTCCAAAATGAACCACGAAACCGAAAATACAACAGAATACGAAACTTTATAATCATCATAAGGATAGCAGCCAATAATATGGGATTTATAAAAAGGGAGGATAATATTAACAAGTCTTGAACTTGAAGTATGATATCGGTGTAAATGGCGTAAATTGAACTGGTCTCATTAGCTTAGTTGGTTAAGCGGTTACCCCGGATAGGTAGACGTCCTGGGTTCGAGTCCCAGATGCGACTCGAACCCAGGACGTCTACCATTTAACACACAAACGAAGTATTGAATTCCGTTCCAAACATAAACTTTATATACCATAAGTGGAAAATGTTGATATTTCAATTATGGTGGTCTCACGACGCCTGGATTCGAACCCGATGCATTTTTCCACTCGGCTACTGATCACATTCCTTAAAAAAAATCGGAAAGTGTTTATAACAGAAGAACGTGAATCACTCCAGTTTATTTATATTCTTTATTTTTTATCAATATAGACCTTCTAACTTAAATGCCAGTTTTTTTTAAATATTTAGCCCGCCAAAACGGCCCGAATCCGAGCGGTAAGTGGGCGTCACACTGTCAAATGGAATTAATTTAATCGCGAACAGGCGCGTGACGTCAATCGAGACGAGAGAGAATTTTTTTAGATTATCGGATAATTCGACACACTTTTTAAAAGTGATGTAGTCATTAAGGGGATCCACTAAAATTCGAACAAAATCACACACTCCTGATGCAGGTGGCGAAAGGGTTGAAATTTCCGCTTAACACCGGCCGCATATATCGATTTAAGCAAAAAAAATCATTAAAAATAGTGTTTTATTTTATTTTGTAAACATCAGGCATAAATATAAATATTTTTATGCATCGTAATTTTTCACTTTAAACAATTTTTTTAGGTCCAATATTAAAAAAAAACATACAAATGATTAATTATGTTGGGTTACTTTTAATGATTTTATATTTTATCGCTGGAGATCTTTATTGTGATGAAGAATTTATTTAACAATTTCAATCGATTCCGGTCAGGCTTAATGAAAATATACCTTGGTTTGTGGCCTATCTGTAGAAATTAATTCAAACTAGTTTTTCATGACCACTGCCACAAAATTTGACTAGATTAATAAAAAGCTAGACAAATTGCCACCCGCGCCATGTGGGAGACCGTCGTATTTGTGAGATTATGAAGTCGTAATAATAGGAGGCAATAAAAGTGTGTTATATTGGAGTGATTTCAATAAATAATGTGTCTATCGATGTCAGGAGACAGACGCCAGAGTGGGTAACACCAGGGGGCCGATTCCGGCTCTTTTTAAGGATAAGACATTTTCCTTATCCCTAGTGTTGAAGACTTTTTGTTTAACTATGGTTCCGATTCTATCAGATGACAGCTGTCATTCAACGAATGATATTCTATAAGAAATATCGATATTTGCGTAGTTTTAACAAGAATAACTTAATATTATCTGAAAAATATTGTTGGTGAGTTATTTGTCGCATACTATGAAATTAACCGAAATATCGAATAATCAAAACGTATTTAACCCTGGAACCCTAGGGATAAGAATGTCTTATCTTTAAAAAAGAACCGGAATCGGTCCACAGGATTCTCTTGGAGGCACCGCGTCATCAGGAAGCTGTGAAGATAAAAAAGGATTAATGACTTGAGAAGACGCGAATTCAGTAGCTAAGTGGTTGAGAATCATGGTGGTTTTTTTCTGTATGGAAGATACAGTGGCGTGCATTGCTACTTTACCAAGGGCTGTAGCTTTGCAGGCGTTGATAGTCACCATTCATCTTGAAACCCTAAACGTATTTATCCGTATAGTTATTTCATATAATATGTATGTAGTTAAATTAAAAAATGAAATAATTGTGTATTTCTTTTAACTTAAGGGGGAAGACTCAAATAAGGCGCTAAACGTCACTTCGCAGTATGCTAACGTAAGCAATACAACACATAATTTATCTGCAAATTCTTAACAGAAAGTTACGAAAGAGTCTAAGGTTTTCAGTGACGTAAATTCTTAAACTGTAACCTTTTATATTATATATGAAATACCTACAGTAATTTTAAGTAAAACGCTCGACAGTGCCTTCGCCGTTATGTTAACTGCACCCATTACAAACATATTTAATCAAAATCCTTCCACAATCTCAGAGTAAATAAGATCAAGAACCAAAAGCGTTTATTAAAAATTATTCAGTAAATCTAGATTTTCACTGTAATTCCCTCAAAGTTCAGGAATTTTTAAATTCAGTTCCGTCATACAAAAAACGTATGACAATTTCTGGCCCGCGCGATTGTTGATAAAACGTTTTATTTCGCCGGAGTAAATCAGTTGTGAGAAGTCCTTCAGAACGAGCGGACGTCGATTTGAAATTCGATATTTCTGTCTGTTTTATGACGAATAGCTGGGAAGAGAGGTATTAAACTGCCACCGGAATGTAGGAATTACGTATTTTCGATTTTTTTTTGTTATAATCACATTTCTTTGCAACGTTCTTTAAGATGGTCCAAAAAGTGATTAATTTATTATACGGCACAATATAAAAGACCTGCGCACTGGAAAAAAACTGACGGACGTAGTACAGATCTACAAGATTAGATCTTTGCAGGCGGTCAACAGCAAAACTAATGAATGAACGAATTATTTTTAAAATCTTAACATTTTTTGTGCCCATATAATTTACAATCTTGACGCCCCCGACTGCATATATAAGTATGCCGATCTGTGCCTATCAAAATCCATAGTTTTAGCGGCTATTTTGAATTTCTAGATATTCACACCGATTTGGTTAGAAAGCGGCGTAAGTCATGTTAGGGGGGTGCTGAAGTCAAATTTAATGTCAACCTGAGTAATTTCGATGGTCATTTTTAATTTTGAGTTCTCTACCGATTTGGTTCAAAATCGGAATTAAAGTGTTTGGAAGTGAACTGAAATCAAATGCGAAGAATGATAACAAAGAATGTTTTTCTTCATTTCAAATTGTAGAATCTTTATCCTACTTTAAAAATATTAATTAACCTTCACCGAAAAATTACCCCTTAATTAATAATTTTTTTAAAATAGCGAAGTTTGTTTTTTTTTATTTCTCGCTATTTTTTTTAGTGTTTAACCAATTTTGACAGTGAAGGGGTAATTTTTCGGTGAAGGTTAATTAATATTTTTTAAAGCAGGCTAAAGATTCTACAATTTGAAATGAAGAAAAATATTCTATGTTATCATAATAACATACAATGTTTTTCTTTATTTAGAACACCTGTATTTCGGACGATATTAGGTCCTTGGAGACCAATTTGTTTTCAAATTGTACCATATTTAGTCTACTTTAAAAACAATAGATTAACCTTTACCGAAAAATTACTCCTTCACTGTCAAAATTGACCAAAACACTAAAAAATAGCGAAGAATGACAACTTACAAAAAATTTGAATAATTTAGAACCGCTGTATCTCGGACATTATTAAGTCGTTAGAAACGTATTTGATTTCAAATTATAGCATATTTGGTCTACTTTGCTTGGGGGAGGGGCAAGGGGAAGATAGGAGACTTTTGTGAAAATACTCCCTGTTATAGGTATTATTCACCGGCAAAATATCAGTTTTTCTTATTGCCTTCATTGACTTGGTGAATTGTATTCAAGCTTATTGTGTGCGTCTGGAGTGGGTTGTAAATTATCGTTATCTACCTATGTTATATTTTTACTGCTGTTTAGTATACAATATTGAAGGGCGTTTCTAAATCCCAAAAATTATCAAAAGACAAATAATTCTTATTCCCGATTAATAAACGGGATCTAATTCACATCCTCCATCTTGGTTCCCAATTAAAATGTAATAGTAGAATTACTTAACCATTAATAAAAACCAAAGCCACTAATAGAATAGCCATATAAAAAAGCATCCAATTCATTTCAAGCACCTTGAATCCCCTAGTGGACAATCGAAAAACGGATTCCTTGATTCAAAATCCATGAAAATAATTCCCTGTGTCAAAAAGCTGTGCTTATAAGTATTTCTGAGCAGTTGGTCCACGTTACCCATTTCTATAATATTTCCGAAGCTAAAAAAAAAGATTATGCTGTGAAGAAACAAATATGTAAATAGTAACAAAACAAATCTTTTGTAAAAGGGAGGCACTTTGTATGGCTACTGACAATAATTAATATATTATATATAAATTGAAAAAAACATATTCTCATCAGTTACCCTATCCTATTACCAACAGATGCTAAGTTAAGTCTGTCAAGCTTCTATTTATTTATTTTTATACAGCGAATAAACGAAAAAAATATAGAGCAAATGTTTTTTGTTTCGTATTGCATCAATACGCTGAACATTTTTTTTAATCCGCCGTGGTCTACATTATCCACATTTCCCCAATCCTGCTGCCGGATCGCGGTGGTCCGTGGTTTTAAGTTTGAGGCCTAAAATTCCTAACGGCGGTGAATACGCGGTCTTATACTGGACCCTTAATAAATAATAATAAAAAACTGTGAAAAAAAATCTTTGATTCAAAAGTGTATTATATGTAAAAAAATATTAAAATTCCAAGGTACGAAGAAAAACACATAATATTAGCATAATGCAGATACACTTTATCATAATGTTGTTGATCATTTATTAATTTTATTTCCGGTTAGATTATTCGCCAACGGGCTACCATGTTGACACGTCGGTTCTCTTGCGATCACCGAAGTTACGCATAATCGGGGGCGTTCAGTATTTGGATGGGTGACCGCTTGGGAACGCCGCGTCCCGTTGGCCTTTTTTTACCCTCCCCTCAGCATCCAAAAAGGTGACATAGGCGCCTAGGGACATCGATATTTATCTGCGATTAAAAAAAATTTGCAATAATACGGAAAAACAAAAAAATATGTCAACACCATTTGTTTTAATTACAAATCTCGATTTTTTTTAAAGGGTAGTCACAGCTTTTCAGCCTCTATGGACTGCACGCCGCTAGCAATGTAGAAACTTTTGAAATGTGAGTGTGTAGCCGCATCCTCAAAATACTCTGGACAGATGACTATTGTAGAGATTCTCCATCGAATGGCTTAATATTATGATTTTTTTGGAGGTTTTTGATAAATGTAAACGTAAAAAAAACTTCCATTTGTTGATCAAATGGGGTTGCTGCCAAAAATAGTAATTCCACATTAGTGGTTTTATCTGTAAATCTATGTCTGAAATAAGTTTAGGGCTATTTCGTTGAACGGAGTTTTTAGCTATATATCGTTGTGGAAAAATCTCTTAACTTAATTTTTCATCAATATCAAACAAGAAAAATACTACAAGAGCACTTACAAAAGTCAGATATTCAATGCACAAATCAAGCTCCACGTTTTATTACAGCCAAAACCTTAACTTTTTATTTCAGCTTGTAAATTGGTGGTAATACTCAAGTGTTCAAAAGTATTCGTGTGTGGAGTAGGTACCTGCGTAATCTGTATTCATTGAGAAAAATAAGAATTTTTGGTAGAAAGGTTGAACGACTGGAATATTTTATCCGTCATATTCCCGATAGTGTCTTATATCTTGTTCTGAGCACATCACATCACTAGGAGAGAGGCGAGAGGGAGGGTGCTTGTCGAACATGCGCAGAACGCGAACCTGCAACGTCTCGTAGGCCACCATAAGTAGCCTGCGAAAACCATGTTTAGTCAGTTAGCATGCGACCACTCGCTTGACTTCCTTCGCTCCCTCAACTGCTCTTCCGCTCTACTCGCCTTCTTTCTTTGTGGATCCCTATCGGACTACTGCCTCTCACTGAACCCAGACCAAGCATCATCACACGGACACGGCCCCGAGCTCTACTAATAATTCCGCATAAATTTGAGTTTTTTGTGATATTGTAAAATACAAAGTAGTTGATGAGGTCTTGTCGTCAGTGTCTTTTCCCCTTTCGCAAGGGATCGACACAAGTTGTGCTTTCTCCCCTCCCATCTCTCTTCGCAAATCTGGATTAGCTGCCCACTACGGTTCGCCTGTGTGCCATTACGTCTGGTACATACTTCGTGCCTTTCACATTCTTGTTTTCTGATTCTTTAGAGTAATACATGGACCTTTACCCCACATGTGCCTTAAAGATCTTATTTTTAATATTGCCTGTTCCACGTTCTTGTATAAGACTACATAGTTGGCAGTAACCTCACGAAATACAAGATAGCCTAACCGCTACACACAAGAAGATTAATGATAATGAAAGTTTTTTTTTTCGTGTCAGTAGTCCACAGGGTGAAACTTCCCGGACACTATGACATCCCCATGTTCGCTACTCCCTTCGTCCTCACACCGCACCGGTGGTGAATGAAGAAGCTGACTGAGAAGTAGGTTAGGAAGTTTACCACGATGATAGCTTTTCTTATATGACCCCTCATATAAGAAAGGCTATCACCAGAAAAATAACCATTGTCATTGTATCTGGTTTTGAAAACTACAGTTGTGATTAGCATTTGAATGATTGAGTAATTTCAGCCTTGGAAATACGTTATAGCTTAAGTACTCTACACAATATACAAATTATAGCTTAAATTTAAAAAAATGTCATTTAAATGTGGCCAAGTTTGTGGTTTAAAAATAAAAGAGCTTAAGCCACTAACTGTAAAATAAGTGAACGTGTTTTCCACCACGAACCAAGTTCGCTATTTCCAGAAACGTTTATATTATGCTAATTATTCGGTCATTAATACGTTGTGGGAAACGAACTCCTGCATTTCCATTGATCTTCAGAGATCACCGAGATTAGTGAGAATCTGCAGTCAAATTTAAAAGCATCTCCTAATTTACGGAGAGATCTACGAGCATCAATACGGTTATGATAATTATTGTGGCATTATTAAATCGGTTTCCGACGCAAATCGTAATCCATTGATGAACAATTCCTGCAGATGTTCACAATTATTTCTATATTCATCTTCAACGACCGAACCATTAAATTTAAATAATGGATTCTGACCAGTTGCCCGAAAAGGAAAACCGCATCTGTCTCTAATAAATAAAATACAGTGCGTGTGAGTGTGAGTTTACAGACATGCAGTGATTGTATGTTTGTTTTTAATATATTTTCTTCGTGTGGTGGGGGAGAGTTGGTGCAGATCATAGCGTGATGCTGAGGATGTTCAGCTAGACGACGGCATCGTGAATCAATTGGTTCCGCAGAGGAGTGCCATAGGGAGATTCCTGTGAAGGGGCATTCTTCTAAAATGTGTTCTGTTGTTTGCATATGTCCACATACTCACAATTCAGAATAGTTTGTGTATTTGTGTATTATACACACACATAGCCCATTTGTGTATTTGTGTATTATACACACACGTACCTTGACTCTGTGTAGAAACGGGCGGTCCGTTTGATAGATTCGAATATCTTAACAAACAGACTGCAATCTTTGGAGAACAGACGTCAGGTAGGAATGCTGTCCTTGTTCTGCCGGTATTTCAATGGAAAATGGTCTGAGCGTCATTGATCCGTTCGGCACCGGTGCATAGTCGGGAAACACGCCAAACGCGCGCCCAATATTTGCACACGGTTGACATTTGTCACACGAGAACGGGTCGCTTCTACGACTCGTTCTTGTGTTCAACAGCTCGGCTGTGGAATGTTCTGGCGGCCTCTGTGTTTCCTCCATCCTACAACATGGGTTTCTTCAAGACCCAAATTCACTCCTTCCTATCCTCTAAACGACCCCCTACACAGAATCCCCAAAGATGATAAAGGCCTAGAGGAAAATAATTTCCCTCAGGGCCTCCTGTGTGGAGTTACTGTAAAAAAACGTATACTATACATTTGTGTCGTACAATATCCCTAATAGCTTTGTATTTGCGTATTAAATGCACAGCTACTGTGAATGATGCACTAGATGCAGTTTAATAAGGTGTACGACTTCCGAAGAAGTATAATTTGGTTCATACCAAGATTCTTATTTTTTCAAACAGTGCCTTGTATTAATTGAAATGTTGATCAACGATTAAAATTTGCAGGATGCGAAATTGATATATTGTTTTTCCTGCTTTTTATAGATGTTATTATATTCGGTTATTACACATTAATTACAAATATTCAAACAAGGGAAACATAAAATATAAAATTACGAACACTCACTCAATGATACATAATCCAAATGGAAACAAGAAACACAAAGAGAGACACAAGTGATATTGCTGGGTAAATATAAAATGACATAAAATCGCCAATATTTATCGGGTTTGTGTGTTTTCTAGTCCGACCTGATTTTTTTTTAAATTTAATTATTCTGTCATTGTTTGGAATCAACAACAGATTAAATCAAACAAAATGCATTATCATTATTAAATCACGTACAGTCTTACGACCAACCCATTGAACTAAACATGAACTTACAACCACATTTTATTAACAAATCAATTGAGAGGTTTTAATAGGATACTCCAAAATATTGTGGAGAAGTTATTATTGAACAAGTGATTATATACGTCTTTTCTGTATGTATTGGAATGTTCTCACTTATACTAGAACCATGATACATACGGCTCATCCTAGAAAAAGTAAACAGTAACAGAACGCAGAACAGTAGCTCAAAAAAAACGGTAAGAATTAGTACTACGCTTCTTTTTTCATATTTTGAGGGGTCTTCACTATGCCGGGCTCTCCCATCTTGTTACCTGAGAAACAACCCATCTAGGCCTGCTTTATATAGAGGTCGTGACAAATCAAAAGATTCTCGGAGAAGTGTGAAGAGTGGTCGGGACGAAACAACCTCGCTGTCGCCTGTTGCTTGTCTCTGGCTTGTCGCATCGCATCGCTTGTCGGTTTGGGTCGACGTGGTTTTATTATTATTGTTATTATCTATTAGGCGGGCATTATGCGGATAGCTCTGCAAATTATCCGCTAATAATAACTTTTTTAATCGTATTGACCAGGATGTGAATTGAAATGGATAAACGTATAGGATGGTCAGGAAAATATCAACTATGCTTGATTTACAAAAAAACAAGGCAGATTAAAAATGTTTTGAAGGCAGGGATTATCCAACCTACGCTTTTCATTATTTTATATTATTTTTTATTATTAGAAACACGAACCATATATTTACTTGAAAGCATCATACATAATATTATCATATATATATATAGAATAGGAAAACGGATCAACAAAAAACTGGCGTACCGTCGCGTCTGATCAACATAGTACGAGAAAGGATCTCTATATATATATACATATATAACAGCGTGTAAATATCTCTAATAAATGTGTTTACAACGTGTGTGGTGTACGCGATAATGTTTATGAATTATTTAGTTACAAACAACAATGTTTATTTACCTCAGTTTATCTCAGTGAAACTAGGGGCGTGCAAAAATACGATAGTCCATTAACGATATTGTTTGTTTGCACGGTGGCCAAACAAACGAAGGTAAAATAATGTCATTAAAAAGGTTAAAAGATTTTACTTGCTTTAAGTTTAATTTTATATTTAAATTTTATTTATGAAGACCTAAAAAAAATTTAATTAATTAGTCTTGGAAAAATTGAAGCGCTGTAATATTGGATAAAAATGAATAGTTAACATTTATTACTTACCTAAATATTTTATTAATAGTACATAATATGTACATACATATATAAGCAAACGTATTGTGACCGCCGGCTACAATTGAAAACCGCGTATCATGGTACGGCGAACGAAATTCCACACCCCTCTCGCTCACTACCGTAACACTCGGTAATTTAGCATCGCACGAAGATATACCTAAATAAAAATATTGTGAGGATTTGTATAGGGCTGTTTTTGTGAAAAATCACCTTAAATTTATATTGACAATTTTTTCCAGGTTTGTAATAATTTATTTTTTCTATCCAATATATAAATCTATTGCGGAGGAACCCTAAAATAAGAACTCTGGTGTATTGCTGAGATATTGAAATAATTATTGACGTGTAAAGTCAGTTGACAGCACCGGCAATGAAATGTTAAGCAAAAAATTAGAAAACCAAGATAAAATCCTTCCCTTTCTAGACGTAGAGGTGATGCGAAAAGAAGATGGTGGCCTGGTCCTGGTGCACGCCATATATAGAAAACTGCCTTATATAAATCGGTATCTACATGCTGAATCGCATTGCCATCGAACACAGAAATGACGACTAATCAATACGTTGCACGTCGGTGACCCGAGCGACCAGAATATGCGAGGAATCAAAAATCGGAACAGAGCTTTTAACCTAACCGATGCGTTAGAGCGCAATGGTTACCCCACATAATGGATAAATCGGATTATAAGAGCCAAAACCATAGAAAAAAAAACAATCTAAAATTTCACTTCAATCGGACCGATGATGCCCCAGAAAACGGCTATCAAGTTCCGACCAAAACTAGAAAATTCCACCATAGGATTAACAATTATAACAATTTTTTTCTAAAAAGAATCAATTTTTTGGATTTTTTGAAGAAAAGCTGATGAGAACATAAAAAATAAAGCAAAGCTAAAATTTCACTTCAATCGGACTGATGATGCCTCAGAAAACGAACCTAAAGTAAAAAATCGAAGAACACAAAAACGTGAGTAACCTTTCCAGTTGTCAAGAACAAACCACTGATCCAAAATGGCTGATAATGCTAACATATGATAAACATATGTGTACCAACATACCAAAAAAAAAATCGATAATCGAATGTACACAGCCCGCGAAAATTCAAAATTCACCTTTTCTTTTGAACACATCTCGTATAATAACAAATATTTTAGAGCCTCAGGCAGCCCGCTCCTCGATGCGCGCGCATCACTGTAGTTAGGTGGGGGATATTGTAGCGCTGTTTGGACACGCACACGATCAAGTTTTACTACAAATATAAGAGTTTACTAAATCACTTCCTTAATTGCAAGTGCCGACGGCATCTACTCGTATAATGTTATTCGTACCCATGAAAGGTTTTTCCGAACAACTACAATCAAGTAATAAATTTAACCGTTGTGACACAATAGATAATGAAAAAGCTTGAACATCAACACTCCTTGTTAGCATAGAAAGGTAATGTACATAATTAACACATTACATTGTCGTGTAATAATTATATGTTCCCCAATCAGCAAGAGTGGATATTGGCAAACCTTATTATTTGAATATTGTGTATTTTAAATAATAATCTATTAATCGAGCGCGTTAAAGTGAGTTATGTGTCCATTTTAGAGATACCACTTCGAAATTTAGAATTAAAAATAAATAAATAACGAATCATAAAACGTGACTTTTAAATTTCACGTGCGTAATAAATACCTTAAGGTTAAACGACACGTGATAGCGCTCATTCAAATATTTTAGAAGAAATAAAAACACTTTTAAATATTGAGATGGATTGTTGGTATTAATTACGGAATTACGGAATATTAAATGGTATAAATTATTATTGTTAGTTTAAAGGTTCCTTCGTATAAAAATACTGTACGAGTATGTTAGTTTTACATTGTACGTGAACGTGCCTGCGTGGACGCGATTCGCTTTAAGTGCGCAGTAGGCTTGTTGACCGAAACTTACTACGGTGCTTTACTATGAGTGCAGTTTAAATAAACTCCGATCTGTGGACCCCCAGTTACATCTCATCGACCCCCTTTTTTCTCCCTGCCATGGACCCCTACAAATATATTTGACCAGTTTGGGAATCTATGATCTATAGTAACAATTTATTTCATTTAAAATTCCGTGTGTATACCCGCCACAAACCAATTAATTTCAATATTTAAAAGCATTACGTGCTAAAAGTGTTTTCTTCCACAGCCGAGCTGTTCAAGACAAGAACAAGTCGTAAAAACAACCCATTCTCATGTGAAAAATGACAATCGTTTTTAAATATTAGGCACGCGTTTGGCTTATTTATCTGACTGTGCGGCGTATATGTTCCAAAGATTGCAATCCGTTTAAGATATGGGAATCGATCAAATTGTTAATTCACTAACAAATTTATAACAAGTTACATGCTTACTCAAAACGATTTTTTTAAACACCTTGTTTTTATGAATCTATCTATTTCTGTTCTTTTTATCCCCGTTTGTCTAATAAATTACGTATCGGATATTATCCTGCATCAAATAACTACGATCTTTCTTGTACCGAAGCTTAACTGTCTCAAGAGTACGAAAATATAAATACCATCTTCGGACGAATAATTAACGTACAATTCCGTGAGTTTTTCTCCCAATAAATTAAAGCCAATTAAATATACAATGAATCTCCACTCCACACTGTTAACCTTTTTTATCACACTCAATATTTTAATCTGAATATTTATCACCTGGAAAGAATTTTTATGTGTAATAAATTAACGTGGTAATCGGGTTGTTTCTATTTTTATTTTTTTTTATAAAATATCAAATTTGCTCAACCTAATGAATATGACCTACTAAAAGATTGTAAAGGGGGATTTGAAATGAGCTTTCATGTTTCTGCTTACATACAATTTTAGTGGCATACCGGACAATATCGCGATACAAAAATACGCTAAGTTAATGTGTCCTCCAGAGCTTCAATGATCATTTGAAATCGCTCACAGCGATTATAAATGTGTCGATGTAGAATCTTCTATATATTGAAATTTGCAGCGAAATCGAATACTTGGGGCATGTCATCACCGATGACCGAAACGACAAAAATGACATAGAACACCAAAGAAGACCACTGAGCGTACGAGCCAACATGCTCGCCAGGAGATTCAACAGGTGGAGTCCTCCGGTAAAGAAGAAACTATTCCAGACATACTGCATGAGCTTTTACACTAGCGAACTATGGACAAGATATACACAAGGCGTCATGGACACGCTCCGAGTACAATATAACCACGCTTAGAGGGCGCTGTTCGGCCTCCCTTGGCGATGCAGCGCCTCGCAGATGTTGGCAGAGAGAAGGGTTCGCTGCTTTGATGCTCCACAGAATAGCCGGGACGCGTCAGCGCTACCGGAGATCGGAAAACACTCTTGTCCAGGCCGTCGCCCAGTGGCAAGGCGCGCCCCTACATCATAGATGGAGAATTTCCCTCAAGCCACCGTAGCATAAGTGCTAAATATGTTTTTTTTTTAATATTCTATTTCCACATCATGTAATTTTTTATGTATTCTTTTATATTGCAGACAGAGTATTGCACTCACCGCTTTGTTTTGCTGAAATAAAGACATTATTATTGTTATATCCAACTAAACTTCACTTAGCACACTAAATTTTCCTGCCCACATTAAACCTGCGTTACAAAATTATGAAAATATTATACATATTTTTAAGAATCCGAAACTTTCACTTATCATAAAATTTAACATCGGTCTACCACGCTATAGCACAATCAAATCTCCAATACGCTCTACTCAGCTGGGGAGCTGCATACATAACTAATTTACGATTACTTCCCGTTGAAATTGTGCAACGTCTAATTATAAAAATTATTTTTTAAAAACCAAGAGATTACCTAACAAACCCCTTTTGGTAGAATTTAAAGTATTAAATTTGACTGATCTAGTCCAAAAAAACATAATTATTCAAAAATAAAAGAAAAACATTATCATAGTTCCTTAACTGAAACACACGTAAAAACTGATGTACACGTCAAAAATACATAATATCATAGAAATGTAACATCTCTTGGGAAAAATATCAATGAACACGACTAGGGATAAAATACTTAAACAGCCCACTGAAAAACATCAGAACAATTGAATATAAATACAAAGTAAAAGCAATTAAAGAGCTATTTAATGTAAATATAACAAAATGATAAAACTGTCTTCTAAATTTGTACATGAAATTTAATTAATTATAAATTCAAAATATGCTGATCACCATAATTCTCACTCCTCTTTTAAACACAAGCGCCCGCTTCTATAGAAAAGAAACATAAAAAAAATGTGAAAAATATATTTTATAATGATTCGTAAATTAATTAACATAATATATTCTTTAACCTTTCTTTCAACATCATCAGCCTTTCCATCTCTAAAATATCTACACAAACTCGTCTACTTGCTCCAAGTATTCATTGTACACGACTAAATAATATTGCACAGCGTTTTCGTAATCCCTCTTTTAAACACCGTGACTTTGGAGTTACTTACACTTATTTAATAACTCTCATTCTGTACACATACTTGGTTCATCCTAGACACGAGAGACTGTTCTAAGTCTTACATACTGCTAGAAATGAGCACCGCATCATCAGCACAAATCAGGCAACATACTTTCAAAATATTTATTTATGCACTTTTTCTATTATTATTCTCTCTACCTACCCTTTTATATAACGGCGTGATGATGGAATGGAGGAGGCCACCCGGAATGCGACAATTCAAAGTACTTATAGATGGACTAAACCCCAGACGAACCAGGCAACTACTCAATATGGACAGAAACTCAATGAGGGAACTGGGGGACACTGCCACCTCAGGAGACACATGCAGCAATTCGGAGTGGATAACAAAAATAGATGCAGCAAATGTGATGAAGATGAAGAGACTCCAATTCACGTATGGTGCCAATATCCCGCCTTAATGGGAACAAGGTTCAGTTATCTGGGAAGACATGTATTGTGGAACTAAGAGACATAGCCGAATATCTAATCACATCCCTGGTGAATTTTATCAAAGTTACCGGATTACTGGCAAAGGAATAAGGAAACATGGAAAATAGCACAATGAGCCTATGTCCTGAGTGTTCACGTGACTTATGAAAACCGTCTCTGTATCAATGAAAAAAAAAGCATTTTGAAAAATAATTTTGGCGTTATGATAGCATACTCTCAGCCAGTAAATGGTGTATTTGTTCTTAAATTGTACGACAACGATACAACTTAGACGTATAACATGTTTGCTTTAGTAATTAATATTGATTTACCGATGTCGGTTAATGCACCCATTGTATTCATTTTACCAATAAGATAAGGAAAAACAATATAAATAATAATATATTTGGACTTTGTTTATTGTTTATCTGTCCTTATCGCATTATTACGTAGAAATCCGTTTACATTTTATATTCAAAATTCTTTCGTTTCGCCGTTTGAGGTTAAAGGGTTAATTGCTTGACGTTGGCTGTATCAGTGACTCGTGGCACTGGCCAGGTCTTATCGAAATTCAGAATACTTTAGTGGCCATAAATAACTCTTAATATCTCACCAGCGTCCAGTGTAGTGTTATGGACTTGAATAATTAATTTATAAGTTCTCCGTTTCGCTAATTGAAATAAGAATTTTACTAGAAGGCAAATAGATACAGCCCGTCGAGAAAGAGTAGGAATTTAATCAAATTAACTAAAATTTGTCATCACTCTTAGAAAAACTGAGTAACACCGATTTTAGGACAAATTAAAGTAGTTTTAAATTTGAGGTTATGATTGACTACCGAATCTGACAGTATGACATTCTACATGAAAATTGACATAACTAGTTTTTTATTTGCAGAAGTGTGCGTTTCTTTCGCTTGGTTTTTTTTTTCATTTTTATTTTGATTTAACATCTAATAAATGACTTATTTGAGCATTTAAACATGTTTAAAGGGAAAAGTGGTTACTTTTTTGCAGTAACGAGTGAAGTTTCCGCTATATTAAAATGATAAAATAAATAAAAATACAAAATTTTGAAGTGAAATTGGAAAAGAACATAACAAAATAAATGATCCGGTTTTTTATAAACACCATAAAACAAATTAAATACATAGATAACGTAAAAAATCCAATGACTAAATAAAACATATTTTTTTATATAAAAATAATATCATATTGGTGTTGCCATTTCCATTTAAACGAAAGCAGCACCCTCCTTTTTCTATATTTTTTGACGGACTGTGCCTACTGATTATGGAAACAAAATAGTTAAATCGTTTTCATTTACTTGGAAAAGATAAACATATCGATACAAATTTTGTCGTTTCGTTTTTGGAGTTTTAAGTTGTAAAAAAAAACAGCGTATTAATATTACGCAGTCGTAAATGTCTTCTAACATGGCACCAAGTCGTGTAGTTTGTCAGGAAATTTAAGATAATATCTGTGGACATTAATCATAATTGATGCAAAACTACCTACAGGCAAATTAGCAGCCAATGTTGGAGGCAGATAAATAGAGAAATTAATAATACGGACGGGTAAAACAATAACATCATCCTCCTCAAATGGTCAGATCAAGGATTACTGGTAAAGTATACTCCATCTCCGTCCATGATTTAGTCATTTAAATATGTGTGGGATCTTCGATAAACACTTTTTTAGCAATTTTGGGAAATCATTATTATAACCTCGGTTTTCATAATGTCGGCTTCGGCAGTATATATTTCCCCACCTTCCTCCTTTTCTTCTCCTTCCCCTCCTAAATACCTTCATACCTATATATGCCTATGTTTATTTTTTTACAAAATAAAGACGAACGTTCCAGGGTTTCGAATTTTTTATTTTATTTTTATATGAATGCCCCCCAAGAGTCCCAACTTCTCCCTACCGTCTGTAACAAGTGAGACTATGGCATGCCCAATTGGGGAATGTTGCGAGGATGAATGTATTTTGGAGGGGAAGGAGAAGAGAAAGAGGAAGGTGGGGAAATATCCGGCTATTCATATCTGGTCACCAAACACGGCTAAAAGCAATTTCAAGCAACGTTAACGCGCGCAAAAAACCTGATAATATTTTTATTTCTCCTACTAGCGGAAAAAGTTGTTTGTGCATTGATGGAGAACCTGGAAGAGGATTTACCACGCGACGCCGCAGTGGGAGTCCGATGATTTTGTAAAAAAAAAAAAAATATGTATTTGCAAAGCGGACATTTTTTCAATGAAATTAATTAATTAGGCAATTAAGGGCCGGCCTTCAAAAATGGCCGTAAACGTCACTTTGCAGGTTGCTAACCCAAGCAATACCACAAATGATTTATCTTTAAACTCTATACGGGAAGTAAGGAAAATGTATAAGGTTTCGAAAGACAAAAATTCTCGAACTGTAATCTTTAAATTTTATGAAATACGTCCCAAAATTACTGAAAAGAGGTGCAGTTTGAAAACTAGTGAAGGAAAATTTTCAACAGTTTTCCTAAAATTCTAGTATTTATTTCATGTAGATTTTAAAAGATTACAATTTGAGGTATATTTTACTAACTACCTGAATAGAATTAACAGATAAATCATTCAAAGTATTCTTAAGTTAGCAAACCGAAAAGTTCATATTTATGGGCGCTGACCGCTAAATTCTATTCATAGAAGGAGCTTACTGACATCTCGACAATTTAAGTACTTATAGCGAATACAAAATTATAATTATACGTATCGTTTTTTTGAAAAACAAATTTTGGGAATGTGGCATATTTAGAGTTAGATTTAGTGCCATACATTTTTAGCAATTACTAAAATAATTATGTAAATCTTAAATCAGAATGCATTTGCACACGGAAGCCGTAGCAGACGATGGTTTTTGTTAGTTTTTTTTTAGTTTTTTTTTAAATTTTAATTTTAAATTTTATTGAAGTTCTTCTCCAGTTTTTCAGTCTGAAGGTTACGTTAGAATTAAACCAGTTTGAATTTAGTTTAAATCACTTTTGGAACTTTAACGTGCTTTGTGACTTTTGACCTCTCGGCCGCCGGTCAGTAAATATTTTCTATAAGTCAGAACGGCAGACTCTTTATCGTTCACACCTCTGCACATCCGCAATCCGCGCGGTTGATGGCTGTTTTGTTTAACATTTTACACTAATTTATTACCTAAACAGTAATAAAACAATTGGCTGGGACCCGTCCGTAATAAATAATAGTTAACATTCCAATGCCATTAAAAGAGTCATTACCGGATTGACGCCGATATTTTATTACATCTGAATTGTAATTGATTAATTGCCCATAATTCTGCGACAAATTCTCGTGTTTAAAGTAATCAAATAACCTAGCACGTCTTTCCTTAAACGCGCTTTTACCTCTCGGTGCCTGATGCGTTGGTGGAAATCCCTGCTGAGTATGAACGGATACGAGAGTCGGTGGATATATCGACGACCCTACAGGACCTAAGGTAGCATCCTCACCTATTATTGACTGGACCCCACGGAAGATGCTGTGGCGGATGGCGCTGCCGAGAGTCGTCATAGACTTCGCGGAAGGTGATCGTGGGAATCGGCGAACATCAGGACTGGAGCGGCCCTGCCTGATGCTGAGGATAAGAATCGGACCACAAGAGCCAAGTTTTGAATTATTATTCCTCTCTACTCTTCTCTTTTCCATAACATTACAATCTGGTTTTAGAGCCAATAAACACTGTGCTTTCCTGTAGATAGGGTTTTATTTCCAGTATCATGATTTACATCCCACTTCCCCGTGCTTCATCCACCAGACTCAACCACGAATCTTGAGATAGAGTCGAGCCATTCATTGCAACGCAATTCTACAATATATATATTTTTTTTATCAAACATTTAATTATTTTTATAAACAATAATTATCAGTCTGAAACACTCATCCGAATTGAAGTGCAGGTTCGAGTCCTGTCGGCGACATTTATCTTTTCTCGTGAGGTTTTTTCAATTTGGATGAGTGTTTCAGGCTAATAATTATCGTTTATAAAAATAATTGTTACCCTTTGCGCTATGCACAAAAATCTTGTCTTAAAAACTTTAGTTTATCAATTAATAAACATTTAATTAGTCACTCGTGAACAAAACAATAAATACACAAACTCATCCACTTGCTCCAAGAATTCAGATTATCTCATGTGTTTCTTTATGACAAGTTAATTATGAATCTTAAATATTATGTATGTGTTTCTAAAAACTGTACTGCAGGTTCTGCATGTGATTCCACAATGAGTTTCCTAACTCCTGGAAATACAATACAAAATGTACTGCATACTTGAAAAAATATCGGATTTTTAATACAAATTCCGAATTTGAAAACGTTAATAAAATAAGTTGTTTGCAACGCACTACCGTATTAAATGAACGCTTCCAACGGGGTATACAATACTCAATATGCAGATATTTTTACACGTACTTGTAATAAATATTTCTATTAAAGTAATTATTGTATTTTAATTCCCATTACCGTCTCTTCCTCGGCCCACGGGAATGCCCATACAGAAATCAATTACGGCGAGGCTTCAATATTATTATGCCGAGCGTGTCCGAAAATTGCTACATTTATGAGGCAGCCTCGGTGGCACGTTTTTAGTTGGGAGGTTGGTGGTTCGATTCCAGCAAATATCGTAGAAATATGACAATACATCCAGAGATGGCAACGTGCTACACTAGCACCCCTAGCGGCCTCTTTAATAAATAAAATAATTAATGAGGTTATTAGGTTTGTATTAACAGTTATAAGTCTCGCCGCTGGACGCTCGCCATCGGTCTGGTAGTTTTGAGATGGAATAAAATACCTATTTAATAAACCATGAGAAATTTTCTTTTATTTCTCACTTTTTAGATTTCTTTTAGGTTAACATTTCACAAAGCTTATTTAAAATTCCTTTTTTTATTAAATGTACATACGCTTTAAACAGATATAAATATTTAAATGTTCTCATTAAAGCATACATAAATAAAAATTAATTGCTCGCATTTTGCCATCAGGAGGTATTGTCATATTCTAGGGTATTTATTCCACCGACCAACAAAGTATATTATGTTAAAAAGGTTTTTCCTTTCTCTTGCGTCACACAATACTTTATTTCTCCCCAGAAAATATACCCACAAACAAATTTCTTTGATTTTATTTAGTTAATTTAATAACTGAGAAACTACTACTAATGGAATACATCTACTAAGAAAGTACCTACTTCACTCATTTCTCTATGATTTCGATGCACTATTAATATTTGTGTTAAGGATTATTTCTTTATTTTGGAATAAAGTTATGAAGTTGTGAATTCTTGCGTGTAGTTTGGGTACCATCATTGATTTGATAGCAAAGAAACAAAGAAACAAAGAAACAAAGAAACAAAGAAACAAAGAAACAAAGAAACAAAGAAACAAAGAAACAAAGAAACAAAAAAACAAAGAAACAAAGAAACAAAGAAACAAAAAAACAAAGAAACAAAGAAACAAAGAAACAAAGAAACAAAGAAACAAAGAAACAAAGAAACAAAGAAAAAAGAAACAAAGAAACAAAGAAACAAAGAAACAAAGAAACAAAGAAACAAAGAAACAAAGAAACAAAGAAACAAAGAAACTAAGAAACAAAGAAACAAAGAAACAAAGAAACAAAGAAACAAAGAAACAAAGATACAAAGAAACAAAGAAACAAAGAAACAAAGAAACAAAGAAACAAAGAAACAAAGAAACAAAGAAACAAAGAAACAAAGAAACATAGGAACATTAATTTGAAAATTTCATTTCATTCCAAACATTTATTTTAAGTAGGTACCTAAAAGTGTTTTCCATTTTGAAGATATTCTACCCAAACAAACCTTCTCCTTTTGACTATGTAATCTGTGGCTAACCAGAGTGGTATATCTATGAGCTAACCCCAATACAACATAGCGGGTTCAATGTTTTTCTTATTAGTTTTAAAACGTTATAGCAACAGTTTTACATATTGGATTTCATTCAACTACTCTCTTAACCTTCCCGGCACGAATAAAAACAAGCTGTGCTATTTTCAGCGAAAATAGAGGACAGACAGACAGACAAACATTCGTTTTTAACATATAGAGAAGAGATATATTGTACGTACCATAGATACGCTAATAGATTTTTACATTGAGCAGAAAGCGTAGTAGTAGTTTATGTACTGATTCAAAACATTTATTTCTATACATTTTTTTTTATTTCTTTTCATCATTCCTTTACAAACTACTCACATAATTAGTAATACTCTGTAACTTACTTTTGATGTTGATTTTTACCCTTTTATTTTCCCTTTTCTACTAATGTTGATTTTTGGTATTCAGTGTATCTACGTTGTTTCTCTTTTCTTTTTATTCGTTGTATATTGATTCATTTTGTATCACTCTGTTTTTTATGTTCTATTATTTGAAGTAATGTCGATATGGATAACATTACATTTCACATCCCATTATTATTATTATTTAAAAGTTAACACAATAATGTAATTGTTTATGTCAAAGCCCTAGTAGCTTAAATAAATAAATATTTAGTGAGAATGCAACGTTTTGTAGCAGGAAAAGATGATTGGTGAATAATGCAAGTTTTATTATGTATATAAAATTTTTAAAAAATCAAATTATCTTTTTAATTGTAATTTGTTGACAGCAATTATATCATAGTTTGACACATATTCGTTTTCCAGCTTGTTAGGGAAAATAAAAGTATTTTTTTTATACTATTTCCAAGCAGGAGGCCCCGAGGGAAATATTTCCCTGGAAAATAAACTCCCTCGATGATGCGTTTATCATTATCAATTTCTTCGTTAATTATGTTTTATTTTTTATAGATTTTAGAAATCTGCTGTGGGTTTTTATAAATAGGTTATTAAAATTATTAAATTAAATGTCACGTCGCTTGTAAAAGTTCACAGAGATATTCCCGATGGGGAACAGGATAAAAACATTAATAGGTTAGAACAACCATAAATTTTGGGTATTAGTTAATATTTATGTTAACTAGCACAATGTAGTAATTAAAAAAAGATCGTAAATTACGTTCTCGTAACACGAAAAACCGTGTTTATTTTGTCAGACAAAATCTGTCGTTAATGCATTAATAGCTTTCGATTGTTATTGTTAATCGTTAATCGGCAGATATTGGATGTCCAAGGCCTTATTTGCTATTAAATTAATAACAAGGTCGTTAAATAATTGTCATTGACCACACGAATTGGGCGACAGTTTAAACAAGGGATGCGGCTAATCGTTTTAGAACGGAGTCAAATTCAAATAAAAATGTTAATATAATACGCAGGGAATTCAAAAAGTTCGTATAAAGAAGAACTGACATTAAGGCGATGTTCTATGGAATTGAAAATCATTTTTATTTTATAACTAGCTGATGTGTACCCGGCCTTGCTCGGGTTTGTATAAAGTTATGATGTTGTGAATTCTTGCTTGTCATTAGGGTGCCATAATTGATTTGACAGCGTAAGTATCTCTAAACAAAAAAACTATTTGAAAATTTTATTTCATTCCAAACGTTTATTTTTTCAAAATATATCTAAATAATAGAGTTCCTATGTAGGTACCTATCAGAGTGTTACACATCAGATAGTAATAATATAAATATGTTATGTAAAGTGTATAAGGTTTTGCTGATAATTAAATCGTTAATGTTTGCATTTGATAAATGCATATAGAACATTCTAAACATAACATACTGATAACCTATCTATCATTAAATTCAATAAAAATATTATTATGATGTATACAATAATATACATTTCATGGTCGAACCTAAATGGCGTCCCTTCATTTTATAGCTCTATCGCGCTGTCAATCATTACAATAGACGATAGTCCTATGACGTCATGTGCGTTCTAGAGTGGTAGATACTCTTAATATCGCCCTGGTGGAAGACCACCATTCAGAATCTAAACGTTGCTTGACATGGCTTAAGCCGTGTTTGGTGACGAGATCTGAATAGCCAGGTATTTTTATTCTCTCTGGCTTTAGACGGTGGGGAGCAGTTGGGACAATATTGGAATAATATTATATAACATTAACAATATTACATAAATTACATAATTGTGGTAGACATATTTTTTTTATTTATGTTTAAAATTAAACATCATATACTCACATAATCACACTTTCATCAACTTTAAAGGAGTACATGAGAAATTATGAAAAATATGTATTTTTTCGTCTCTAATACACATTATCCTTGAATATAGATATCTATTTCTATACATTAATTGTTTTTGTGTTTAATTCGTAGAACTCATTTTATTTATTTTTTAAACTTAATGTAAATCAAATTTAATAATGTTATTATTGAGTTCTGTAAGTATTTTTAGTTTTTATTATTATGACAGCTGTTTCGGCGTTTTAGGCCATAACTGTGGTTAATCCACATTGTGACGACTCATTTATATGATTTTATTTGCTCCCACTCCCTTTCAATTTAGACCGGTTTTAAAAAAAAAATAATGATTTATTATCGTTAAAACCGATTTAGTTTCGAAAACAATTAAAATTCTGAAGTCTTATGTATTTCTTCATATTTAACTGACAACGTTTTCTTAATTGATTTATTTAAATGTGTTGTATTGTTTTGATAATGTGAACATACTGAGTAGCGGTAAGTATATAATTTTCCTTACTGTATTAATTAATGTTATATAAGGATCATTCGTTCGTTTGTTAATTTCTAATTGTTCAAGTAAATTCAATCTTAGGACCTTTCTTTCTATATGTTTTTTTGAACCCGTCCAAATTGAAAAGGAGTGGGAGCAAATAAAATCATATCAATAAGTCGTCACAATGAGGATTAACCACAGTTTGAAATGGCCTTAAACGCCGAAACAGCTGTCACAATAATAAATAATAAAAATACTTGCAGAACTTAATAACATTATTAAATTTGATTTACATTAAATTTAAAAAAAATAAATAAATGGAGTTCTACGAATTAAACACAAAAACAATGCATATATAAATTCTTACAAATTAAATACTTGAATTTATGATTATTTGTATTTCCCTAATTTAAATCATAATTTGACATCTACGATTAAATACATCCTTAACATGTATTATTATTAATTTAAGTTACCTGCACATTTCAGTCAACCTAAACTAACCTAACCTAACCCAGTCCAACCTAACCTAAAATAACCTAACCTAACCAAACCTAATTATAATAAACTAATTTAACCTAAACCTTGAGGTTATCATAAACTGAAACATAATATTATAGAATGCGTGAAAAGTTCACGTTGTGTAGCGCTTTACCCGTTGCACCCAACGGAAGTGATAAAATTATATTATTGTTACAAATAGATACTTTAATTCATTTTTCTTTATCAATTCATAGTTTTAAATATTGAGTTATTAGGTAAGTACCTACGATCTGATATTTTAATTTTATCTTGCTTTATTATTCCTAAATATCAAAACATAATAGTGTGTTTACACTTAAAAAAGATATTTTTAATCTTTATCCTTAAATTTAATCATAATTTGGTACCTTTGATTTCATATTTTATTTTGTAAGTATTTTTACTCAATTTTTTTATGATGATTTGATATTATTATAATTTTTGTATACGTAAATAATTTTTTTGGAAAAATACTTTATGCAAGCAATGCACCTTTGTGAAAATACATAAAAATGAAGAAAAAATATGTGTAATTTAATACCTACGTATATTTATAATATGTATAATTTAGTACCTTCGTACATGTATTATTTAATACATACGTATATGTATAATATAATACCTACGTACATGTATAATTTAATACCTACGTATATGTGTAATATGCATAATTTAATACCTACGTATATGTGTAATATGTATAATTTAATAACCACGTACATGTATCATTTAATACCTACGTATATGTATAATTTATTACCTACATACATGTATAATTTAATACCTGCATATATGTATAAGTTAATACCTATGTATAATATCTATAATTCAGTACCTACGTACATGTATTATATATTTAATTTAATACCTACTTACTCGTATATGCACAATACGTATAATTTATTGTAATACCTGTGCATTTTAAGTTCTTATGGCGTCCAATTCCAATTATAATCACTTCTGTTTTTTTTTTAAAGTCCTGCAGAAGAAATTCTAAAAATAATGTTATAATATTATCGATGGGTAGGAAGGTATCTACTTAATAGCTTGTTAATATTAATTCAAATTCGAATGATTTGAAATAAAACGTTCTAATTTGTTTCGAGTATTTGTTTATAATATACAGTGAGTGGGCATTGCAAAACGTAATACGCGTTCACAGGTGGCGCTAAATTCAATATTTAAAAAAACTTTTAGCACGTAATGCTTTTAGATATTGAAATGAATTGTTTGTTGGCGGGTGTACATATAGAATATGAATTGGAATAAAATGTTTACAGCTCAAGTCCTTTAAGAAACTTGTAATAACAATTTATTCCATTTCATGTATAAAATGAATAAAAAATCAGCTCATCAAAACACCTTGTTATGTTGGTACCATTGCATTTGGAACATCTGACGTCACGTGCGCACTCTGTTTTTGGATTAGTATGAAAAAAAAACTATTTTGTTTTGTATTTTTTGTTTTTGTTTTGGCAAAATTTTAATATAATTTGGGTGTTGTTATGTGTTTGGCTTTCATCCATTAAGGGCGATCTCGGCCATGTATAATCAGTTAAATTTTAATTGAACAGATTGTTCTTAAAATTAGTTACTTTTAAACAAGATATAATATTTGGGCAAATAAAATTGAAGCAGATAAGTTAAATAAGTTAAACAGTTCAAATTTATGTGTTTTTAATCCCCAATGACTTAAATTTTAATGCCATTTTTATAAATGTATTTTGCTAATAAATTGTTAATTTGGGGGGAGTTGAGACTTAGAAGGCAGGGAATACTGGTAGGGAGATCAATTTTAAGTTTTACCAATTCATGCATAAAATTTGGAAATTGGTCATTGATACGCAAAGAAATTATGGTCCAGAGTATCCTCTGACCCACAATCACAGTAAGGCGAGCTGACTATATGGAATCTGGCGAGATGACTAAGACAAGAAGTGTGACCTGCATTCGAGTTATAGAGGAAATATATTTTTTTGGCATGCAAGTGTATTTATGAAACCAGGGCTTGGCATGAATAAACATAATTTGGGTGATTTTAAGCTCTATAATTGTTGTTCAATATAAACAACTGTTATTCATGAAAGAAATTAGAGTATTCATGATCAAACCAATTATCAATACGGATATTATGATAATGTTAATGCTCAATACTATTATTATTCTTCGAGTTTCTAAAAAGGTACATAATTTTATTACTTATGTTTAGTTACGGTTTACCATGAATAGAATTAACAATTATGTTGAAAGCTCATCCTCGTTTTCATATTTGACATCCTGACATCAAAACTGATCAAAACCGACCGGCCATAGATTTGAAACTTTGAAAATTATTTTAACCATGATGACTCACTTTAGAAAAAAAAACTAAATACATAGGTATTTAAGTTTGAACGTCATTTTAAAAATTGAACTTTAGTTCCTTATTGTGGAGGACTTAGCCAGAGGAGGATTGAACCCGCGATGCCTGGGTAGGAATCCGGTCCCTTGGACTGCTCAACCAACAAGCTGATAAAAGATATGTGTACTGGTATGTAATAAAATGTAGTTAAATTAACTAAACACGTTATTGCAAGCGGGGAACGTGGGTTCTTTATTCTCCGTTGAATTTTACAATTTACCATAAAATACAAAAAAAATATGAAATCATTTTTTTCCATTCTACAACTGAGGTAATGTGTCAGATCCTAGAAAGGTACGATTATTATCGATAAAAATACATTAAAAGTAGACGTTTGAAGTTTGGCATTGGACAGTAATATTTCCTCATATTTGCATGGTGTTAGAATACTGTTATAACATTTGAATTCCGGGATTGCTGACTACCTTATATGATTTCAATACATTGGAAACAGACAATTAAACAACATCGTTAAGTCACCTTAAAAATGATTCATTAATTTACAATTTGTGAAGAAACTTTATTTATGCATTTATATTCAATAAATCACTTAAATACTGTAAAAAACGAGTTAAACATTGATTGTGTCATTTCCTGAAAAGAAATTTATTAATAATTTATTTTTTAAATAACTTATTGAAGCTTATAAACCTCATTGTAATATATTTTTAAACATTGAAAATAATTACAACAATTCTTAGAATGAATCATGAAAACAGAACAGGATTCCGGATAGTCCATGAGGTCCCAGGTTCGACTCCCAGCTGCTACCGTTATATTTTTGTTTGCTGAGTCTTGAGAGAGTTATTAATATTATCTTCAATAATTAAAAATTATATTTTTCTTTCAGTAGTTAGTAAAGTTGATTTATTATTGTTGCTAAATACTATAATCCTAAAACCTACCAAAAATATCAACCACATTAGACTTCTAGTCACTTTAAAAAAATTAAACATTATTATCCTTCAAATAGTTAAATAAATTACTCATCAGTCGATCATTTAAATATTATTTTTATAATTAAAAAAAATTTTTTTAATAAATAAGAACAACTTTTTTCTTTGAAAGATGTGTACTAATTTTGTCGCGTCATTCGTATTATAATAACTTGCCTCATGAGAAAGCTTAGCTTCTGAAACATGTTGATATTTATGTAATATATAATATCATTTGTCTATTTTTACATTATTGTGTTCTATGTTTATCATTAATCTATACGACATTGTTATGTTAAAGTTTCGATTTTGAAACATGTTGATATGTATTTATTAAAAAGTGGTGATTACAAAGTAATTTTTGAATGACTTATTAAAGTTATTCTTATTTATTATGTTAATAATGACGCCGCAAAATCATTACACATCTTTCGAAGAAAAAATAATACTATTCTAACAATATAAATGAGAAAACAAACAGAAAAAAAAGTTAGGGTACCACCGAGAAAATCCGTAATATTTATTTGTTTCTTACGTTTTTCAGTTTTTTGTTTCATTTGAATTGTTTGATTATTATTAATATTGTTCAATAATTAATAGAATAATAAAAGCGTAAGGCTTGAAAAGTTAAATAAGGTATAATTTTTAAGTATTATTTATTCTTTCATTTCATAATCAATAAAGTTATACGAGCCTGCGTATCGAAATCCGATACCTTGGAACATAGTCTCAGAGGCCGTATTCCCAACGACGGCAAAGGCATAGACCTCGTCATCATTTTGGACCAGCATTTTGGTCAGGGCCTTGGTCACAAGGGATCCATAACCTCGTCTCTTGAACTCCTGGTCAGTCTGGAGTACCGCTACGTCTCCGTATTCGTACTTCATGACCCAGGACATGAGCCGGTGGTCGGAGGAGTATAGTCCCAGACCGAAGTTTAATCGGAGGGTGTCTATGAGGTATCCAGGGGAACCATCGAAGCGTTGTGGCCAAACTGCATCGATAGTAGGGACGTCTTTGGCATCCAGGGTTGATAGGTATGTGCCACTTGGACATCTGAAAATAAAGAAAATTTATATAGGTAATATCTCTAGTGATAAGGATGTTTCATTTCTTTAGTTTGTGAGTGTTAGTGGGTGCAGTATGCCAAATAGCTGTCGACTCACTTCATTGACTTTCAACTGAGATGTCTGTTATGAGTTATATCAAATTATTTTACTGTTGTTAGAAGGGATATCTGTTCCGTTTATGTTAATCAACGAGAATGATGGTGAGCTGGTTGTCGTTAATTTCAATTTGTGTTTTAATCTGGTTGATCATAAGTCCATCATCTTTTGCCCATTTCGTAATGTGCGAGAGGTAATTTTCCATGTTTTGCAAGATATGCATTGCATCACCATGTTTGAAATACGCGTAAGTCATCAATGTATAAGTTATACTTATGGCGTGGAGTTTGTGTAACTAATAACATTATTTATGAATAACGAAAATAATAACGGGGAGAGCACTCCACCTTGTGGTACACCGGCATTCAGCTCCATTTGGTCGGAGCTTTTGTCCGATGTGTTTGACTAGTAAAATTTAAAACTAGTGGATTATATAAATGGTAAGTTATTGAAATTTGCACTTAGGGTGGTGGTAATAATTTTATGTAGTTTATTGATCTGGTTTTAACTTACTCTATTTCGTAATCCAAAGCCTCTTCTTTCGACAGATCATAGAAATGAGTAGGTAGTTCCTTTTTGAGTTTGAACCCCAAACCAGGTAATATGACCTCCTTAAACCATGCTACGTGGTTCACTGGCACCCCGCAGTTGAAGTGTTCACTCCAGTCTATCCTCTTGGTCCTGATCAGGGCGTCTGTTAGCTTAGTGAGGTCGTTGTGGAGGGGATGAATAGTAAGGTAGACTGTACTCGTACCCTTCAAAATAAGAGTTTTTTTTTTTAAATGTTCAATTTATATATTTTTTAATATTATGTTTAAGAGTTATTAAACCCTTTTCGTATGAATCGATTTTCAGACACTGTGTTGCTCATGTTTGCCTAAATAACCTTAGATATGGGTTAAAACCTTTCAGTATTATTTTGAAAATATCCAATACATCTTTAGTATTGTACACCCTTGAGTTATTCAGAATAACTTGTATTCTAAAGGTGCTCGTAAATGAGCAATATATATTAGAAAATATCACAACACAAAAACACAATTTCCTGCAAAAACTCCACCAAACTTGTATATACACTTGGAAGCAAAATCGTGAAATCGTTTATTAATATCGATATTTATAGTGTTTCGGTAGCGGGTAAGTGGCGAACAGAGACACGCACATATGTAACAGAGCGAAATGGAAATAGGTTTGGCCTGGCAATATTGTTGTAACATCGGTAGCCGAGCGAACTCGCCAAGACGTCAACAAGAATTAATAGGCAATACACGCCAATGTTGAGCAATATTGCCCAACAATACGGAAAGCTTGACTGCAATATCTTGCCAGTAATAAGTGACGTAAAAAGTTGCTCGTTAACGAGAGCCAAGATTCTGAGAACAGAAAAGTTTAAAATATGATAATATAAGTCAATTAAATGACGTATTTTGTTGATTTTTCAAATCTGCACTCGCAATTAATTGCGATGATAACCTGTAGCCTCAATATTGCCGGGTTAACGTCAACATAATCACATATTTTGTCATTTTTTATGTGTGACGAAGAGCTGCGAGCTGTCTAGCGTGCGTAAGAAATACCCCTAGACCTTTGGGCATTTCGTTGAAAATCAGCTTTGGAAAATTTGTCCCCTTTATTATTTTAACAACTGTTTGACTCTAAAGTCCAAACAACTTCAAAGCAACTTCCTTTCGTAAATTTGACCTAACTATGTCAATGATTTAATATTTGATTTTCAAATGTAAAATTTACGACTAATATTGTTATGATCTATGTAAACATTAAAACGACAGCGCTGACAGTTGTTGTACCTACATACGAGTAGGTGAAGATATCCCATATGTAACTAAAGTAATTGCAGGACTTAATAGTAACATAGTAATGTAATTTAGTAAAATTTATTTTCTTTAAAATAAAAAGATAATGTGCAAATGTACATATGGGTATGAAAATAAATTCCCCAAACACTATTTCACTCGTCGAATGGCCTGATTTGAAAAAATTGTTTAAAAATTACATCATTTTAATATATATGTGTACTCGTACAATAATAATTATTAATTGTTTTTGTGTTTAATTCGTAGAACTCCATTAATTTTTTTAAAATTTTGAATTAAATCCAATTTAATTATGTTATTATTAAGTTCTGGAAGTATTTTAAGTTTTTATTATTGTGACAGATGTTTCGGCGTTTAAGGCCATTTGACGACTTACTTATAAGATTTTATTTACTCCCACCCCATTGTAATTTGGACGAATTTAAAAAAAAATGATTTACTGAAAACAAAAAAATACTTGCAGAACTTAATAATTACATTATTAAATTTTATTTACATTAAATAAAAAAAATAGTAAAAAAAACTAATAAGTATAGTTAACACTCGGCTTTGTACCGTTAGTTTGTTTATCTCAGCAAGTACTCACTAGTTGTGAGCCTTGTGTGATGAAATTTGTACAGATATTTCTGTCTGGAACACTTAGTACAACGCATCTGTTTCATAAATCATGTAAAGGAGAAAATTACCCCCATAACTGGTGTGCTATATAGACTTCAAGGATTACTACCCATTCCGTTACTAACTGCAGTATATTACGCCATGGTACATTCACACATTTCCTATCTCTGCTGTATCTGGGGCTTTGCCTCGAAGAAATTGATTGCTGATCTGCAGGTGGTTCAAAACCGAGCCCTCAGAAATGCTTTTGGACTTCCATGGGACACTCATGTCAGGGACATCTACTCAGTTTCCGGTATCCTTCCAATCACGATCCTTCCTAAGTATGAAATCACCAACACCATCCTACAAATTACTCAACAATCAACTCACACTAACGTCAAGCCACTTTACAATCAAGACATCCACAACCACAATACTCGAAATAACAATAAAATCCGCATTCCTCAAACACACACTAAAAAATATGGAATAAAATCTTTAAACTACATTGCCTACACACTTTATAATTCGCTTCCAGATATGTACAAAACCACCCAGAAAAATAAAAAATCCCAAAATGATGGTATAAAGGAATACTTTTTAAGGATATTTAAAAATGAAAATCGGTAAATCCATATTTGTATATTTTGTTGTTCCCTTATATGTTTTCTCTTGTGTGTTGTTCTATTTAACTTGGCCTTATAAAATTATTTCTGTTTGTATGTGAAACTTGTATTTTTGATATTTTGCTGTCAATGTAAAATTGTATGTACTACCTCCTACTTATGTATTGTAAATTCCTCCCGTCCTAAAATGAGTTTTGAAACTCATCGGGATTGCTTTAGCAAGAAATAAATATATAAAAAAAAAAAAAAAATAACACCGCGTACAGTAATTTCCATCCTGATTAATGGAACTTTAAAAAAATATATTTAACTATAAATAATTACGATAAGACGTAAATATTTTTTTTATCCATATTTTTCAAACAAGAAAAAAGATTCGCAGGTTAATCCAGGTAGTAACTAAAAATATAGTAATAACTATGGTCTTAGGTCAATAATTATAATGTGTCGTGTTTAAAATTCCAATTTTTTCGTTAAGTCCATTACTTCGTTAATTTTTGTGTTTTCTTTCATTTGTCATAACCACGAAAACTAATTCTAATACACAAATCATTCGCATTTTTTCAAAAATAAGTGTAATTTGGGACGGGTTTTGCGAAAATTTTAACGTTTCGTCAAAAGCTGAAAGTTAATGATCAAGTTCTGTGAAAGTTCCATTCAAGTTAGATTATTATTATATTATGAACCAGTTGTTTTACAGTGTTTGAATAATAACAGAACTTGAATAGACCATGAATATTAACTTCGAAATTTTGATGAATTCTTCAAGTTTCTCGGAAAAACTAGCACTTATTATTTGTCGATTAACAGGAATTGTTGAAAGTTTTAAACTATTCTCTAAAAAAATGGACTTGATTTAAAAAAAAATTGTCTTTTTTACCTTCTCTCCAAAAAAGACGATTCCATCTTTCATGACACCCCCAGGACAGCAGACTTTGAATTCGTTTCCTTCGACTTGTTTTTTCAGCCACTTTCTTCTAGTTTTGATCAAACAGTAAACAGGAATACTTCTTGGCCAATCACTCTTCAGGACCTTTTCCAACTCACCCCAACTTACTTCTAAATCAATACATTTTAAAGGATCGTCCTTTAACAACATTTTTGATCAAACGTACTAAACTTTGGCGAAAGCTAAATTTCAAACTTTTTTGTTAAACTTGAAACCTAATTCACGTGGTCTTCTTCGACACACGGTTGTTAAATTAATGGTAAAATTTAGCAGATATTTGCAAAATGCTGACGCGTGAACTATTTGAGTTATCTTATCTGGGGTCAGAAAATTAGTTTCACAAACACAATTGATGATAGGAGCGTATTTACCCTATGCAAATTAATTTTAGTACTTCAATTCTATGCATATACTAGTACTCAGTGGCGTGCAGTCCATAAACGCTGAAAATCTATGCCTACCGAAAAAAAGCGAAAAATTTCTAACTAAAACGCATTTTTTCCGTGAATTTGTTAAGGAGCTTGTACGCTCATTTATTTAATTGTCTACAACAATAAAAATATTCAATGTACAGTTCATACTCGACCGGCGCACGGCCTACCTATTGTAAGATAATGCACGCCACTGCTAGTACTATATGAAGGTTACTTAATATTTGTTTCTTCGTAATAGGGTTTGAGTTTATAAGATTGTGTTCGGGGTACGAAGTACGAAAGAATTAAATGGTATCAAATTAAAATTCAATCACATAATAGATATTCGATAAAATCTTCATAATTATCATTGTTCCGAGGGTCGTGACGGACCGGCTATATCATTGACTCTAGACCCACAGGTCGCGTGTCAAATCCCCATGAGAAGAAATAACTAGTTCATGTATACATTTAAATACACATATATATATATATATGTGTGTATTTAAATGTAGTAAGTATATTATTTGCACCTCATTCAGCATCTCAACATTCCACCAATTAGGCGTACCTATTGGATATGGGCGGTTGGGACGCTCAGAAAAATGAATATATAATTTATTTTTTTTAAATGCAATAAAATGAGAAAAGAAACGTTATTTTTTGATTTGATGCTCGTTTTCATGAAATATTTATCCACAAAACCATGTTTTTATGTCATAATCGTTTAGCGTTTCAACAATCAGGGGTCTAATGATATCTAACGCAAGGTAAATCGGGAATAAACAACACATTTAGATAGTTTTCAAAATGCAGAGTCGTCTCTTGCGTTTGCCTTCAGGATTTGTCTCCTAACGTAACCCCAAACATTAGCTTGTTAGCGCAATACGGACTACCAAACTGTGTTATTTATGGCCGATTTAACTTGCGATAGCTAACGTAAAAGATACAGACTCAGCCCCCAGCTTCATTGAATAATAATTTCAAATAGAAATAACTACGACGGCTTTTACATGTAAATCTCCTTCTTCAGAATTTTGCATGATGGTAGTGGTGATAATAAGCACCTGTAACCTCCTACAGCTTACCCCTGGACAAAGGGCAATGCACGTCACTGATTCCTACCAACCGATCATTAGCTCTCCGCCTTTAAATCATAGTCCTTTCAGATGCTGTGTTCCCGGTGCAATGAATTCTAGAACGCTTCCGCGATCCTCTTCCAAATGGCCTGTATCACCAGCTTCCCATATTCTTCTTCCTGTTCTTATCATCCGTTTGAAGAACTCCTACATTGCAGTGTTCATCTTTGACTATCTAGGAGAGAGACTGGGAAGGCTTCTGTCATTCTCCCAGATCTTCGAGTCAACCAGAGCAACTCGTTCTGTCTCTCTGTACTTCTTTTAACCCCGTAACACTCCAACTATTGGATTTTTAAATGAGATTATGGTTTGGTCCTACCATGATGTTATTTAGCCAGTTTCTACTTTTCCTAACCATAATTACTTATGTTGAAAAAATGGACCAGAAGATAGTGCAAGTTCGAGTGGTTTTGTTTTAAACTGAGAAACGAAGAAGATTGTCATCGAAGCTCGTTTTTATTTTATTTTCCTCCAGGTACCGCGCTCTAAATTGGTCGGGTTTTCGTTAAAACTGGAAACTAATACAAATTATGTTTAGTAAAATTTTACAATCGGATAGCATTTTATTTATAAAAAAAACATTTATTGAACTTAATTACAATAAGAAGCAATTAATTAAGTTAGCGGAGACACCAAATAATAATGCACTTAAATTAAAAGTTCCCAAAAATTTATATACTCGTACACATAAAAATCACAAGAACCCCATGACGCCATGTTCAAAGTTATTTTATGTGACATTTGCCGATAGGTAGTGCCAACCCTATGATGTCATATATTCATTTTTCCTAGTTTTTTTTTTTAAATCCAATAGAAGAATTGGGTTTTAAAGAGAAAATAAGAACATTATTTGGGTCTCCCACAACTAAAATAGTTTTTTTTTTAGATTGGCAATACCTATCGTAAACGCCACATAAAATAACTTTTAACATGACATGTTGTGATTCTCTCAACTTTTATTTGTATAAATTTTTGTGAAATAGTAATTTTTAATGCACTATTTGGTGCCTCCCCCAACTCGGTACTATTTCCAAGTTGCTACTTGGCAAATCGGTCGCCTGGAGCGGGTTACTCCAGTTATTCTGGCATAGCACCGGCCCTGCAAATATGAGTAGGGTAGAAGGAAGCAGAACGTTACGATGTTAAATAAAAAAAATATTTGGATACCACTTATTAAAATCATTTTATTTTATCATCATATTCCAACCAATTATAAGACCCTCCGCGCTCAAACCCCAATCCCTTAAATATGCTCTCAGATGCTGTGTTTCCTGGTACAATGAATGTTAGAACATCTTCTCCGTCTTCTGTGATCCTCTTACAGATAGCCTGTATCACCAGCTTACCGTATCCCCTCTTCCTGTTCTTCTCGTCTGTTTGAAGAACTCCTATGTCACTATATTCGTATTTGACTATCCATGAGAGAAGTTTATTATCTTTTTTGGAGTATACTCCAAAACCATAGTTGAGACTGATGCATTTGGAGATGAGTCTGTCTGAACCCTCAAAACTGTGCTGCCAAAGGGAATTTATTTTGGGAATGTCTTCCTGTGTTAAAATGGCCACGCATACATCATCGGGACACCTGAGAATCAAAAAAATACCAAGAGTGGTAAGTTATTAATAAAAAAATAGAACTTATCTAAGTGCTACAACTAAGTTCTGTAACAGTGTTTTAATTATAAATATGTGAGTGCAAAGACTGCCGAAATTTTTTTTGAGAGTGGTGTACGACACATTGTGCAATTGAGTTAAAGGCCACTCAAAATTAATATTAAAAAGTCAGTGATTGTACCTCTGCTATTTTTTTCATAGAAATATCTCGGATGCTAGTGTAAGACAGCTACTCAGTGGTACTCGGCGATGTCAGCACGAAGACTGTTTTACATATTCGATAATTCCAGCTTAAGGATGTCAAATTATTGGCCAAACCTGACAAAAATTTCAAAACTTCTCTACATCATCTCTCCACACACTTTCTTTATTTTTATTATTATTAGTCACACATAAATTCATAGAAGCATTCTCATCCCAGAAAAAAATTCATAAGATATTTTATGGGCATAAATACGTAATAGGTAGTTTAACAATGTTAATGTTATTATACCAACCTTATAATTTGTAATAAAATGTAGTGTGTATGTCTAAATATATAAATAAATAAAATGCCGTGGAAAAGTACATGGATGCCATGTGGATGCTATGTTATGGGAGATTGGGCATACAATGGACCGAGGCAGCCGAAACCGTGGCGAAAGGTAAGCAAAATATTTAAATATTCAGACGTAGAGTTTTTGTATAGTTTTACATACTTCATTTCATAACTTTTCGGTACTTCCTTGGGTAGTCTGTAAAAGTCCGTTGGAGTGTCGTGGTGGATTTGGTACCCCAAAATGTTGAGGATATTTTGAGAGAACCACTTCTCCGTCCCCTGTGGAACGCCGCAAACCATTTTATCGGACCAGGGAATTCTCTTGGTGTTGAGCAGAGCGGCCTCCAGAATTGTGTAGTCATCGTGGAAGGTGAACAAGGTCAAGTAGTACACCTTGTCTCCCTGATTGAAAAATCATAGGCATTATTTTTGAGGGGGTTTTTTCGTTGTTTATTTTCTAAAATGTATGAAAATTTTCAAAATGAAAATTAATGTACTCGTACTTCGAAATATGCATGTAAATTTGTCGAAAGATGCAAAGTTAACTATCAACAATGGAGTTCTGACTTTTTTTTTTTTTTACATGAATACCGCACAAGAGTCCCAACTGCTCCCAACCGTCTGGAGCCAGTGAGACTATGGCATTCCCAATTGGGGAATGTTGTGAGTATATATATGACTATATATATTTTATAACGAAATATTATATACCAATGTTAACAGTCCGATATTGAGTTTGGTTGGTAACTCATGTGAGGGCAACATCACTGTATGTTTTATTTGAATTAAAATAAAACAAAATTGTTTAATTATTAAGATTTTTTTTTAAATAATAAAATGATGTATTTTTTCCATACAGTGCATTATTTGTCATTTTAAGTGAAACATCCCCTTATGAACCTAATGTTTTTAACAAACGAAAATACATAGAAATAACTTACGTATACTACAAGGTGATCGATAGTCAAATATGTTTTATTACTACCAGTTTCTGGCTGAAATTTGAAAGGGTTGACTAGAGTAAAGCGTGAGTATTTTCGTGCATAATATTATGAACAGTTCAACAATGAGCGTATCCTACTGTGTGAGGCCACCATTCAGAGTAAACAAGTTGTTTGAAATGGATTTTATTTAGTGTTAGATGACGAATTTTTTTTTTTTAAATTTATCTCAATCTACTTCCACATTCGAGAGTACTATAATCGCATTACCTCCGAGCAGAGAAATGCTTACGTTATAAAGAATAAATAGGTACCCAATTACTTTAATAAAATATTGCGTGAAAGATAATATTTCAACAGTTGAGACCTCTGCAAGCTGTAGATGAAATGAAATAAAACTCTTTTCGTAATGAGATTCACCTCCGAAGTTGTTTAGACAATATCGCACAGATGTCTCTTTAACATTGACTCAAATAATTACGTAATATATTATTTTGTAAAAGAGAATGGACGATTTTTATTCTGCAGAGTTGTTCCAACGCCTAAGATTAATTATATCATTGATTAATTATTGCTGTAATGATGAAATAAATTACGGAACCATATTTACCACAATTCCGAAAGTGACAAGTCCATCTTTGACATTTCCTTCCGGACAGCAAACGAAAAAGGCATTTTCCTTTGGCTTAATCTTCTGCCACCTCAATCTCGTGTCAATCCAACAGTCCACCACTAAACTCTTCGGGAATTGTTCACACAACACCTGCTTTAATTTAGGAAAATCTTCCTGGTTGATCAAATGGAGTGGATCCATTGAAATATTTAATAGAACTACACACCCGATACTACCAGAGATAAACGTAAGACCAGTTGTGTAGCAAGTGATTAAATCACCGGGTCAAGGAACAAGGGCAAATTAATCAAATACTAAATTTACGTTTTTTTTTCAATTTTGTTGGAGTAACTTATTGAAGCTCCAAAACCTCATTGTAATATTTAATCATTGAAGATAATATTAGCAAATCTGAAATGAAACATGAAACAGAAAACACACAGAAAATAATAAAGTAACAGTCGCATCTGAAACTCGAACACAGAACCTCTCGGTCTATCTGGGACCAGCGGTCTTCCAACTAAGCGAATGCCACCTTATTACTTTCCGTCATTTATAGCATATTTTCTGAGTTGGCATTGCGTCTGGGTCAATTCCTCGGCTGGCTAAGTCCTCCATCAAGACACAAGCACTGTCTTCCGCTTACTGTGATGGTAGTAGGATATTTTCAAATGTTTTCGATTATTCGTAACCCGGGAATTTTTAGTTTTCTATAAAAAATGTAAGAACTATTAATGTAATTTTCTATTAATTCTCATATTTCTCGGATGCTGTCTTTCTGATTGATTGCAATATTCAACGCGAATTTATTTGCATTCTAGATAGTCTCTCGGATATACCTCTCCGATGTTTATTGTATTTGATGTGACCGTTACCTTATTATTTTCTGTGTCTTTTTTCTTTAAATTATTTAAGTATTATTTTGTTATCATGTGTGTTTAAAATAAATGTTTTAATACATGTAAAACTCGTAAATGTAATTCTCGTAAGATATTTTAAGACCGGAAGGCCTATTCTGTTTTTTTTAAGGAAAATTCCTTTTCCTTTTCCTCGGGCTTAAAGACATTTTTGCTTAACTGCGATTCCGATTAAACGTCAATGAAAATATGTTTTTAAATGATTTTGTGGTTTAATTATCACAGTATTATTAAAAAGGATAGGTGTATCACACTTCACATGTTGTTTATTATTATTTTTAGAATTTACATCACTTTTATCTGACATTTTGGGCTTTTCGCATAGGTACTTTACGAATATCGTATTTTGGTTAATTCGGTTCATTTAATAGCATTATTAAGCATCAAATTACTCACTAATACTTGTATAATATTTATTTTTTGTTAAAACTATATCGATATTTAAAAAAAATGTCGTTCGCTGAATGACGGCTGTCATCCGGCAGTTAAGCAATGGAAAATGATAAGGGATTTTCCTTAAAAAGAACCAGAATAGGCCTCTCGGTACACCCGTAGAGTGTAAAAAAAATCACTTTACTTGTGCCGATAATTATACGAATAAAATATCTATGGTCATGGTATCTGTACCTCCATAAATGAGACAGGTCGCGAAATTACAGTTTATCCAAACAATATTCACTTAGGGTTGTGTATATAGGTGCCTATGTATACACTTCCGACAGTGATGTCCCCGCGAAACGTCGCTGAGAAACAGCCTTTTGCCTTGCTTACATCTACTTATCATTTTTAGCGAAAAAGGGACAACGGTACGTTTTTTCTTGAATATCTTTTGGGATATTAAGCTTTGTTACGCTTTCTCCTCCTTTAACCAACGTTTCGGATAGCGTTACAGTTTCTATCATCAGGGCAGATGTGTAGATTGTGATGTAGTGTGTATGTATGCATGTATGTAGAAGTGATACTCTCTTAGATATGTTATTTGATATTCGAATTATAATATTCGAACATTTTTTGCAGTTATTTGAAAAATTTGATGTAGTGTTATTTTTAACGTATATACATATTTTTTATAGTCGGATAACAAGTATGAAACATCCAATATGCAAGCAATGTATCTGTGTGAGTACTTGTCAACTCTGGCTGGGATATCTACCTATATCACAAATTTTCAAGATCTAGAAACGCCATCTGTTATGGCAATGTAAGGCTGCTCTCTGACGGTCCGGTGAGGAACGAACTTTTCACTCGCTACTGGAGACACTGCGCAGAAAAGTCTCACAATGGACTGCGTTGCAAACCGTTACCTTACTTTAGCAAACTTGAATTTTCTGTGCAGTGTCTGCAGTAACGAGTGAAATGTTCTTTCCTTCCCGGACCATCAGAGAGTGGGCTAAGGGAGGTCAATTGGGGAATTAAATACCAAGTTCTGCAACCGGGAGTCATGGCCAAAAACATAATGATAATCCTAGTGGAATTAACTGAAGTAACTGGGCTGCTGTCAAAGAAATAAAGTGAAACGCAGGAATTGAGAGCACTTTTAGGGTGTTTGCGTCATGTTGCTCTTCTTACTTCTGTGAAGTGTGTGTCATCTGGAAAGTTGTGCCCTGACAACGGACACCGCAAACTTATCCAAAAATTTTGCTCAACAAGGGGCAAGTGCAAATCAAGAATATAATTATCAACTATCTACTGTAAATTCTAGATATTAAGTGCCCTTTTTATTATTTTCACACCTTCCTCTCACATAAAAATATGAACTTATCATACTTTGTGTCGGACGTGTTCGCCTCTCCCGCAATGTTTTGACGCGGCCATTTGACAAACATATTTAATGAATTCCATTTGCATAGAGTGTGTCTCATGTGTAATGGAGTCGAGTCGACTCCCAATCCCTTGATGATCGATCCCGTGAATGTATACTGCGTGGTCGATGGGAAACATGATCTCATCAATATAATGTGTCTAGTACACAAAAAAAAACATTTTAACTTACAATATACAATTAATAATTACAAATTACGACATTAAAAATTGCACTTTACGTATTTCGTCACTTCCTTCTTAAATTTCAACACATTTTCCTCTAATTTGATATTAGCCGGTATTTCTCGGGAGATCTTCATGGCTGTATATACTTATGAGTTTTACGATTTTATTTTCTTTCGAAAGGGAAGTCTAATTTCATTTCTTCTTCTTGTAAGGTGGTTATGTGTATGCTGATGATTATTATTTTTTCTCAAGAATTCAAAACATTGTTGGCCGTTAAACATTACATTTAAGTATATAATTTATTTAAAAGACAATTTTATCTTTGGAATATTTGTTTCGTCTTAAAATTATTTTCATGGCTTTGTTTTGCAAAACTGTTAGTCTTATAAAATCCTTAATAAAATACTGCTACAATAATTAATATCAGGAACAATGATGCCATTGTTTATAGTTTTACTGGATTTAGCACTGTTGTATCTTCTTATCCTTCCCAGTAGTGAGACTTTTTTGGCGATTATTTTTATGAAGTTAATTTTGCTGTGAAGCTCATTTATCTGATTGATAGTTTGTGCAAAAATAAACATTACATTTTCCGTCTCGAGAATACGTTCATCTGAACCAATAATAGATCCGGCGCTAGCCATTAGGTAATCAATTAATATACATAATATTTCTTGAGAAATCTGTGAAAATAAAACCAATCTCTTTCAACATTAAATTATGGTTTATACATTTATTAATATTAAAATGATAAGTATAATTATCAGTCAACACATAATAATAATAATTCTTTTGAAACCCCAAATAATTTTATTTAATAAAAAAGGCATTTTTATTATATCATTACAATATTAAAAAAAATAAGCAAATGTGTGGTGAACCAACACAAAAAAAAACATTACTCCCCAGGGATTTGTTGATATTCGGATTGCCCTTTAAATTTAAGTCATATTTAGATAACTTTAACTTATCAGAGTTCTTTGACTAGTTCACGTTTTCTACAACTAGACAAAAAATGTTTTTTAAAAAATGTATTTTTTTTTAATCATTGAAGGTATTATTAACAAATTTAAAATGAAATATGAAGCAGAAAAGACACAGAAAATTGGAAGGTAACGAATGCAACTGGGATTAGAACCCAGGACCTCTCTGCCTATCCGGGACCCTCGCTCTCACCGATTGAGCTAATTAATTATTAATTTTTTTTGTGTTTAATTCGTATAACTCCGTTTAATTTTTTATTTTTTTATTTAGTATAAATCAAATTTAATAATGTTATTATTAAGTTCTGCAAGTATTTTTAGTTTTTATTATAATTGAACGCCGAAACAGCTGTCACAATAATAAAAAATAATAAAAAAATAGTTGCAGAACTTAATAATAACATTATGAAATTTGATTTACGTAATTTTTTTTTTAAATTGAGCTAATTCTATCCCTTTGTACTCCGACGTTTCTATCTGAACTCCTGCAACTAATCAACTTCAAAGTACCTCATCGACAAACTCGGCAAACATATATTATTCTGTAAGAATAACTCCGGAACTAACTATCAAATACATGCACCCATTTCTCGCCTACATACACTTGGAAACAAATTCACCTCTGGTATAGATATATTTAATGTAAGTTTACCCATGTTTAAAAGATACCTGAATGATATTTTTATGTTGCGACGATTATAAGAGCATCGCATAGGAGTTATTGCTTTTTTAATTATCTTTTTACTTATCTACAATCCAAAAACTTGTTCCTTTTATAACTTCTCTGTCATGTACTTACTATAATATCCTCTTGTATATTATGTATCATGTAGATCAGGCTATTACTATAAAAAAAACTGTTATCTACAAATTAAAAACCTTCCCCTTTATAACTTCTCTGTCATGTACTTATTATAATATCCAATTGTATATTATGTTTCGTGTAGATCAGGCCATTACTATAATAAAAAAAACTGTTATCTACAAATTAAAAACCTTTCCCTTTATAACTTCTCTGTCATGTACTCATTATAATATCCACTTGTATATTATGTATCATGTAGATCAGGCTATTACTAAAAAAAAAACTGTTATCTACAAATTAAAAACCTTTCCCTTTATAACTTCTCTGTCATGTACTCATTATAATATCCACTTGTATATTATGTATCATGTAGATCAGGCTATTACTATAAAAAAAACTGTTATCTACAAATTAAAAACCTTCCCCTTTATAACTTCTCTGTCATGTACTTATTATAATATCCAATTGTATATTATGTTTCGTGTAGATCAGGCCATTACTATAATAAAAAAAACTGTTATCTACAAATTAAAAACCTTTCCCTTTATAACTTCTCTGTCATGTACTCATTATAATATCCACTTGTATATTATGTATCATGTAGATCAGGCTATTACTATAAAAAAAAATGTTATCTACAAATTAAAAACCTTTCCCTTTATAACTTCTCTGTCATGTACTTATTATAATATCCAATTGTATATTATGTTTCATGTAGATCAGGCCATTAATATAATAAAAAAAACTGTTATCTACAAATTAAAAACCTTTCCCTTTATAACTTCTCTGTCATGTACTTATACATTATTATACATACATATATATCATAAATATGTTACACATATTTACCAACTATGTATCATGTTATTTTAGTTTAAACCGTTTTTTTCTTTCTGTTCACAAAATTATTTAAATGTTAAAATATGTAAAAGCCCATCGGGGTGTTAAAAATTAACAAATAAATAAAAGATAAATTAAATATCTTACTTCAATTTGGCAACTGTTAATATTAATTAAATTCGATATATTTTTTTGGCTGCTATCTTTCTATATTAATTGAAATATTCTACCCGGATTTATTTGCATTCTAGATAGTGTCTCGGATATACCTATATGATTTGTATTTAAATGGGACACCTGTCGACTTTTTTTACGAGTCTAGGGTTAATATTTAAATTTGTAATAACTTATTGTTGCTTATAAACATCATCGTGATATTTTTTAACATTGAAGAGAAAATTAACGATAATAAGGTAACAGTCAAAGACATATTAGAATTAATGGAGAAATTGATGTATGATACCGGTAAAAATGACGGGACGGATTGGGGTAGCTATAACTCAGTGGATTAGAGCGCAAGGTCCTGATCCTGATCTGAGATCCTGGGTTCGGGTTCCAATTTCTGCCGATATTTTTTTCTTTTTTGTGTCTTGTCGGTTTCATGTTTCATTTTGAGAATTGTTAATATCTTCAATTAATTGTTAATATCTTCAATTAATTGTTAATATATTCAATTAATTGTTAATATCTTCAATTAATTGTCAATATCTTCAAATAATTGTTAATATCTTCAATTAATTGTTAATATCTTCAATTAATTGTCAATATCTTCAAATAATTGTTAATATCTTCAATTAATTGTTAATATCTTCAATTAATTGTTAATATCTTCAATTAAATGTTAATATCTTCAATTCATTGTTCATATCTTCAATTACTTGTTCATATCTTCAATTAATTGTTAATATCTTCAACGATTATATCTTAAATTAATTGTTAATATCCTCAACGATTAAAATACGACATTTTTCATTTTTGCCCTGTTAGGCTATTCCAGTTACAAGTTTCAACATATTAGGGTTTTTTTTTCGGAAAAACCCTATTGAAATTTCATCCAATACTTCATATATTCTTTCAAATTTTCTCAATCCTCGTCCTGTCCGTTGGAAGCACGACTTTTCGATGATCGCGCTTTGTTTAAAAGTGCGTTATTTCAGGCGGAATCTTTAATACATTTAGGCGTTTTGAGATTTCTAAAAAGCTTCTGAAATTTGGTCAAGCGTCTTAAAGTGAGTAATGTTTAATCATCTTCAATCTTCTCATCGACGACTTCCGGTTCCGTGGGGGGCTCCCTGACGAGGCTGAGCAGCTTGGTGAGCTTCATCTCCTGCAGCGTCCTCTGGTCCAGGTGCTGCTGCTTCTTGGGCGCCTTGCACATCACGCGCAGGTTGGGGGACAGCTTCACCAGGTGGACCGCTCCCCTGGGGATAACAAACATCACAGCACAGTTCATTTGTTTGCAACTATACTTATGGAATACAGCTGTATGACAGTGTCTCTAAGACATGAAAGCATACATAATTAGAAATATTAATTCAGCTACTGTTCGCCTTTGTTGCGAATTATATTGAATTATGCAGACACAATATTATTTTTTTAAATATTTAGTTGTTGTATTTTGGGAATACGGTCTATACTATCGATGTGACTATAATATATTTTACACCTGTGTCACTATTATACTTTAATGTTCATCATATTTTGAATACGGTCTATACTATCGATGTGACTATAATATATTTTACACCTGTGTCACTATTATACTTTAATGTTCATCATATTTTGAATACGGTCTATACTATCGATGTGACTATAATATATTTTACACCTGTGTCACTATTATACTTTAATGTTCATCATATTTTGAATACGGTCTATACTATCGATGTGACTATAATATATTTTACACCTGTGTCACTATTATACTTTAATGTTCATCATATTTTGAATACGGTCTATACTATCGATGTGACTATAATATATTTTACACCTGTGTCACTATTATACTTTAATGTTCATCATATTTTGAATACGGTCTATACTATCGATGTGACTATAATATATTTTACACCTGTGTCACTATTATACTTTAATGTTCATCATATTTTGAATACGGTCTATACTATCGATGTGACTATAATATATTTTACACCTGTGTCACTATTATACTTTAATGTTCATCATATTTTGAATACGGTCTATACTATCGATGTGACTATAATATATTTTACACCTGTGTCACTATTATACTTTAATGTTCATCATATTTTGAATACGGTCTATACTATCGATGTGACTATAATATATTTTACACCTGTGTCACTATTATACTTTAATGTTCATCATATTTTGAATACGGTCTATACTATCGATGTGACTATAATATATTTTACACCTGTGTCACTATTATACTTTAATGTTCATCATATTTTGACGGTCCGTGGTTGAGTGGTTACGAACCTTGGCTACGAATCCGGAGGTCTCGGGTTCAAACCCCAGCGTGCGCAAGTAAATTTTCTTTTATTAAATTGTGTTATTTCACAACTTATTCATTAATTGCGGCATGTTCCAGAGTGGTAAATACTGCCAGTACGACCCTGGTGAAAGAAGACCACCATTCAGAATCGAAACGGTGCTTGAAATAGCTCCAGCCGTGCTTGGTGACCAGATCTGAATAGCCAGGTACTTCCCCACCTTCCACGTCCCCACCTTCCTATTCCCCATCCCCTCTCCCTCCTCAATACCTCCAGCCTCACAACATATTAGAAATTATATAGGAATTCCACTGAAAAATATAATGTACTTAAATATATATATTTTCATATAGATCAGCAAACGATTCTGAATATATAACTTTTTTATGTATAATTAATTATACGTGGAATTTATAAATCGTTATTTAAAAGTGAATAAAAAATCACATTAAAAAAATCTTATAATGTTGGTACCATTGCATTTGGAACATCTGATGTCACGTGAGCATTCTGTTTTTGGATTGGTATGGACATATTTATTTTTCGATTTGTTTTTTATTTTAAACATATATTTTTTTAGTTAGCGTTATTTTAACTTTATTTGGGTGATTTTAAGCTCTATAATTGTTTTCAATATAATAACTATAATTATTGAAATAAATTGGAGTATTCATGAGCAAACCAAAATTATTAATACGGATATTACGATAATGTTACCTGTCAATACTATAATTATTCTTTTAGTTAAAGTTTCTAAAAATGTACATAATTTTGTTACTTAGTTATGATTTACTATGAATAGAATATTAAATTATGTACGGTAAAGCTCATCCTTGTTTTGACATTTGACATTCTAACCTCAGAACTGATCGAAACCGACAGGTCATGATTTGGAGCGTTTTGGCGGACTTTGAAAAATTGATTTTAAAAATTATTTTACTATAAAAACTAACTTTAGAAAAAATAAACTAAATATGTTGGCACTTAACTTTGATCATCATTATTTTTTTTTTAATGGACTGGAGTTCCATATTGGGGATGCCATAGTCTCACGTAATATTTTTTTTTAAATCATAAAATATATAAATGCCCGTCAAGGACGTATACAATATGATATATTAATCAACAACATAAACATCACCAACAGTTTCAACAACAACAACCACATCATCAACAGCTTCAACAACAACATCAACATCACCGACAGTTTCAACAATAACATCAATATCACTAACAGCTTCAACAACAACATCAACATCACAAACAGCTTCAACAACAACATAAACAACACTAACACCACATTTCCATATACTTACTTGGAATCTCCGCATAAGAGGATGGGCAGATGGTAATTGAAGTCAATCCTTGTAAGTTTCTTCAGTTTTTTCGAAACGATATTTTGAATGCAGATTGGTTTGTATTTATTCACATTTAGATCATACACAAATACCTGGAACAAGCATTTTTTTTATATTATCCTATGTTCATGTCGTAAAAAAAATCAGAGTTATTTTTATTTTAGGAATGTTTGAGTACATGTATTTATTTTATAATGACGTGAAAATCTATGTAGATTTTAGATGTTTAAGAGGACGATAAAACTTTAAAAAAATCATTATATTAATCTTCAGACTAACCAGAACTTGTATTTGTTAACTCATACCTTTCCATCAGATGTGCACGCAGCAAATACGGTGCTGGAGTATGGAGCCCATTTCACGTCTCCGACACTTGAACCGAGATCAAACATGAAAAGTGGCTCACTGGAAAATAAATAAAACAATATTATTAACTCATATTATAGGAGTAGCGAGATAGGGCATGATAATATGCATAGATTTCTATAGTAAATATCCTACAAGGAAACCGAAGATAAGTGGGCTGTGTAGAAGAAGGATGGGAAGATACAGTAACTGAAGAAGAATGACTAGGGATCAAAGTCATAGGATATCACTTATGGATGAAGCCAACATCGTAATAAAGAAAGAAGAGAGCTGGTGTTACCAAATAATTTAATGACATGGGCATTTCGCTATTGAAATGCTTCTGGGTAAGCGAGCAACGAGCATTTTCGCAGAATATAAGGGGAGGCGGAAAGTCAATAGAACTAACCAGAAAAGAAGATGCTAGAGTCAGGTTTATATGAAGTTGTTTCGGGAAGAATAGTGTAGCATCCACAAGACTATGTACCGAAGAGGACAGCAGGATCCAGATTAAGTCAATGAGATGTTTAAGAAACAGCCGGGATGTGGCTGATTCGAAAGGAAATCGTTGTTTCCACTCGGTAAAATCAAGACGAAAGGGTGATTTGTGCATCTGTACCTTCTGCCATCCTCCCAGATCTTGACGCGCCAGTCGCCCGAGCAAGTGGCGAACACCTTCCCGTCGTAGGAATTGTAGTTGATGGCGTGCACGGGCATATGGTGCGCGTTGAGCACACCAAGGAAGGCGCGCGAGTAGGCCCGACTGCAGCGCAGGATCAGGCCTTCCTCCGTGCCCACCAGATACACCTCCGGGTGCAGGGGATGGGATGTCAGACAGGTGCCACAACCTTCAAACATGTAAATGAACACAATGGTGTATACGAAAACTATATTTGGCCGAAATAAAATATTTACATATTAGTATGTTAAATTTATGAACAAAAATGTAAGAAGTAATTTAGAAATATTTGTTAGAAAAGGGTTGGGTTCCAGCTGCCCCCATTTGCTTCTCCTGCGTGGATGACATCATGGTTAGATAGGGCGTCACTTATTGAAATATTTCCTGTTCTCTTTTAACGTAGTCAGGACAGTGCCAGAAATATTCTGGCTTTTTCCATGTGCCGTATGTGTTAGTGTTACAATAAAGTATTGTATTTTAATAAGTTTCTTGAGGTAATTCATCTCCCCAACTGTTTGCAAAAGTCTATTGACACTAAGCTAAGTTTGAACCTCAATGAACCATCGAAATACTAAAATGATAAACCTCTGATGGGCTTCAAGTTCGGCCCGCACCCCGGCAGAAGCAGCAAGATGGCTGTGGCAGCCAGAAGTTCCCCTGGCAGCACGGTCCAAAAGGTCACTCGTCCGTCACCAGACACGGACCAAAAGCTGCACTCCCCATCGGCCAGGTCAGGACCCCAGCGGATCTGTAAGATAGTTGTGGAGTTAGCAATCTGTGTCACTAAAACAGTTATTTAAAAAGTAAAATGAGTTTTTTCACTGGAACAGCTCCTGAGGTGTACACCGCCTTCTGCAGGTATGTAGATATGATATAAAGAGTATTTTTTACCTCCCATACTAAACTGCTGTGCTTAGATTCAACCGAATCACTCTTGTATTGATGGCTCTTGTCATTTGCTAGTTGTGAGTTGTAGACGCATACGTTTCCATCGTAGAGCCCTGTAAAAAAACATTTGTTAAAACAGTAATTAACGACGTCATATCTTGTACTATAATACTATTTGTATTATTACTTACCTACTACAATAAGGTAGGGAAACTTCTTGTGAATATCCAGACATATAACGGGCGATTCAGTCATCACGGCATATTCGGGAAATGATGGATTTTTAATTGTGAACAGGCACAGACATCCTTCTTTGTTGCTATGAATGAAGTCCACTGTCCAAAGAAAGAACATGTCATTTGTTGCTGTTATTGTAAAAACGGTTTACAACGTATTGCACGTTGTCTATTTAACTTCCCGAAGCCGGTGGCTGAAAAATTTGTGTCAGAATTATTTAAAGATTATTAAAATGTATTACGTACACGAGCCATAGGCGACTGCAAACAAATCGTAGTAATATGGGTTCCAAGCTAAAGCTGTGACGGTACTTGTTCGCATTCGTTCATAGGAAAACCTCCAAAGAGGAAGTAAGGAGCCATCTCCTTCGCGGAACTCATCTGAGGGGTCTTCCCAATATCTGTAGTCGTGACCTGATAACATAAATAATACATAATTTACGTTTTACATCCTTCATTAAGGGATATGAACTAGCGTGAATGTTCAGTTACTTCATCCTTCACGGAAATGTAATTCAAAATATGTCATTGGCACATGTGATAGTTACAGCTTACCAATTTCGTCGTAGATATTTTGGTTGACCAATCTCTCCAATACAGTCCAACCTTCTTTGATTCTCTGCTGCACCTTTTCTTCGTTCAGTTCTTTCTCTGTTTTCTCTTTCAACTGGGGTATTTTCTTCTTCACCTATTATCAGAAATTGCTAATAAGAATTTAGAAGCTCTAAATTCTTTTATCGTTTTTCACGGCTAACCATGCAGTCATGTACGATTTAAAGTTAATAAATATAATCTGGTACCTTTTTAGGTTTCTCGCCTTCCCGTTCACTTTCCTTCGACTCGTAGTCTTTTTGGTAGAAGTCATAAATAATGGATTGCAGAGCCGTGGCAGAGAAAGTGGCTCTTGGAGGTGGATATGTTTGCGTTTCTACAGACTGTAATATAAACAAAAATATATTCGGACATTTCAGATGGGTTAGAGCCCCAAAGAATCGGTATGTTTGGAAATTATTGAAGGAGTCATATGTCAATAGCTGGATGCCAGGTGGCTAATTAAGATTGAGAAAAATATTGATATAAACGGGAAATATTGTGTGGCCCTTCTTCTTGAGAATTAATAAAATTTTAAGGTTGTCAATTGCACGATTCCATGAAGGTAAAGAAGTTTTTTAAATGATCTTACCCTACTGGGATAGCTAACGGTCAGGGCCGCCCTTTCGCAGAAGTTGAACTGGTTGGCCAGCTTCTTGGCTTTTGGTAGTATTTCTACTATCTCTTCTTCGCCCTCCCCATCCAATCCATCTGAATCTCCTGCTCCTTCAACAGCGACCACTTCATCAACTACGTCGGCAGCTGCTTCATCCGCAGGTTCTTGACCTTCCTCTGGAATGTTATCAGTGACTGTTAGCTTATTTATTCGTGTCCAATTATCGGGGTTATGACATGAATGAGGCACCTGGCGCGATTTTCCCAGTGAGTGATAAAATGGGCTTGAAGAGAAGTTTCCTTATTAACTAACTATAAAGCAGATATCTGTAGAAATCAGAAGCAGCAATAAATAAAGAAAGACCTTTCGCGTTTGCAAATAACTCAGTTGCAATTTTCGGGGGAATAAAAACAAACATTTATTTGTCTATGGTTTTGACAACTTGCATAGTCATTAAATGGAAATCAGCTAATTTCATGTCGAAAATCGTTATTCTTTTGTCGATTTTGATAAAAATAAATTATAATAATAATATGAAAAAAGAAAACAGTAAAAAAAGGAACAAAACAAATAAATATGGACGACTTTTTTTGCACAATACCACTGTTTTTAATGGAAAATAACCCCATTTTCCCAAAAATAACGGGAATTTCGCCAAGAATTACACCACTTTTCCCTACAACAATTGGCACACTTTGGTATAGTGAGGTTTATAGATAAAAACAACTATTTTATATTCACTTTCATTTTCATAATAAGCTATTGAGATGGAAGAGAGGAATGAGAGGAGTGAAAGAACAAAAGGTGCGCCTGGAAGAGGAGGAGGGGATCAAAATGACAAACCACTTCCAAGAAATTAAACTGTTTTGGAAGGAGGTTAAAAGGTCCCGGAATGGTACAGAAAGCGGATGTGTGAAAGTGATAAAATCTAAAGATGGAAAAATGTTGACGAATGAGAATGAAATAAAAGAGAGATGGATGAAATACTTTGAAGAGGTCTTCGAAAGCAACCCGAGTGATAGTGATTCCAGTGGAGAGTCAGGTATGAATGACGATGGGGTGAATGTTCCCAAAATCAGCATGGATGAAATTAAAAGATCAATTAAATGTATGAATAATGGAAACAGCGTGATGGTTAGTTAGTTAGTTAGTTAGTCTATTGAGATTTGAAGTGCTTGTCAATTTAACTGTAAAATTTGGACAAACGACATATTGTTTGTTCCGTGTTTTCCAATAATTGATTTCATAATTATCAATCACAGAACAGAGATTTTTGAAGAAAGGTGATCTCAGGAAGTATGTATACCCTCGTTATTATTTTCAAACGCATAGAGACTACTCATTTATGTTGCTTAGCAATTTTTTTAGACGATCGCGGTTATTTTACCTGCGACCTCATCATCGGCCGCTGGTTCTTCTTCCTCCTCCTCCTCCTCTTCTTCTGTTGTTTTCTTTGCCTTTATTTTCTTCGGTCCAGAGTCATCGAGGTTTACGGCGCCTGTGCAATAAAAAAGCGGTTTTATTAACGGATCATTGTTGGTACGAGTTAATTGCTCTATATTACCTGCCTGTATTATGGTCTATGTAATATTAACCGCTTCCTGTTCATGTCACTTGTTGAGAGGGAGAGGGTAGTCGGAGGGGGATTGTTTATTAATTCGAAATAATGATAATGTTAATACGTAATACGATAAAAATAATGTTTTTAAAGGTAATAATATTTATTACATATTTAACCCTTTCAGTCTACTATCAAAATATAATGTAAAGTGAGATCTGGTGTTCTCTAACCAAGAGAAGTGGAGTTAGAACGGGTTAATGAGAACCGTCATTTGGTTTCCGATACGGAACAACTAGTTTCGACATGTTTAAAAATTTTCTTTATCAAGACAAATCAGAAATACAACCTTTTTCTGACCGTTTTTTTTTAATATGAATACCGCACAAGAGTCCCAACTGCTCCAAACCGTCTGAAGCCAGTGATACTATGGCATCCCCAATTGGAGAATGTTGTGAGGCTGAAAGTATTGGGGAGGGGAAGGAGAGGGGGAAGAGGAAAGTGGGGAAATACCTGGCTATTCAGATCTGGTCACCAAACACGGCTAAAGGCCATTTCAAACAAATTTTCAATTCTTAATGGTGGTCTTTCGCAGTGTTTTCCAAACAGTGTTTTCCACTCTGGAGCGTGCGGAAATATACTATACATTATTTTTAAATTAATTGTTTGTCAAACAGCGCAAATTAATCAAATAAAATTTACTAGCGGACGCCGGGATTTGAACCCGCGACCTTAGGGTTCGTAGTCGAGAGCCTCACCCCTCGACGATGGAGGCCGTCAATATCCTCAAAAAATACTTGATGGTTTTTCTATAAAATGCCAAAAATAAATTTTCCAAACAAAAAGCCTATAGTTTAATTTTTTCATAAACCCTAACTTATTTTTTTTTAAATGCGAATGCGAAACTGTAATTAAGTTTATTAAAAAAAACGTACCAAAAAAGATTGCAATTATTTTTCTCTACCTTTTTTTTTTGTCATATATAAATTTTTTTGTAAAACATACGTAAGACGGTCAGAAAAAGTCGTATTTCTGATTTTATTTTGATAAATGCGAAGACTTAGATTTTTTTTTATTCCTTAAAAAATTATGTAAATCATATTGCGTCATAATATCACTATTTTTAAATTAATAAAAAACTCTCTCTTGAACGTCCCGATTTACCCTATCCTGCAGTCGACAAAAGCGGCATTTTGTTTAATACACCCTATTATTATCAAATTTGAAATTCCAGTGATCGTATTTGCGAGAAAATCTTGCAATTGATAGAGCTATTGCTTAAACATATTATAACACATGAACGAACTTCAACATACCAACCCCAAGCTTTAACACCTCTGGGGATTTGTTGAACTATTCGTTGGTCAAACATTGCAAACATACCATATCCCGCAGCTATCTGGGCCCTGGCCTCTTCCCCCTCCTTCCTGATGGCCGTTCCCTGGTGGCTGTAGAGCGCGTAGGAGACGGTCTCCTCCGGTGGCTTGTCCACGAACTCCCCGAGGGCGAAGCTGTACTCCGCCTCCTTGGTGGGCAGTTGCGGGTTGATGCAGGTTAGCGTCCGGTTTATCTCTACTTTCAGTTGCTGAAAATAATCATTTTATTACTGATTTTTTATTATGCATCAACGCGAAAAAGATCATTTAGGGATGATTGCAGAGGGCACTTCTCAGACCCCGCACAGAAACCCCATGCAACCAAATAAATGTCACCATCATAGCCCACCATTTATAGCCACCTGGAGATCATGATTTTTATTTTACTTCATTTTTTATTTACATTGCGAATTGAAAAGGGTAGGCTTTATACTAAATAAATAAATAATCGTTTCATTACTAAATAAATAAATAAATAAAACACTTTTAGACTTTATTCCACCGTTATTTTTGACCGTGACCTGTTTCAGCCTGTGGCGGCTATCTTCATACTGGTAATGCTTTAACTATGGTTTATATACAATTTTGGGTGTCAGGGGTAACAAACCATTATTATTTTTTTTTTTAATTAATTTATTAAGTTAAAGAAATACAAAAATTATTTCACTTTTTAACCTAAATATATATAAAATTATTTCACTTTTTAACCTAAGTAAATATATAATTATTTCACTTTTTAACCTAAATACATACATATTTACTCATTACTTTACTCATTTTAACACTTACATTATACATCATATCACTCAACATCGCATTACATCACTTATATACCCCACATATCATTCTCATATTACATATCTCCATTACACACTGTTACTCTGCTGTTACCATGATTTTACTCAAATCATATTTTTCAGTATTATTGTAGCATTATTTTACAAAACTAGACTTATATGATACTTTTGAGTTTATTCATAATATTACTTTATTTACAAATCTGGTTTCAATTTTTTTAAATGTTATCACTGCTTCATGTCTTGCTTAACGTAAACACAAACTTTAGCTTGTTAGCGCGATACGGACTACCAAACTGTCAAAATGTGTTATTTATGGCGTTTAGCTTGCATTAGCTGACGAAAAATATACAGACTTGGGCCCCGGGACACTCAATAATGGCATTCATTATTATTTATTTCTGTACCATAGAACCAAACTGCACCAAGTCCAAGTTTTGTGATTTTAATTTTTTTTTTCTAAACGGAATGATTTTACTGTCTCTACTCAATGGTAACAGTATAAACTTTTCTGTTTAATATTTTCTGAGATATTGTGTTTATAATAATAATAGTAAGCGTAGTGAGCAAGATTAAGAAAGGGGCGCTTAGATGGTTTGGGCATGTAGAGCGAATGAATGAAGAAAGGAGTGTAAGGAGAATATATGACGCGAATGTGAATGGAAGAAGAAGCTGGGGACGTCCAAGGAAGACGTGGCACGATCAAGTGAATCAAATACTTGAGTCGGGCCATGTCAGAAGTCGGAATAACAGAAGAGAATGTATGAGACGTTGTATGAAAGTGAATGAAGCAAGAAGTGTATGCCAAGATCGAGTTGTTTGGCGGTCCGTCCTCTCTGCCTACCCCTGCGGGGAAACGGCGTGATGGTTAGTTAGTTAGTTAGTTAGTTAATAATATTATATGTCTATTTACTTGAGAATCAAATAGTATTGATGTCTTTTAATGCTTTTTGGCTTCAAAAAACATTTTTGTTCACGACGTTATGTCCAAATATACATAGCTCGCATTAGAATCAAAGTGTATTAAGTTCACCGCTAGCGGCAGCGGTAGTTATACTACACCATTTGACAGTCAGTAGCTGGTTGTTTCGTATTAACTCCCTAGGATGCCTGTTTGAAGTAAAATATTACGTTACTATTCAATTTGCTAAGCGAGAGGAACTTTTAAAATGTCTAAAAGTATTAAATTTATTATAAATTTAGCCAAAAAACGAAATGAGCATAGGGAAATTAATTTTTTGAGCAGTTTATTAGTCAAAATCGTTTTTTTATAGGGCAACGGGAAGGGCTTTCTCAACTGGATTCAAAGAACAAATACGATTTTATAAAAATAAAAGCACTTCTTAGAAATTCGCAGAACATCTTTTAGTAAATAATCACTTCCCGCTTGACAACAACGAGCCTAACCTTTACATATAGAAAAAAGGGTCTTAGATTAAATTTACTTGAACAATTAGAAATTAATAAACGAACGAATGATCCTAATATAACATTAATTAATAAAGTAAGGAAAATTATATATTCACCGCTTCTCAGCATGTTCACTATTATTATTTATCAAAACAATATAACACATTTAAATAAATCAATTAAAAAAACATTTATTTAACATCATTTAACAGGAAAAACATTATAAATGTGAAAACCTCACAGAATTCAGAATTTTAATTCGGTTTTACCGATAATAAATCATTATTTTAAAAAACCCGTTCAAATTAGAATGGGGGGAGAGTAAATAAAATCATATAAATAAGTCGTCACAATGAGGATTAACCGCGGTTTGAAAATGGCCTTAAACGCCGAAACAGATGTCACAATTATAACAACTAAAAATACTTGCAGACCTCTATAATAACATTATTAATTTTGGTTTAATAAAATTAAATATATATTTACACATATGTGAAGTTCTACGAATTAAACACAAAAACAATTAATAAATTAATATTTTAAAAAATAAAACAATAACTTTGTATACATCACTTTTATTTATACTTTAGCCGACCGGCCGCCCTGAAGAAGCTACGGTAGTAGCGAAACCCGGTCGGCTAAAGTATAAATAAAAGTGATGTAAACAAAGTTATTGTTTTATTTTTTAAATTATGTCACATCACCAAGTTACCGCTTCATAAGAAAAAAATAATAAATTAATAGTCAAAATCTAAACTCCTTTTCGACATGATTGTGATAATTCGACAAAAGGTAAGTTTAAAGGTAGTATTTTCAAATTAAGTTTATTTTGTCAACTTACTTGTGAATTTTTTTGAAAAATTTAAATAACACCCGGTTTCTCTTGTATCTTTTTGGCTCTCAAATTTGATTTGAAGCAAGGCATCTGAGGACATAATACTATTTGATTGTGCTCACTGTCATATTTTTCATATTAACTTCACTATTGTAACTTGATACATAGTGTCATTTGAAATAAAATGTCCGTTTTTTCTTTCTTTTTTAGTTGAAGAGTATCCATCAAGTATAATAAATGAAAGAGGTATATTATGAAGAAGTCTCGGTGAATTCTAAATAATAATAAATTATTCCAACAACGGTTATTTCCAAGACAGTAAATTAGGACAATTCGTAAAATTTAAACCAATGTGACAATATTAGATTAGCTCTATGAAAGTAGTTAAATTATTAACTGAAGAGAAACCAATAATACATACTTATGAAGTGGTTAAAACACTAAGGAGCGATTTTCTGACCGGCGAAGAAGAAAATTTCTTGAATGGTTCACATGAATCAATAGTAATGCTTTCCAACAACCTGATGATTTTTCACTTGTTGCAACTATGAACACATGACATGATTCGACAAGTAAAAGAATGAGTAGCGTAATGTGAAATCAGTGGTGTAAAAGAAATGTACCACACAATTATTGAAAGATCTAAGAAAAGGAGAACTTTTCAGATCATGACACCGTGGAACTGGCAACAATTATCTTATTTGTGCCCTCCAACCAATCCTTTCAACGTAATAAACATGAAAATGAACGATTTCAAAATTTTTTAATTTCCAACACCATGTCTCAAAAAGGCAAGATAATGCAGCAAATGCAATCAGTATATGAAAGATGGTACACACGCAAGTACGATCGAATGAGATGGGTGTTTTATATTTTAAATACTTCTAAATATTCGATGCCTCTGATTTCAAAAGCATAAATTTTACGAGAACTGGCAAACGAGTGTCATATCCAGACCCTTTTAATCTAATGAGAGCGTCGCCCAAACCAATAGGGAAAAAGAAATATCATCATCTCCAAAATCTTTTGCCTTGGGTCCCGAAAGAAAATCACCACTTTTATACCAATTCAGTTCCCGATGAAGGCTGATGCATAATGTCAAATGTTATGTGAACATTTAATAGTTGAATTACTCATCAGATTTTCATATCGCAAGGCTATTATTGTTTTCATAACTATTTGTTTTGTTTTTGTTTTTTTATTAAGTGGAAAATGTATATGAATTTTTTTTTAATCATCATTCAACTGTGTAATGTCATATTATGTTTTCTATGAAAGTATTTTAAAAACTAGTAATTTTTATATCAATTAAACTTTCCTTGCACTAGATGTTATTGTAACATTATTCTATTTGCAACAGTATTAAGAGTCTCATGAAAAAATTATATAAAAAAATAAACAATATTAATTCCCTTTTTTAATCACGACTTGGTTAATAAGATATGTGTAATATACTAATCGGATGAAGTTATCGTATTTTAATCACGACTTGGTTAATAAGATACGTGTAATATACTAATCGGATGAAGTTATCGTATTTCTTTTTTTTAATACATCTAATAATAAACAATCCGAAATTTTAATTCGTATGCAGAAACATATTTCAAGGAATTTAAAACGGCTCTCCTGAATAATATAGGTCGTGTGACTTAGTTTGGTTCTAGGGCACAGATTTAAATAAAAAATATCAAAAAAATACTCGTCCCTTTAACAAACTTACAAATAAGTGGCTATAATAGTACAAGTATCTATTTTCTTAAACTGGAATATCAAATTAGTTGTAATCTCAAAACCAATAGAGTCCACTTACCGCTTCGCTGAGTTTCTCCTGGTCTGCAGGCCTCATGAGCGGCCTCACCTTCAGGGCATCGGGGACCTCCTCCGCCTCTCCGGCAGCTTTTGCGGCGTTCTTCTTGAATTTGGCATCCTTTTACGGTGGGAATTACTTTAATTTAACACGGTTCACAATATTCTGTAGCTACGATGTATTTTTTGTAATATATATGCTTGTACTACTTTGGATTTTGTAACAAAGAAATGATTTTTTTTTCATTGAAGGGTGCTGATGTAACAATAAATAGGTTGATAAATAGATTTGTGCCATTGCATTGTTGTGGCTAAATGTTTTATCGATATGTAAAACAATATATAAATAAACAAATTCAATACATTACTTTTTGCCTTGTTACATTAATCGAATAGAGGTTTATGTATTTTCGAATATACGAGTACCTATGTTAATTTGTAAGGTCAGAATGAAAGTATCGATGGGGAATGTGGTGTTTAGGAAGGTATTTGTTTGACGTGTGTTTTTATCGGTAAAAGACTTATTGCATACCTATTCTGGTTGGAAAGACACAATTTTTTACACCTTATGAAATGTTTTTGCCATATAACGTTTTGATTACAGATGTATAATTAGTTATATACGGGTATTATTATTACATTACCTTGAACAGATTATAACCATCATTGGACTCTCTTCGATAGCAAGTGTAGTACGTGTTTCGATGCCAGAGAATAATCTAATTTACATTTTGATTCGTATTCCACAAAGTGTAAACATCTTCGAATACTCGATTGTGTTTGTATAATATTTTCCAAGTATCTTGGATTCCAAATATTGGAATACTATTTCAAATAATGCGTGTTCTAAATTTCGTAAAATATATCGCTAACTGATAATGGAGTTTTAAAAAAATTCAATCGTTTACAAAACACACAATCAAATCAATATTTTATGAAAATTGACATAATGAATAAAGCAACCGCCAAAGTGCAAACAACAAGTAACATTTTCGGAAAATCTGCGCTATCGAATTTCGTGAAATTTTTTTAAAGTAAAATTTCTTCAGTAATTTCAAATTTGAATTACCGAAAATATGAAAATAAAAACAGAAATACCGTTTTTTCTGTTATATTTAAGGTGCATTTTTCATATAAAATTTTTTATTTTTATTTATTTAAACAAACAAAATATTTACATAAAAACATCATACATAATATATGAAATAGACTCAATCGGCGTTAATCTCTGATTAATGTGTTTACAACATGTGTGGTGCACGCAATAAAGTTCATGGATTATTTAGTTATAAATCACAATATTTATTTACGCATCAAAAGTGGTTCAAAGATTTTACTTGCTTTAAATATAATTTTATATTTTAATTATATTTATGAAGACATGCTTGTTAAGCAATCTAATTAGGATGAATTATCATATTTGTATTCGTAATATTATATGCATATTAGTTTAAAGCAAAACAATATTTTGTTCTATTCCTTATTACATAATTATTTTTTTCTCTGTTATGTTTTAATTATTTTTCTGGCTATATTCCACTTAATAAGCACACTTATGTATACTGAATCATAATGTGAACATTTGGATATTGAGTTAACCCTTACCACTCCTTTGTCGGGTGCCAGCCGACATCACTATTTGTACGCTACAACTCCGTTGTCGGCTGGCGGCCGACAAGATAAGATGTGCCCGCGCGGTGTATTTTCGCGCGCAAAACTTGACACGTGACGTTGTTTCTTGTGATTATTCGATAAAAAAAGATTTTGACTGTTTTCAATTTTTGTTTTACTATAAAATAACCTTTTTGTAATTGCCTATCAATGAATTAATATTTTGACATTATTTAAATTAAATTTGGCTGACAACAAATATTAAAAAAATAATGGAGTGGTAAGGGTTAGCAATCTTATTATTACAAATTTACTCATCCATATGTTAAGAAATGTCTAAATATTAAGTATTGCGTGCCTGTTGGACACGTTCATTTCATATGGCATTTCTTTGCAAGTAACTTATTTTATGAAATTTTTCATTTCCGAATCATTGCGGTATTAAAAAATCTGTTTTTTTTTCCACGGATTTTAATTGTGATAAATATTAAAAAAAAGGATTTTTCTCAATTGAGATTATCCTGACTGCAATCTCTAGTAACATTGGAACGAAGTTCTAAAAGTGAAGGAAAAAAATATCTATAAAATTATTATCATAGCTTATAACTAAAGTACTCACTTCATCAAGATCGTCAGACATTTTATCGTTTATTCAAATCATCCAATTTAAATAAATTTAAAAAAAACACAACGGGTTTATAAAACACGTTCAATTCGAAACCGAAAACTAAACAAAGAAACTTTACACTGATGTAAAACTATTAGAACATTTTCGTATTATTTTATTTATCAAACAACGCAATAAATATTATCGTTCGGGGAGGCTTCACGTCCGCCGCCTAACTGCCTTCTTCAAAACTAACTGAAATAAACCGTTTTAGTTTCTACAAAGTTTCCCAGCGATAAGGGATGTTTATGCGAGGGTCGTGTGGGGGTGAGTTATTTGTAGCAGAGTTATTAGTATAAATCGGATGTTAAAAATACTTCCGGACTTTTAAATAATAGTCAGGTAATATCAACTTGTATGTTATTTCAAAAGTGTATTGTATTTTGGTTAGAATAAGTCAGAGACACCTGAAGAAGACATGGCTCAACCTAGTGAATCAAATACTTCGGGTCGTGTCAAGAGTTATAAGAGAAGACTATGTATGAGACGATGTATGAATGTATGTTATGTGGCCGTCTATCGTCTCTGTCTACGGTAATGTCTAATGGTTAGTTAGTTAGTTAGTTATGTAGTATGAAATGTTTTAAAGTCAATAACTGATTTGTGGTTATTAGTTACATAAAATTTTATTATAAATAATATTCATGTTTAAAGTGGATCATGCTCATGCAAATATTAATTAGGACATAGACAAAGGACATGACACAAACATGAATTACTTAATTATAATATAAGGATATTGACATAAACACGGTGGGAGTTCGTTGCAGTTTTCACGTGCTGCGTATTAGTAACTTGCTTTTAAAAATTATACATATTCTATCATTGTCTAAATTTGCCCCTTTCCCTTTCAAAGTGACATCGCCCATTAGTTTTATATCCATTCAACTCTTTCAAATAGTTATTTCAATAAGATGTATTCATATTTGTAAAAAGCATTAACTTTGTGGCTCGCCATAATTTACAATAAAAAACACATAAATTTGTTGTTTAAACAACAAATTTATGTGTTTTTTATTGTAAAAGATGTATTCACTTTACTTTCAAAATTAATTCGCCTTTGCTCCCTTCATGCTTTGAATTGGTGTCCAAGATTTGGAATTGAATTGATTTTAAATTAAATAATCGACTTGATAATAAGATTTTTATGAAATGCGTGGTCACAGGGCATTCCAACAAAAACTAACGACGTTAAAATCAAATTACAAAATGATTCATAACTTGTAAATAAAATTTCTGATAATGTGATAAAAATTCTTTCCAGTGACTCAATGCAATGAACCATTTTCAAGTTACGACGCAACGCACACGAAATTTCGGAAAGAAATATTTAATGTTTGAAATTATGTATATTAAAAACAAATAAATATTTTGTTGTTACACATTTCACAAATTAATTATTTAGTTATAAAATGATTACAATTTTAGCGCAGAAATTTTTAATTTTTTTTAATTTAAGGTTTAAAAGCCCTGAAACCATTCCCTTGACAAAAAACAGGTAAAATAATTTTGATATATTTGACATAGCTTGTGAGTTCCTAATAAACGCTCGCTTCAACCAACTTTGTTTCAGCTAATGACGGTGAAGTTAAAAACTAACTAAATGGGTCACCCATCCAGTGCGCTGAACACGTATTTTACTGGGGACATTTCTATCACGAATATTTCGGCTGGTGACGTTGTTTTTCCAGAATGAAAAGTATTGTTTTGTTATCCGTATAAGTGCATGGAGTCTTTCACGAGGACACAGTGAGGGGACAGTAGTTCACAGTTCACGAGACAAACACATAACTACTACGTCACATAAATAATAATGTTTATTTAAAAGGAACGGCAGCGCGGCCTGTTTCATACAAAACTTAATTTTGGATTTGAGGCCAAAATAATCACATAAAACTAATGATCTTTTTTTCATCAAAAAGTGTAGTAAATATCTAGTACGGATTAGAAGTTATTTATTTATTTTTGTTTTACATTACGAAATATATACCACTAAAGGAATTGATTTTTCGCGATTTTAGAGGCACCTTTGACAATTATTTGGGGGCTAACGGTGATTTAAAAAAAATTGACCTTTGAAAACATAATGAAATATAAATAACGTTTGTTTTTAATATTAAAATAACCATTTTGGTGGACTTTAAATTAAATTAAAAATGACCATTTTACGTTCGAACACAAATTTGCCGTATATTATTTAAAATATCGACCCGAAAAAACGTTTTTTTTTTTAAATGTTTTGTTTTTGTATTTTTATTGACATAGAAAATATGATAATTAAAAAAAACAATAAACCCGCAAATAATTTCCTAAGTTGCCTATAAAATTACGTTTTTTTTTTACCATGGCCTATACTTCATTATTTAAAACAAAAATAAATAAAATACTTCTCATCCGTACTAGATATTTACTATACCTTTAATTAAAAAAATATATCATTCAGTTTGGATAGGTATTTTGGCGTTAAATCCAAAATTAAATTATGTATGAATCAGGCAGCGCAGCCGTTCCTCTTAAGCTTTGCAGCTTAACTTAAAATGCATCATTTCAAAGCTGACTGAAATATACACGTAAAATGTGGTTCCAGAGAATAATATAACCTACACAAGCTTTTGTATCCAATTTTTGTTACCCACCTTGCTTTATTATTCTGTATTTTTATTATTTAATTCAAATACGTTTGATTTAAATAACTTAATATTTGTAGATATTTTTTTCCCAGATAAGTAACTGTTTTTTTTGTGATGTTCATTTATATCTACCGTGTTTATTTCTCAAACTTTTATTTAATATTAATGATTTATTTAAACATCTTTTTATTATTTTAGACCGTACCGGTTTCTGCCTATCACGGCGATCTTCAGATTGGTACAATTTGTCCTTAAACTATGGTATACATAGCGACTAAGATGTGAAAACCAATAGTAAACACACAATAAACTCAGAGTTCGCCAACCTTTCATTATATAAACGCAATATAGATAAAAATGCAATGCATATAGAGTTATAATATTAATAAATTCAAAAAATCTTTAACCCTACAGTATAGCAATACTTAATAATGAAAGCGTTGTTTACGACTCCTGGCACCTCAAAAATTGTATATATACCATCGTTAAACGCAGGAAAAATTGCAGTCTGAAAATGGGCGTGATAGAATGAAACCGGTATGGTCCAAAATATAAAGTGGAAAAGGGTTTAAATTTTTTCAATAATAATTATACTAGAATTCCACCAAGGAATATCAGTATCAAAAACAAAAATATTGTACTGAGTTTTTTTTAAAGTGGGTATCGAGAGTATCTCCCTGAATACCGATAGACACATTTTATTTAATCACTGTAAACGTGAAAATAATAAGAATTTTGTACATTCAACAGATTTTGATGTAAGATTTCGATGTGGTATATCATTCACTTCGCGTACAGGGGTTATTTTTTTTTTAATTTATGCATTACAGCATAAGTTAAAATCAGTTCAAAAGCCTGATCGTGATCATACCAAATTTATTCGTGCAATTTAGCATTTAGAGACTTCAGCGAAACAAGTAGTGGATGCCCTGACGATGGATTTAAATTATTCTAAAAAAATAAAAACGTTCGTGATAAAAACTGTACTGTGATAGTAAAAAAATAAATCAAAGGTCGGATAGTGCCTCAAACAGAACAGAGCCGATGTTCGGTGATCTTCACGAAGCATGCAAACAAACCGGTTCAATGATAACTGCCGAACAAACAATCAATGTCTACTTTTATTTTGGAGTTTTTTTTTAACATTCTATTTGATTTATTATTATTTTTCGTGCACCTGATATTAAATCTACCTTTACCTTTGTACCCAAGCGTGTGATGAAAATTTAATATTGGAAGCATTGATCTTAGGCATTAGTTGTGTCATTTGTTTAAAATCGACGAGCCCATGTGAAGTAGGTTATCTGGAAATCTGTTACTTTATTGAAAACTTTGATGATTTTTAATCATTGTAGAAAATAATATTAACATAACCTAAATGAAACATGAAAACGAAAAAAACTACAGAAAATAAAAAGATTTCAGTCGCATCTGGGACTCGAACCCAGGACCTCTGCCTATCCGGGGCAACCGCTTAACCGACTTAGCTAATGAGACCAGTTCAATTTATGTCATCTTTATCGATATCATATCCCAAATTGAATATTTGTCAATATTATTATTTGATGATTTTTGTTGAGAAAACTACCAAAGTTTTCTCATAAAGTGTATTGATTCTCATAATGATTATGCCAAGCAATCTCACTTCTACATCAATCTTTATAAATTGTTACCACCAATATTGTACATTCCACATAAGAAATTCCACATGCCGACCTTATGTATCTATGCGCGTGCATAAAGTGCACGCGTGCTATATCGATAGTGTATAAACGACACGTGATACTCGCTCACAGGTGAATTAAAGTATTAAAAAAAACGTTTTTGGCCGCTAATGCTCTTAAATATTGAGATGAATTCTTTGTGGGCGGGTGTGACAGAATATGGAATGGAATAAATTGTTATTGTATGTTTGAAGTTCAACCCTTTAAGAAACTAAAAAATACTGTGTAATATATTATTTTAACAATAATATTTTGTAGAGCTTTAAATCCACAGACACAACCCGCAAACACACAAATCATTTCAATATTTAAAAAGCGTTTTTTTTCTCCAAATTATTTAAATTAGCGCCATCTTTGATTGTGTATTACGTATCGTTTAGCCTTATCATGCTAGTTCTATGCCAAATTAACTTTTACTAAACTCACTAACTTAACCCAAATACATTTGTCCCATACATTGCGAGGTTTCCGAAAGAGGAACTAGTTGCCTGTTCTAAACTTGATACATATCGTAAAGTAACGGATATTCAGAAAACCTGCTTTAGTCTGGGCCCGTCGCATCACATATCTGGCGATGTACACATTCTTGCAGTTTCCATTAGGTACTTACGTTGCGAAGTTTTTCCGCTAATGTGGAGGTCACTGAACGAATCGAAAATACCTGAAAGTATCCGATACTTATTAATATCGTAACTACGGGACATACATAGACATGGCATCTAACATTGACCCAAAAACACTAATGGGATAATCGTACAAAGTTGCTAATGTAAAACGTAAAAAAAGTAAAGATATCAATCAAAATTTTTCGGCGTCTTTCAGGCATGGTACAAAAATATGATTATTTTGTCGCAAATTACCTTTGTCTGTTTCTTAAACCAGCTTTTATTGTAAAGTTTTCGGGACGGACCATTATAATAAGCCTGTATATTGATTAAAGATTTAATACGTCACGTTACAAATTATACCGTAAATTTATATCAGCTTTGTGACGTTTTTGATAGAAAATTCAATATTCAAGATAGATAGAAAGGAATTGTATAATACCTTTAGTTACGAAATTATATTCGTAATAGTGTGCACTGAGCTAATAACAAATGAACAAAAGCAAAAAAAAAACGTAAAAAAAATTATAAACGTTTTGTATGAAGAGTACTAATAATTACTATGTAATTTTGTCACTTAATTAAATGTGCTACCGGTAGTTATGACTGCTAGAAAATTTAAACTAGAATCAGAGATCATGAACTAAGTTTACGAAATAATAATTATTCCGAGTTTGCTAATCATTTATTAGAGACGATAAATATAAGAGATGTTGTGGTCACTTGCAGGCTTTTTTAAAATAAAATGACGGTTCTTTTTATGTTCAATATTTAACACGACTGTGTACACGAATACGCGAGCACAAATGCAGCTATCGGATCGCCGGCATTCAGGAAGGAAACGATTCTCTTTTGGATAGCTCGGAACGTGTTGAGCGTCTTGAAATTTGTTGTCCTGATTGTCGCGTACCCAATGGTGAGCTCTTGTCTTTTGTGTTCGTATTTATTTGTTACACCATTTTATTAAAAAAAATGTTTATAATAAAGCAACCCTCCCTGTCCCATTCTTAACATGTTCCAGATAAACACATCAGTTTCGTCAGCAAACCCCATACCAATTCCTTTTACTTTTGTTACTTCCCACTCCAAATACACATATTATTTCTGCATTATTATATGTTGACAGTTTAACATGAGGCAAGAGTATGTACTTCAGAGATTCATGGATAAAATGATTATTACATGGGTTAAACATTTTGTTTAATTAAGCAATAACAATTTTCTGCAAATAAATTATAGAAAAACGAGTAAGTCTCTTCCAATAAATTGTGGAGTTCCTCAAGGAATTATCCAAGAACCATCATTATTTGTCATGTATATAAATTAAATTTCTGCTTTTCCCATAAAAGAAAAAATAGTTAACTTTGTAATGATACATTAATATATCTTATGAAAATATCTGTTAAAATATTTGGGATCATCGTTCTACAAAAATGGTTAAAAACCAACTCACTTACGTTGAATGAGCAACACAAAGTACTAATCATTTTCAATTGATATGGGAGGATAATCAGGGAAAGAATATAATCTAAAATTACATGAATGCCAAAGCAATTTTTCACAATGTTCTTGCCCCCTTATTACACATACAAAAAATATAAACTACGAGTATCTTGGTATAGAAGTAGACGAAACTCTTCGGTAAGACGTTCGCGCAAATGATAATACAAGAAAACATACAAAATACCCTTTTTTTTAATATTAGAAATATTTTAGGTCAAAATTATTAAAAACAATTAATATGCGCTATGCCCCTCCTGCCTCGAAAATGATATATTAGAATGGGGATCACTAATAAAAGATTGTCAAAACCCAATAGGGTATTATAATCCATCCTAAAAGCTTCAATAATAATGAAAAAAAGGAAAAATTTCAAGACTTATGGGGTGCCCGACATTCAAAAAATGTCTAAGATGAATGTTTTAATCAAATATAAAAAAAATCACAACACACGAGCTAATGAGAATTACTTTATTTGCTTTCGGACAAAGGAACTACGAGTATATGGTGTTTTTTATAGAGGTTTTGGTTTTTAAACACCTGTGAACTGGCCTTCACGATCGTGTGATCTCACACCATTAGATTACTATCTTTGGGGGTATGTGAAGTCACTGGTCTATGCTGATAAACCAGAGACGTTGACCGATATACGGCCCCAGTTGCTCGATAAACTTGGACTTCACGATTGCGCATCATTCGAGCTAGCCGTGGCACTCATATGCCCGAAATCATATTCAAACAATAATGGCATAAAATTATCTATTAAATAAAACCAATATTATAGACATTAACATTATTTTAATGTTTTTTTAGTCATTTTGAATTTGTATACCTCTAAAAAAACATCCTGTGTAAATCTTTCCAATAAGCTCTATAATCTTCAATAAAAAATAAAAAAAACGAAAATGATTCCAAAAACCAAAACAAATCCCGGCTCAAAGAAATCAAAGAAGAGAAGTTATCCAGCATTTTAAAAAGAACCTCGTAGGAGCTTAAAACAATCAGTTTTTAAATAAAACCTAGTCCGTCTCAGCACATGAACCCCTAGCACTAGGGGTTCATGTCCTGAGGACTAAGAAAACACTTTAAATTGTCTTATCAGCCTTGCTATTTGTTACTTATTATGTGAATATAAAAAGAAATGTATTGAAACAAAAAAAATGATAAAAATAATTTTTAACTATCCGCAAAGCGTAATTTTCTTTACTTTTAGTTCGTACGTTTCCTCCGTTTACCGTAATTTTTTTATGACCGCTGGGTAGGTCGGCACGAGTTTATCATTTACCTTGTTTCATTTGTCTGGATAAACCCCAACTTTTATTGCAGCCGTTAATATTTTCCCAAATAAGCGATCGGCCAAGTAAAACTACCAATTTAGTTTAGAAACTCCGTTTAGCATTTTAGCGTGTGACCGAAGTTTTAATAGCGTATAATGTTCTAAATTAATCCGGGAAATTACAAGTAGTATATTTCTCGGTATGAATAGAATAATATTATATACTTGAGGGCAGGGTCGTGCCGTCCATATTGGCATACAAGCACTGCCTACCGTACCTTACTCGCATGAAAATATAAATAATATTATAATGTATTAAATTATTGCGTAAAATCAATCTCATCTTTCAAACACACGAAACGCAGCGCCGCGCGCGCCATACCGACCGCACTACTATAATGTGGGAAGGGCTAAATATCCAAATGACGTTTACTTCATATTCATATGTGTTCTGTATTTTATATATTCAAATGCGCATGTGTGCGTAATGCGTGTCAAGGGACGACTCGTTTGTGTTAGTGTCTGAAAAGCATTGTTTTTCAGCAATGGTAACAATTGTAGCTATCAGTGCCATCTGTTGGTATATCTATTAATTAGAACAACTAAAAAAACAATGATAATATCATGTTGGCTTTCTTTCAAAACATATATTATGGTTTCCGTTTAATTAGCTGAAAAATTCGAAGGGAATTTTATACGAGTATGTCCAGTAATTGGCTTTTAATATGCATAAATTATGCGGTTATTTGGATATTTGCTGTGGCAGGTAATCCCAGTCCCAACCAACATCTGCTACAGCGAGCAGCTTAGTCATTCTTAGCGAAAACTTGTACGAAGGGTGTTATTCGGGGTTATTTTTTTAATATCAATTAATTCGCTGTCTTTCCTATCGCATCCCCTGTACAAAAACTATGTGCACACCACTGCTCGACGGATTATTCGTCGGTCTACAATTTAAGCATTTTAAGTTAATGCGGAAAGTTTGTAAAACGCTATGCGAAACTATTTGAAAAGGGCGGATACGGAGAAGCTATCGTTGGAACAATGTTCGTAGGGATAACAAATATTAGGAAACGTCCCTTCACTTTGTTCAGATATCATTGTTACTAATGGAACATGACAGTCTGGGAGGTTATTAGGTTAATTTTAAAAGCACTGCGTCTGAAGTTGAAACAATAAATTAACTACGGTTAATTTTATGTTAAGTTTACATATACACGTATACAATATATGAATAATGACGATGAGAAAGTGAATTGTAGTAGAAGTCGTGGACACCTGAGGAAAATTTGGCACGATCAAGTGAATCAAATACTTGAGTCGGGTCATGTCAAAAGTGGAAATAACAGAAGAGTATGTATGAGTCTATTTATTCACGCCTAGATGGCTTTCACATGTTGATACATTTATCACATAGTTATACAAAGGAGTATAATAATAAAATAATAATTATAGTGTAAAAGAAGTAAGCAAGGACAATATTAGTATACAGTTACAGAGTAATGAATAACAGTTTTTCCTGTGGTTACATTTATTTATTTATTTATAGTTTTTTGTTACGTACGGTTATTATATAAACATAAATAAAAATAAATAAAACAAGTGTTTTTTTTTTATATACAGTTGTGCAAAAAAAACATAGAAATTAATGAACTAAATCAATGCAGTAATTTTTTCTTTCTAAATATATATAAATTATTATTTTTTTTTTTAAATGAATACCGCACAAGAGTCTCAACTGCTCCCAACCGTCAGCCAGTGAGACTATGGCATCCCCAATTGGGGAATGTTGTGAGGTTGAACGTATTGGGGGGGGGAAGGAGAAGAGGAAGAGGAACGTAGGGAAAATACCTGGCTATTCAGATCTGGTCACCAAACACGGCTAAAAGCCATTTCAAGCAACATTTCAATTCTGAATGGTGGTCTTTCACCAGGGCGATACTGAGAGTATCTTCCACTCTGGAACGTATATTTTACGTATATTGTATGTATATTGTGTATATGTATAGCAAAAAATCCCGCACAGGCAAGACCAGTGCGTGAGTGTATTTGTGTTAGTTAGTGGCAGTAGAAAAAATGAGTTTTTTTGGAATTAGTATTATTTTAATATTTGTTTATATGTATTTACTCATATAAGCGAGTATTTACTTAAATGCAATTACTATATAATACTTACTAATAAGATTGTTATAGAAAATGAGAAAAAATAAAATATGACAATAAAGAAAAAAATGCTTTTTATTTTAATAATTTTTGTTGTGAGAAAAAACCATATGAAGATTAGTTAAATAAAAAATTAAGTTAAATAAGAAAAATAAAATGAAATAAAATTATAACCACATGTTGTACAAAATAGTATAATGGGTGGTTTAGTACATAATACGAGTGTGAATAGGTCCGCCCTGACTCCGAGAGGCGTGCGACGCATGACCTAGACAAGTTCGAGCAAATATCAAGCAATATTTTATGCTCCGAAAGCGAGAACTTCCGTTTACCAGAACACGCCAATCACCAGAGCGACTCGACTGGTCAACAATGCTTCATTGACCGTTGACATTTTCAATATCACTTGCAAATAATTTTGCGACTCTCTTTTGACCCAAATCACAAAATAGTTATAAAACTGTCCCGATGAATTTTTATACTTTGCCCATCAACCTTTCACTTCTTATTATATTTGATATTTGATACCTTCATTTTTTTTTTTAAATCATTGATATCCAAATGTTTAATAACTTTTACTATATGTTATTTCCCATATAAATTTTAAGATTTCTCATTTATCGACCCCTTGGAATAATAAGGTTCCATCTAACACAGCAATGTCATGCTATAATGTCCTCTAAGGAGAGCAATTTTAGAACTCATTATCGAATAACATTACCGTGTCAGATGTAACCTTGTTATTCCAATAGGTCGTTATTGGAATGTATCTGAATCTCTGTAATATATAGGTGTGCAACTGTTATATAGACTATAAAAAAATGCATATTCTGTGTGTATACCCGCCAACAAACAATTCATTTCAATATTTAAAAACATTACCTGCTAAAGGTGTTTTTTTCTCTGAAATATTTAAATTAGCGCCATCTGTAAGCGCGTATTACTTTATGAAAAGCTTATAATATGGAAAAATGCCATAAATAAACTATTATCGACAGGGAAATCGCAACGTCCCCCATTTCAAAGGTTATTCAAGTTATTGAACTCCCATAAGCGCGGGAGTAACGAATCAGACTGAAATAAATTATACCCCCATAAAAAATACCCTTGCAGTTAAAAATCAGCATTAAAGGGTCATATTTCATTTTCTAATGAAATGATAACATAATATCTATTTCGACCCCTTCTACATAAAGTATCGTAACTTCAAAATCAGAGCTTTACAGGAGAGAGTTTAAAGAGGCAGAAGCTTAGCGTAGGTTGAACTTTCGAATATTTCGCACCAAATGTGGGACATAATTGACAATGAAGGTCCCAAATTTGGTGCAAAACAATCAAAAACTCAGCTTGCACCGAACTTCTGCCTCTTTAAACCACTCTCCTATAAAATTCTAATTTTGACGTTACGATACTTTACGTACGTCGATTTGTGTAAATGTCACCGTTGTTTTCTTTCTAAACAATGGAATTGAACAAATCACCTTCTTCCTTTACTCCCGAATTAGATTCATTTTAGTAAATACCGCCAGCAATCAGTTTGTATTTCAGTTTGTTCGAGGCTCTACCGCCAAGGTTGGCCTTTATTGGATATAAATGCTAATACATCTATTTCCTGCAACCCGCAAACCGGAGATGAAAAAGTTAAGAGAACCTTTATGACGTGTGTTTAGAATTTAGGACTGTTTAAAAATCAATCTAATTTTTTTAATTCTCACTGTAATTTTCGTTTGTCTACCCAGTGGTTCATGTTGAACATTCTGGAAATTTACAAAAATATTCGTGCCTGCTATATACGCTATGTCTAAGGAATAAAGCTTTTCCAAAACCATGTATTTTTCTGTGAATTTGGCATTATTTATCATTATTTACATTAATTCAAAATAGACTTGCTGTATACCTCGACTGCCACAAATTTAAAATGCTCAGTTTTTTCTACCTTTCTGCGAATACAATTCAACGTTATTTTCCTTCTAAATCAATTACATAGATGTGAACATTTGTAATATTAAACGCGGTGCTTTTATTTGGGTAATACTAGTTATTATAGTTACCAAATTTCCATGGCAATAAGTAATATTTATTACTTAACCGAAATTTAAGAAGAAAGGGTGTAATTTGATAAAAGGAGAGAAATTTTGTAATATTTATTTATAAATAATACCATTTGATAGATCATAAAAATTTTCCATGAACAAAAATGGAACCCTTATTAAATACATAGATATTTAAGGACGATCACCCAAGTAAGGTAGTAACGTCAATTTGCAGTTTACTCGTGTAAGCAATACAACAACAACAAAACATTTGTAAATTCTATAGGGATACTTAGGAAAATGTCTAAGCTTTCCGATGATGAATTTTTTAAATTATTTGAAATATGTACCAAAATATTTGAAAACAAGTATAGTTTCAAAACCAGCGATGGCATTTTCGAGCGTTTTACATAAAATTCCAGTACGTATTTCATATAAAGCTTAGAGTCTAAGAACTTTTGTCGTTGGAAACAATGAATAGTAATATTCCACTTCAAGATGATCCTGCAAACCTCCCGGACATCCAGGAAACCTTTTTGGACTGAAGGCGAAATACGGCTTCTATCACGATACTCCCCTGAAGAGTCGTGGTGAACTCAGTGGCAGACCCCGGACGTGAAAATCAAGCACCTCGTTATAGACCCTATTATTAAATTTCCAGGGTTCTCTCACTCACGAAAGTCGTGGACCTTGTTACATCGCATCCGTTACAGTAACAGCCGTTGATGTATATATGTCGCCTAAAGGATTCCAAACTTTGTGAATGTGGACATGTATTAAAACAACAGAACACATCGTAGAAGAACATTGCACTGAACCAAGTGACTCCTGATGCCGTCGACTGGCTGAATAACTTCAGCATCTCGCTATTACCTTCACCAACTCTCGTCCACCAAGAAGAAGATTGGAAACCGTATATATTTTCCTAATTGCCCGTATAGAATTTGTAGGTAAATCGTCCGTAGTGTTATTGCGTTAGCAGACTACAAAATGGATACCTTTTAGTGCCCCCATTTAAGAAATAACGGTATTGAACTTGAAAATATTTTGTATTTAATCAGAATATTTCATTGTTGCGCTGAATCCTTTTCGGCCAATCTAAGTCCCTACCTGTGGACCTGTGGATTTGTGGACTTGTAGAACCGTGGAACGGTGGATGATGTCCCCGGTTCCGCACGCGAACATTAAGCCTTATCTTCTTATGCCCAAACCAAAGTAAATCTTAATTAGAACACGAAGGATCTTATATAATTTAGACGAAAACAATATTAAATAAGATTTATGGGTCGCGGTAAAGTACAAATGGTTTTTGTATTTCTGTAAATCAAAGCCTGATAAAGAAAAACCTAAATAAATAATACTGTTCATCAAAAGTCAAAGGTTGGATAGCAAATTTCTTAAAAGGAGGGAAAAACGTGCAACTTGTTCAAGCATTTTTGATATATTATTTGACCTACTTGGCTTTAGACATTTAGAGCTTTTACACCTTTTACGATAGTCTATTTTTTTATTACTACGAGTAGGAAAACCAAATTTATTCCTCGGTGGACGGCTACATAGCAGCAATACTAATCTTCGTATATCTAATTTAGAAAAAAAACATGTCTAGATGATATTACAACTAAGTGGCATTCCAAAAGCTTTGTGTTATTTTGTCGGCACCTATCAATGGTGGTTCGTGGTTTATTAAATCATTTGGAGTTGAGAAATCACGCACTCCTTATGCAGGTGGCGAGATGGTTGAAATTCCCGCCTAACACTGGCCGCATGTTACGATTTACGCAAAAAAAACATCACCAAAATGCTTATTTTGTAAAGCTCAAGCATAATTATTTAAATGTTTATATTTATATATATTTTTAAAAAACCTTCATTTGTCACAATGAACACTATAACAATATCCGAAAAACGGTTCGTAAGAAGGAGATTTTGCACTGTAAACATTTTAGTTCTTTTTCTTCACTTTATTTTGTTCCAGGCTTATAAAAAGACTCGGTTGTGTTCTACTTTCAGTATTTAATCAAATCGTCTATGATATTTCCAGGCACACAAATTTTCAAAACATTTGATTTTTCATTAGTTCCCATTACATGGCCTTAAAGCATTTTAAAAATAATGAAATAATATCGAGCAGATTTTATTATTTTTCGAATATTGAATATTATCGAGTTACTTCGATTCAAAAGCCTGTGTGGAAAGGTAGGTATTAGATATTTAAAAAAAAATGTATTTCAAAAGAGCAGTAATACGAGTCATATTTGAACAGGATTTATTTTGCCACAAAAATAGCTAAAAAGGCGAATTACATTTTTAAAGGTATTTTTCTTATAGAACTTTTAATGTGATATTTTGTGATAAAAACCAAAAAAATCGTATTAAAATCTAATTCTATCACGAATTAATTGTTTAAAAATTATAAGTAACAACAACTTTTAAATGCTGAAACAATATTATGGCCCCACACAATGAAATTGAAAAAAAAACATAGAAAAGAAGAAAAATAATATTTCCACGTGATCAGTATCACGTGAGCACCGAAATAGCGAATTTCTCCTTTGACGCACGTTCAACCATAGTTCGAAATCGTATTTACATTGCATAAAATTTCCCATTGATTTTTTAGCTCCATATGTGCGTTCCGGGATTTGGATCGCCCTGTGTTTCCTATTGGTGTTTTTTTTTTACTATAAAATCGTGACGCTCTCTATAGGATTTTTGTTGTTGTTATAATATGGCTTTCACCCATTAAGGGCGATCTTGGGCATGTTTACTTAGTTAGATTTTAATAGTACAGATTGTTCTTAAAATTAGTTAGTTTAGTAATTTATATTGGCAAATGACAACTGAATGCCGTAGAAATTGAAATCTCTGAGACGAATGTGTGGAAAAATATTGAGATTCGTAAAGAAAGTAAGGCTGATGTGAGCGTAATGAGTAAGATTAAGAAAGGGACGCTTAGATGATTCGGGCATGTAGAGCGAATGAACGAAGATGACGCGAATGTAAAAGGAAGAAGAAGCCGGGGACGCCCGAGGAAGACATGGCACAATCAAGTGAATCAAATACTTCAGTCGGGCCATGTCATAAGTCGGAATAACAGAAGAGAATGTATGAGGCGCTGTATGAATGTAAATGAAGCAAGAAATATATGCCAAGATCGAGTTGTTTGGCGGTCCGTCCCCTTTACCTACCCCTGCGGGGAAACGGCGTGATGGTTAGTTAGTTACTGGTAAATACTATGGAGTAGTGGCGCATTGTTCAAACTGTAACATTACAATCCAGTTGAGTCTTGTTCGCCGTAGTTTTTCCTTGAGAATTCAGTGCACAGCCGATTATTAGAGAAAACCGCCACCGATGCCTATATATTGACCCCTCCTAAGTAAAGTATCGTAACTTCAATATCGGAAATTAACTGGAGAGATTATTAATTACAAATTAATTATTTAAAGAGACGGAAGTTCGGTGCAAGTCTAGTTTTTGATTGTTTTGCACCAAATTTAGAACCTTCATTATCAATAACGTTCTAACTTTGGTGCAAAATGATCAAAAGCTCAGCCTACACCAGTCTCTTTAAACCATTCTCCTGCAAAGTTTCGATTTTGAAGCTACGATACTTTACGTAGGAGGGGTCGATATTATAATTAAACCCTCCACACAACGTTGCCTGGACAGATAAACTTATAAAATGTGTTGTTGGCGTGTCCGTGTGCCTGAAGGAAGCTAATTTTTCCTTTTCTAGGTTCTGGTAAATTCATCAAACTTTTTTAAATATTGAAATGCTACAAAAAATCAATTTCTTTAACCTGTCTGAGACCTAGAAGTCGAAAGGTCACATTTAATTAATAGGTCGGTTAATTACGTGGTAAAAAATTATACCGATCCCATCGTGGAAATATTACACATCCCCAAGAAGTACAAGGACACGCTACACAACAGTATTAAAAAAAAATTAAATATTATAAAAAAAAAATATTTGATACAATTTTTTTTTAAATCAATCATCTTATTTCTACGTGTTCGGTAAGTAAATGCAAAATCAATACTAAAATCAATCACAATTATAAAAAAAAAAAGTCTTATTATGATTTATTGATTCATAAATTTACTATCCATTGAATTTTGGTAGGTAGCGCGCAGCGGCGTGCGTTGATCTATGACCAAAGGTATAGCGAGTCGTTGATGAATGAGCGGTTCCTTTGTGTCGGCTCATTTTGAAAAGCCGTGAGTAACTCCTGTGACTCCTGATAAACCGTACTACGGCTCAATTGAACTGTGACTCTTTGACAAATCTTGGAACATCCTTTGTCGATGTTGGAACCACTTAAGAAAGATTGTTTATTTATTCTAAAAGATAAACATATCTCAGGTAGTATTCTTACACATTTCTACGATGACGTATCTTATAAAATCATCATATCCGTGTCTAACTTCTACGAGGCTAAAGTATGTCCACGACTGTGGGACTTGCGATTAATATTTAGGGCCATGACGTATCTTTAAACATATGTTTTCAAAGGTTCACATATTCGTGTGTAAAGATAAGAGTAATTACCGCATTTACATGTATGAGCACTGTACAGTACGTGAACGGTGCCTAACAGTCTGGCACCTGGACGTTATGTACCTACATCTATACGCTCTAAGTTGAGAGCGTAGAAGCTGGGAATCGTATTAACTGGGGTATGTGCTCATAAACTGATAGGCGACTATTAATATGTGCCGGCTCTTAAATGAAACGTTGTTCAATTGAGTCGTACTAAAATATTGAGCTGATACCGTGACTCACGCTCTTAACAAAATGAGTCATGACCCATCGCTACAAAGGTAGGCTGTGGGCAGTTTTTCAAGTTAGTGTATGAATTGTCCATTGAAAATAGCCGTTTTATTATCTCCGTCCACTGATGTTGTGGCCAACTGAACAAATGAGGGTCCACGTTCCTCACTAAATTCATGGAAAAAATTCGATTTGGTCATATGTTTGTCGTACTTAAAAAATATATATGGTATGTTTTTCTTGGGGTAGGTGGGCTCAGCTTTTCATTGTTTAAGGTCTGATAATAATTTGGTTATGTTTAATTTTTTTTACAAAAATAGTCTTTCTAGTTTATTTTCTTACTGCATAATGTTTTTTTAAATATATAATTTAAGATTTTTGATACAGTAACGTATAATAGGTACATGTTTTGTTCTAGGGACGGCATTGTGGACACAACTGTCAACAATTCCGATATTTCACTCGAAGATTTTTATACCTGACCGATTCGAGTTGATTATCCATAGAGTATCTATGTCATGCTATGAACCCGGACGTGGATTTTTAGTAACAAAGGTTGTATTTATTTAGGATGTGTATAGCCTTCATTTTCATTGTATTTATTTACAGTGAAATAACTCATCAAATTATTCTTGTAACGCTACCATGGGCGATAACAATATCTTATACTAAAAATGTTTACAATAAACTTTTTACGAGCTCAAAGTAAACGCGAGGATGGTAACAAACAGTTGTTAGATCGATATTTTCATTTCTTATTTAATTTAACCTATTTCTTTAAAAAATATTACGAATTTTAACCGTTTTATGGTCATCTAACAAAATATGTACCGATAAATCATAAATTAAAATATTGTTTACAAATTATTTAACCAAGTTAACATTTGAAGATCCTGAAAACCATATATTATGTACTACGAACTATTTAACGTGCAGAATAAAAATATACTAAATACCAACTTTAAAGCTTTTCCCGGTTTTTGCCATTTTCTCGTATTTTGTTTTACAATATTACAAAATAACAACTATTAATTTTTTTAATATCGTAACAAAAATGTTTAACTCAAAATAAACTCTTACGAGGTTAAAAACTATAAAATCGCTAACCCCAAGCTCCATCGACATTCATATCGGGGTTGCTTAGATACGAGCTTCCAGAAAATAACGCCACGGGCGCTGGGGGCGCGCTTTCACCGTAAACAACTGACAACGCAATAACTTGAATAAAATGCTTATAGCAGTGAGAAACTCAGCGATTGCATTAATCAATACATATTTTTTATTAAGACGCAAAGATTTATTTATTATTCTATAATTTATTTCGTCGTATTGTTGCGCTTATCACCAAAAAACAACAAGTTTGACAGTTGTTCGTCTGTTGATATTTGAGCTTTTGAAAATTGGCGCTCGATGCGCCGGCGCGCCACTCTTGTAGCTGTCAGATAAAATGGCGCATGGAAAATACGAGCTTTCCATTGGAATAGTGACGTTTACTGACAGCTGTTTTCCTGAAATGTACATAAATGCAGTTATACACTGTTTGAGACGCATTTGAAGAGACAACTGTTCATATTTCTAAGGTATTTATTAATTACATCTATTGGTATATTTAAAAATATGTTCACATTTGCAATAATATTTTTCAATGTTGTATTTTCCTTTCTTTGTCAATGTTTTTGCTTCAGTTATACCACCTCCTTGTAATCCCTGAAATAAAATACTGATTTGCGCTGAATATTTCATAATAAGTGCGTAATTACATCATGCATGTCAATAGCATTGTTAATAATTGGCGATACTGTTGAGGTTTTGCAATTGTTATGATTAAATTAATTAAAACAATCAATGTTTTAATTTAAGTCTCAAATACTTGCCATCTGCCATTCGGATGCTTCTTTAAAATATGGTAAAATTGTTTTATACAAATATATATTTTATAAGGATAACGCAATCATTAAAAAAAATGTATATAATTAAAACTAAAAATTAAAAAGTTTTCATCAAAAATATAGAACCACTGTTTAAAAAAAAAATTAAATACGTATTTTAACTAACCGTACTTAAAACAAAATAACAATTATTTTAGCTATGTATGGAAGAACATAAATCTTCAATGTAGAGAAAATGGAAAAAAATACGTAAAAGAAGGTGGACAGAATGGAAGATAGTGGAATTGACAGTGGTGACTGCAAACCCATTTTTGATCTAACTGCAACGGTAAGAAATAAACCAGTTAATTATTGCCTGTCCTATTGATTTAATTTCCCTCCCTCCCATTTAGTAAACATCATCAAATTCAGTCACGGATGGTGCTTTTTATTTTGACAAGTTTTATAATTAGTTTCGTCACGGCATCACGCGAGCATTAAAAATATCACATTTTCAGTCAAACACCCGATAATATTATTGAAGAATTTCATTTCCCGAAATACCTACACGTTTACTAGTTTTGTAAATATTTACATTATTCAATATTCTCGGCAATAATATTTCTTTCAACGTTCACCTCGCACGGATTACAATATTTGTTTATAGTTTCTATCATTCTCCTTTTTGTAAAAATAACAATTAAATAACTGTTCCATAATTCTCATGTTAAACAAGTTATTTTTGCTAAAGTTCCCGCCATACACTAAATATATTATTTGATATATTATGATACACATTTTAAATTTTAACTTTGCTCCACTTGGTTATTTTATGTTTTTCCGTATTCAATTTTATCAATTGACCATTCTAAAATTAATAACTGCGACAAAATTATTAAGGTTGGGGTCCTTCATTTTAAAGGTCCTTTAACGCCGATTCTAGGTCTGTTTCAATTTTCTACAAAATTGTGATCATCTGATAAGCCTAAAAGGCAGTTGTGCTTTACTGTTGATTCAAAATTGTTGAAGAGCTGAAACGGACCTATAATCGGCATTTAAAGAGGACCTTTCAAATGCGAAAAAAATAAATCGGCGATGATTGGCCATTTGATGACAATGTCACATTTGAATTTCTGTGAAACACCCCAACAAAGTTTCTTTGATCATAATATTATAGTTATTGCAACCAGAGTTGTGTCAAACACAGTGCTCACACAGATGCATCGCCTGCTTACAGTATGTATTAAACTGTTTATACAATTTCAGTAAAACAAATCTAATGTAATTATAAAAAAAAAATAATAACTGTAAAAACTATTCGAATTTTCTAATTGTGATGATAGTATACACTTTCTTCCTAACAACATTAAGTAAGCCTGAGCAAGACAAATTACTGTTTCTCGGTGACGTTTCGCAAGGACATCACTGTCAGAAGAGTATACGTATGCACTAATTACGCACAATCCTAAGATTGCGTTCTCTTCGAGTTTCAAAAATAGAAATATATAATTGAAATTCACGGATTTCAGAATGATAAATAGAAGACCAAAGATCCGTCTTTACATCATAATAAGCAGAAACGTTATTTGAAGCCACGCATTATTATGTAACTAAATGATGAAGATATTTGTTTTATTTATTACATTAAAAAAATCTTGTTTTCACATTTCTAAATAAATTCATTGAAGCCTTATTGCCAGCTAAATGAGGTTATAATCTACACTCGAGTTTATTACGAAATGTATTAACATGTTATTCTATAAAAAATATTCACTGCATAACAAAGCCCCGCTTGATGTTCCCCCTTCAGCGATGGATGAGCAACTGATGAAAGATGATTTCATAAATTTTAAATGTTATAATTTAATTTCCTTTGATTAAGATCGATAACAATAAAGGTCTATTCACATCTACCAGCACCGACAGACACGACAATATTAGTTGCATACATTATCAATAAACACATTCATATTACAATGTACGTAAGGGTAACGTATCCGCACATGCACGGGCCAGCATCGACCGAGATTGTTGGCTAGAATATTTAGACTTTGCTGGTGACCAGTGACAGCCGTACTCGCGTCTGCTGCGTTTGTGCTGTACTGTTCTACACAGCGCGGTGCTTGTGATAGACCTTCCGTGCAGCATAGCACAGACACAGCGCAGACACGAGTACAGTTATCAACTGAACTGCCAACTGAGCATTAGCGTCCGCCACAACATGGTTGAGGATTTTTATTTTATATTATAATCCTATTCTCGTGTTTATTATTATTTTATAACTTATTTTCCCTGACAAACTCAATTCATTTATCGTTATTCATATTTTCGGTTTAGCAATATATGCGTATAATGACGCCAAGTGACGAAGATCGGCGGTAACGGTATGTGATAATACTAACTGGGCAGGCCCAGACGTCACTGGCCACCAGCAAAGTCAAAATATTCTAGTCGACAATCTTGGCCGGTGCTGGTCCGTAAATGTGCGGATACGTTACGCTTACGTACGTTGTAATATGAATTCGTTCATGTAAAATGTATGTAACCAATGTTGTCATATATGTACTGTACTGTTCTGTACTGTGCGGTGCTGGTCCGTGAATGTGCGGATACGTTACGCTTACGTACGTTGTAATATGAATTCGTTCATGTAAAATGTATATAACCAATGTTGTCATATATGTACTGTACTGTTCTGTACTGTGCGGTGCTGGTAGATGTGAATAGACCTTAACGCTTCAATAAGTTAATTCAAATTTTAATAACGATTATTTTAACTTGAAGCATGCGACCAAACTCAACACGATACTTGTACGTACTATTTAAATGAATCTCTAATGCTAAAGTTCAACTTAAATGGGTCGGTTTAATTTTATTTAAATAACATTTAGAAATCAACAGATTCTAAAGAAGAAGAAAAAAACATTTAAAACATTTTTCGTGCCTCAAAACATTAAACTTTTTTTTTGTAATTTCTTCAAACGATTGGTATTCACTTTGTGGCGTCATTATTAATTAATTAATTTTAATTTTATGACAGCATTGCTGTCGAAACATATTTATGTATATGTATAAAGTGGTGTGAACAAAGCATATTTTTGAATTATTTTTTTCAGTTTATTTGAGTAACCTGCAGATTATAAACTTCATTGAAGATAATATTAACAAAATCTGAAATATGGAACAGAAAACAACACAAAATAAAAAGTTATCGGTCGCATCTGGGAATCGAAGGATTTTATGAACCGGGATTTTATTTTGTGTCTTTTTCTGTTTCATATTTCATTTCAGATTTGTTAATATAAACTTTAATTATTAATAATAAACAATGAGGTTTACAAGCTTCAATAAAGTTATTTCAATAAATTGAATATCCATTATAGACTTGTAGAAAAGTCAATAGATGTCGCATATAAATAAAAATCGGATAGGTATATCCGAGACACTATCTATATTGAAAATATATTAGGGTATCACTTTGTAATCATACAAAAAGATAGCAGCCAAAAAGATATTGGAATTTAATTGAGGATATTTTTAATAATTTCGATACAAAATTACGGAAAATAATTGGGTCTCATTAGATCAGTGGTTAGAGTATTGTCCCGGTAAGATAGAGTTCTTGTTTCATTCCCAGAGGTGACCGATACATTTTTTTGTGTGTCTTTTTGTTTCATATTTAATTTGAGATTTGTTAATATCTTCAATGTTAAAATTATTTTTTTATTATCAATTTCTAGATTTCCCGATATAAATACAACTGTTTATACTATAAACATTTAAAAAATAAAATAATAATAACTAAACTATGTACAATCATAAACTGAACCATGTAACAAAAACACGCAATATAAAATAAGGAAATACTATTTTTAATACTTTCATAAGTATATGAAGTATTACAAAATATTATGAACCTTATTAGGTATGACAATTGTAATTGATTACAAATTTAGAAATATTTGATAACTGTTCAAGATTCAACCGACATTATAAAATGAGGTTCATATTTTGTAATAAATCAATACTTTATTACAAATGTACTTATCAACTTACTTCTCGATTCCGACGCTAATACAGCTTTTATGGAGCTTTAGCTTCCTTGATGACACGATTCCCTGCTTGGCATATATTACAAATTCTCGCTGGTAGACGTTGCTGAATGAAAATGTACAACTGGTTTTATTTAGTTGAAAAGGCGCCTAAAATATACTCACAGAAGAGCTACTGACTACAAACAATCATTCGATTAGCCGCCTATTGAATGGACGCGTTTTCGTATACATTTAAAAATAGTGCTTTGTGTACGCTATTCGGGATAATCAAGTGATTCAACATGGCTAACTTTACGCTCGTTGAGTTAAAGAATATTATTGTGGAACAAAATGTAATGATTAGGGACGTATTGCGACGTATAATAAGCCTTGAAAAAGCTGTAACATATTCAAATTCGAATCATCGTGACAACGCACAAAATGACAGTGCTACTCTTTCAGAAATCCCACAAGTAGTAGAGTGTGCCGAGCCCTTGGCATCCATTGTTACAAATTCAGCCACGAACAGGAACAGGAGCCAGCAAACCTCCTCACCGGTCATATCTTCTGCAGCTCGAGTCCTAGTTAAGGATTTGCAGTGCTCGGACGTACTGACACAAACAGGGTCATCACGGACAGCGGAATCTCCGGTTAACAGTGACCGACCCTGCACAGTTGTTGATCGCAATAGACAAACTATCACCATACGAGGTAACCAAAAGGATCAGGATGCACATCGATGCTTTCACCTGTACCCATTACATCCTGATACCTCGGTCGGCGATCTGTCTGCATATTTAACATCATTTGTAAGTACCTGCTCATTTGAGGTGACAAATTAAATCAAAGGGAGAGTACGCGTCATTCAAACTAGATGTCCCAAGTTTGGCAGTACAATGAGTAATTAAATCGGATCACTAGTCTAAAAAGTATGCTCAGAATATTCAGGGAAAAATTTATGGAAAACAAAATCGATACCCTGGAACTTTCTATAAGAGACCCAGCTTACTTTCGGAAAGTCTACATATCTATAATATAAACGCACAAATGTATGCATTTATATTATGATTTTGACAAGCCACAAAGTAAATGCTTCTTACGAATATGAGTATTAATATCTTTTACCAAAACGTTTGGGGGATTAACAGTAAATATATTTCATTTTCGTCTAATTTTCGTGCATAATTACGATGTAATTGGACACACTGAGACGGGGCTAAACTAGAATGTATTCAACCTTAATTATTCTGAGAAGACAGGTATAGCGGTAGTGGCAAGGCGGCGGTTACCGCTTCATTTAATTTATTTAAGTATTATTTATAATTTGTAACGAATAAAAATAACTAAATAATACTTAAATACATATAATAACAGCTATGGGTGCTGTATGAAATTTTACCGTAATAAAATCATTTAATGAAGTTATTTCAGAGATTGACTATTCCATCTAAATCGGGCATGAGACGAAGAGAACAGTTTTAATTTTTACGAGAGATTTGCGTGACACTGTAAAAACTATCGTCGAAGATATTTGATATTTTTATACATTCGAACGAACTTTTACAAGAGTAATTTTGTTGGGATAAAACTAATTTATTAGTTTTATTTATAACAAGCTGAAGTACCCGGGGTTAAGAATGGTTTGGGGTAAATTTGAGGTTGTGATGTTATACTCCTACCCCTAACATTACCCCTACCCCCACCCCTAACCCTACCCCTACCCCTACCCCTACCCCTACCCCTACCCATTCCCCTACCCCTATCCCTACACTTACCTCTACCCCTACCCCTATCCCTACCCCAACCCCTACCCCTACCCCTACACCTACCCCTACCCATACACCTAACCACACCTCTACCCCCAATCCCACCCCTAATTCTACCCCTAAAATATAAACAAACAACGGGACACTCTTCTTTTAAAATAGAGAAGAAACAAAAATACTATGGAGGAAATACCTTGGCTAAGGACAAAGTCCTTGGTTCAAACCTCCACGAAGGTTTAATCTTTTTATGTGGCATTCGGAAACGTGTACTCAGATGGGGGCTTGTGTTTTGGACTTGACCCCTCAAACCCGACGAATTGTGTTATGTTAAAATTAAAGTGATATCTAAATGCATTTCAGCTAACCCCCAAACGGGGAATTGGGGGAGTTCCAGCTTCTAGAATAATGCAGAGAAAACTTGGACCAAGAAATAGAAATCAGGTACTTACAAAATCACTTTCATTTAGAGTTCTTACTTATTAACCTTACCTAACGGTCTCCGTGGTTGAGTGGTTACGGTCCTTCGCTACGCAAGTACATTTTATTGATTAAATTGTGTTATTTCACAATTTATTCATTTAAAATAAGAATTACCATAAATATTCTGTAAATATCAATTTTTTTTTTCCTTCTACTTTTTTAAATCCTAGCTATCCTTAACACTCCCTCACAGCTTTTCCGCGTTTGAATAGTCCCCGTTAAGCGCCGATTTAACGTTTGATCAAATGGTGAACAGCTGACAAGCATGACACCATGACTACTATGCTTGATAGCTGATCACAAAGGCTGAAATCAACCTTTAACGGGGACCGTTCAAATGTCCAAAATGCATATCGCGCGAATTGACGATCTTCAAATGTTATGGAATTTTAAACACCCTAGCTTTTGTAATATTTTTTTTCTACTGTTGTTAATCTTTGGGGTGTTACTCTGAAACCGTGGAAATTGAGCAGTTCTTTTACATGGATTTTCTAAGCCAACGCAGATATGTTTAGCTTGACGGGTAATTTTCACCATGGGCCATGTAGTTTTGTTCAATATTGTTTAACTATAAAAACACCAGACAACTTCTTGTTTTTCCATATTTTTCATATGTTAAGGTTGAACGAAACGTGATATGATGATGATCATAGATGGCGCCAATTAAAATATTTGATGAAAAAAACATTTTCGGCATTTAACGCTTTAAAATATTGAAATGAATTGTTTGTTGGCGGGTGTGAATGCGGAATATATACACCCGCCAAAGCCCAAGTCCTTCAAGAAACTGCATATGTGAGTTTTATAAGTAATGATATTAATCCGAGATACTGTCTAGTTTGCAATTGTGTACGTTAAGAACTTTGTAATCATTATAAAGATAGCTGCCAATAATATTGGATTAAAAATGGAAAATATTATTGACAAATCTTGAATTTGAGATATGATATCGATACAAAAATTGAACTGGTATCATTAGCTATGTTGGTTAAGCGGTTGCCCCGGATAGGCAGAGGTCCTGGGTTCGAGTCCCAGATGCGACTGAAATCTTTTTATTTTCTGTCGTTTTTTTTCGTTTGCATATTTCATTTAGGTTAATATTATTTTCTTCAAAGATTAAATATTAAAATGAGGTTTTTAAATCCCATAAAAAATAATTAATCATTAAAAATTTAATATAATAAAGGTGCTTTGTATGGTGTTTTATAATGTGGAGTGTAAGGTAGGTTTGAAGAGATGATACTGTGAGTGGATTGTTAAATGTGTCGTGACCACCTCATTAGGAGAACCTGTGTTGAGGTGTTCACGTGGATGTGTTAAATATGGTACAAGTATTGATGTGTATTGATTAGTTTCGTTTTAATGTTTTAGTTTTCCTATATAAATACATTTCAATATTTAAAAGCATCACGTAATAAAGTGGTTTTTTTAATATAAAATATTTAAATTTCAGGAAGGTAAGAAATCTTCCGGAAGTTTGCTTCCGCTCCAGCGACTTCCTGTTCCCGGAACTAGAGAGAACCAACCGCTTGTTGCCTGGGATACGGATGAGAGGTAAAAATAACACAACCCTCCTTGCTTCATTCACATTTATTTACCTATTTAACGCTTATTAGGCTTTTACAATCATAAATACATTTTCGAAAAATTATAAAGTAGGTACATTATTTTTTAATACGATGGTTGTAATTCAACAATTCTTAACTGATATTAGATTTAATTATACATGCTAAACCCTTAGAGATATTCAAACCTTTTATTCAAAATACAAGCACACAAATTGAAAACATTCGTAAATTATTATATGCTACTAGCTGAAGTGTACTCGGCCTTGCTCGGGATTTTTTTTTGTTTTTGTTTTTGTAATAAAATTGTGAATTCTTGCTTGTCGTTTGGGTGCCATAATTGATTTGACAGCGAAAGGAATGCCTTGTGACGACTATTTCTATATCTAAACAATGAAATAAAGAAACATTCATTTAAAAAAACTTTACTTGTACAAAAAATATCTAAATAATAAAATTCTTAAGTAGGCACCTACTTGTGTTTTCCATTTTGAAAATATTCTACCCAAACAAACCGTATTCTTTGAATATGTAATCTATGGCTAACCAGTGTGGTATATCTATGAGCTAATCTCAATAGAACATGGCGGGTTCAATGATTTTCATACTAATTTTAAAACGTTATAGCAACGGTTTTACATATTGGATTTCATTCAAACTACTCTCTAAACCTTAGTAATTTTCGGAAAAATCGAGGACAGACAGACAAATATTCATTTTTATATATAGGGATGTGGAACACACTACCATTTTAAATAACCATCACATAAAACAGTGTATTTTGTGGAATTTAATGTATTGTAAAAAAATATTCTAATTAAAACTTCATAAAAACCCATTCACCTTCTGTTAAGAATAAATGTAACGTGATGCGCTTACAGATGGCGCTAATTCGAAATATTTCGAAATTAAAAACAATTACCAAGTAATGCTTTTAAATATTGAGATGAATTGTTTGTTAGCAGATACGTAATATGAATTGGAATAAATTGTTATTGTAATTTTAAAGTTTATGTCTTCGAGAAAAGTACGAAAATACTGTTATAATTAAAATACCCGCCAACAAACAAGTACCAAAAGTGTTTTTTTTTTCTAAAATATTAAAATTACCACCATATCTGTGAACGCGCATCAAGTTTCGTTGACCACTAAACTTATTTTCTAAATGATATCCAATAAAATCAAGCATTTTTAATGGATTCATTTGATCGTGTCTTGTCTCCTCAGATTTAGTCAAAATGTCAATCATCAGAAAATCGCAAATACAGCTCTGTTACCCGACACAAATACATTTATCTATCTTTTTAATGCCTTATAATGAACATCGTAGGTAGAAATTACGTAAATATTACAGTAAAGCTGCGTTTTCGATTTTTCGGCGATTTATCACTTAGATCTTCGATTGAATCATGGATTCCACATTATTTTTACGTGAATTTAGTCGTTAGTATGGAGAGATGTTAAAATTTGTTTTGGGAAATGAACCAGACTACCGGCATCTTAAGGTTTCAGTGAAAGCTAACAATGCTAACACTGAAAATCTTTAGTTAATGCCATCTAGCGGTCGTGAATGTTACTAAAATAAAGGACTTGTCTTTAAATCTGAAAGCTGATACACTTTGATGGTTAGAATCGTAAGAAAATAGCTTTTATATTTCTCTACATATTTTACAGTTTTACTTATTTATTTATTTTATTTATGTACATAAACAGGCAATATGCCCAAAACTTACATACATGAATGTTATTGTCTATAATGGTAATAAAATCTTATTATTATGCTACTTCCTTTATTATACTATGATATTGCATTTATAATATATGTAAATGTATTTTTATGTGGGCATACATTTTGACAATAAAATGTATGAATTTAATCTTCCAGCGGGCGCGCTGAATAATTTCCCTTGAGCGAGCGCTTGTCGTAAAATTTTTTGCAGTGTAAATGGTGTTTTCTTTATATAAATGTTTGAGAATTGATGTAAGGTTATTAGGCCCGAGCGCCGACCAATCAAAGACAGCCAAGGCCTTACTAGGCGAGGGGAAATGAGGACCGGGGTTAACGTCTGGCAGGGATTCGTAAATACATAGCGGGGGGTATCTGTTTACCATTTCACATTAGAGCTCCGGTTTACTCACAACATTTCGAGAGCTCGTGGTGAGAGGAGCGCGGGAACTTTCACACACCCCGTCCTGTATAAAAATAAACTATATAAATGAGAAAAGGCGCGTGTCGTAAAATTTCCAAATATCAATGAATAAGAAAAACTTCTAAGCACATCCGGTACGTCTGTAGCTTAGAGAGACACTGACCCTCAAATAGCTCGGAGCTCGACGCTTGTGACAAGTGGTGGGAGTGGGGGAAGCGATAAGTAGCATTTGTCGTAAATTTTACGACAACGCGCCCGCTGGAAGGTTAATAAAGTTAACCTTTTTTATTTACTGAGTGGGGCAACACCGATTTTGGAAAAAAAATACAGTACATTCAGATGATAGGTTATTCCTTGACTCTAGAATTTGATAATTCGACAGGAAAAACGGAGTAACTCTTTTTTTTAAATTGCTGTAATGTGCATGTTTATTTCACATAATTATTAGTAATATTTAATCAATGGTTTATATGGTTTCTGTATTTCATAAATACAAAATAACATGCAAATTTCTCGCTCAGAATGTGATGATGTGATTTCAGAGAGTACCAAACATGTTTAAGTACCGTGTAATACATAATGTGAAAAACATACACTTGAATCATAATGATTTCAAAGTTACATCCTTTACTTTTGACCTATCTTGGTGTTGCCATTTACAGCATTTTAAATAGAGGCAGCGCCGTCAATCTTTTTTACTGTTATTCGTCAAGAAAACCATTAAATTCCATAAAAACTTAGTAACGCAATTATTTTAAAGAAATATTATTTATGATAATAATACTATATTGAGTTTATAACACGTCGGCAGCCCGTCCCCTCATTTCACATTTTCCTTTCAGCGAGGAAGAGGTGGTCAGTTTCTTCCCTCCCCCCCGCCGCTCTCCCATGCGGCCACCCTCCTGCACCCCCTCTCCGCAGCCGGGGGGCGCGGGGGGCCCAGGGGGGACGGGGGACGCGAACACGGACCCGCTGGACTCCATCTCCGTGGAGGAGCTGTCCATCACGGACGAAGAGGACGAGGGGGACGACCTGGAACTTGTGATTCCGCCTGGAAACGATGGTAGTTCCGGGCCGCTGCTGTGCTGCGGGGCACGCTTTTGTTGCTTACTATAAAACTAACTAAACTGAAGTGAAACGGGATTGATGGCGATAATAGTGTGGAGATAATAATTCTGCAAAGAAACAAATGTTTGAGAAATTATTTTCACAGTTTCATACAATATAATATTTTCGTAACAATTTCCCCTTTTCTGATTGGTGATGAGGTAAATAGGTGCAATAGATCTTCGAGCCTTTAAATCGGACATGATTTTTATAGTATTGAATATTGGTGGTTGGGCAAATTTCCTACTATTGTTCCAAATTCTCTTCCTAGGTTTATAATTATTGTCAAACGGTGCTACAGCCTCCCGGCCTGACTTCAGCGGTACAGGACAATTCTAACCACCCTCCCAGTAAATCACTATACAAAGTTCCGTTGCCGCGTCCAGCGGCCCAATCAATCTCACCAAACTTCATTAGATACACCGCAAATTAAATGAACTGATTTTTATGACTTCCCTTACATTTGGTGCCGACTGGGTGGTTAATTTCTGAGGCAGATTAAGGGAGGGTTGTAAAAATGGATTCGGTAATACGAATCTCGAAGATGTCCGGTTTAAACGAGGGAGGAAAGCTAGATACCGGTAGATCGCTTCCACAATTAAATAATATTAAAATTAATTTGCACTATGTCTAAACTAACGCAATTATAATAATAGAATTCAATGCTTCCTCGGTATGTGTGTTTTTGTCAAATAAAAAAATTAATGCAATTGGAATTATCTAGTTCATGATTTTCTTGCATTAGAATGGACCGATTTTGCACGAAGAAAAATATAACAATTTTTGTCTAATCAACTAAAACAAGCATTATTTTGGCAATCAAAATATTTTTGTTAAATTTCAGAAAAAAAAACTCGTAATAGTAAAATATGGAAGGAAATTTAAGAAAGTAAAATGAATGTTTTTTTTTTTTAAATGACCAACATTTACAAATCCTTTTTTTTTTAAATGACCAACATTTACAAATCCTTTATTTTTAAATGTTATTTATTTTTTTGTCGTATGTAATCAAATTTTTTATTAAAAAGAACCAAATAATTTTTTCAGCATTGCTCACATCATGCAGTAAAATAAGTTATTTTTGTTCTTATTATTATCTCTCCCACCACTGTTAGGTTATTCTCATGAATGGACTAACTAACTAACTAACTAACCATCACGCCGTTTCTCCGCAGGGGTAGGCAGAGAGGACGGACTCTCAAACAACTCGATATTGGCACACATTCACTTTCATACAACGTCTCTTACATTCTCTTCTGTTAGTCCGACTTCTGACATGGCCCGACTCAAGTATTTGATTCACTCGATCGTGCCATGTCTTCCTCGGACGTCCCCGGCTTCTTCTTCCATTCACATTCGTGTCATATATTCTCCTTACACTCCTCTCTTCGTTCATTCGCTCTACAAATCATCCAAAACCATCTATGCGTAGGGATGTAACCGTAGTGAGCAATATTAAGAAAGGGTTCTTAATCTTGCTCACTACGGTTACATCACCCTTGCATTCTTTACGAATCTCATACTCTTTCACACGATCATACATGGTTTTAACACACATTCGTCTCAGAGATCTCATTTCTACAGCATTCAGTCTACTTTCATCCTTCCTCTGCCAGTTCCATGCCTCAATGCCATGAATGGAAATTTTGCTAAATAATTGTTCTACTTATGATGCGTTATTTTCAGGGAAAGAATTTCTTCGAGTAAATGTTGGATTTTATTATGTAAAAAAAGTATTTTGAAATGTGTTCTATAAAACTAATCCACTTACATAGTAGAAACGCACCTTTTTACATCATTATCGCATGAGCAAAGTTATTCCTATTTAAATGTGTATTTTTAAAATATCATATAGCTTTTATGCTAAGAAATAGAAAATGCACTATATAATAGTTATATTTGTTTGTTTGTCCAGATGTGGATGTGTAAGAATTACGAAATACGTTCAATTTTTCAGCAACTTGTAATTATTGTACCTGAGAGGCCGCATTTATAAATTTAAACCAATTTTTGATGAAAATTTAAAAAAAAAAACAAAACACTGTTCTGATTGTGTTTGACCAGGTTGGACCAATGTTTAAAAAATATTCAGATGGTTGCGGAATTATCACGGAACTGAATCCTTAAAGATAATTTTTTTAAAAGAACTAATACATTTTTTTAACATTAATTCAACTCTTAAGAAGGTAAAATCTTTTTCAGTCCTGCTGATTTGCTTATGCATTGCTTATTGCGCGACAGCTGTTTCGACATTTGAATCCATTATCAAACTGGCCTCGAATGATGGATAATATTTAACTAATTTAACAGTGCTATATGGAGTTCTACATAAATAAATGTTATTTATTTATTTTTCATCACTATATAATGAAATAAAAATGTTCTAACCGCATTCGTTGTACCGCCATGTCAAGAATTATGTAATTTATTTATATTTTTGTTTCATTGATTTACTAATCTTATCAGTTTAAAAAATACTGGACATATGTGACTGAGTAATATTTATCATTAACTGCATGCGATTTATTATATGCATTATGGTAAGCTTTTATAGTTTTTATTTAATAAATATTTATGTACAAAGGTAATCATTAACATCTTGAAAATATGTGTGTTTGTTGAAATATTTATGTATAAAGGTAAATGTAATCTCCATTTGTTCATTAATATTTTTTAATAAATCTATGTGTTTACTGAAATATAATAAATTTTTGAATATAAACGTATTTTTTCAAAGTTGCTTGATGTACAACAAAATGTAAAAGCTTCCAACGGCGTTCCCCAAGGATCACATGTGGGACCAATTCTATTTTTGTTATTTGTGAATGATGCTCTATTATAATCATAATATTTTCAAAAACATCGAAGTTTTAATATTCGCGGATGATGTGAAAATTTTATATTATTTGTATTAAAAAAATGTCAAAAAACTTTTCCAAACTTTTTGTATGGTGCCCAAACAACAATTTACAAGCAAATTTAATGTCTATAAGATTTCATAAAATAAAAAATACATTCATTTATGATTTTTTCGTCAATGCTATATTGTTAACAAAATCTATCCGATATGAATGATTTGGGTTGTATGCTTTTATCAAAAATTATTTTGCCTTAATCGTGTCTAAACAACATCAAATAAACCTTTAAAAATGTTGAGTTTTGCCTTAAGAATATTTATACCATTCAAGAATTCTGTTTGTTAGGAGTCAAATAAAGTACAACTCTACATTATTGGAACCGAGTTATGCCATGCGTACTCATGATAGAAATAATTCGTAATAAATTTAGATTGTTTTTCCAAGTCGCAAAATTCATTTTGAAATAATACAATTTTTGACAAATTGCGATCTTTGAAAAGTGACGCAGAGAGTCGTTTTTTTGTGAAACAGCAAATACTTGAGTAAATATTAAATATTTCTTTCAGAAAATTAGAGCAAATGGAGGTTATTTCTAAGATGGACTGAAACTTGTTTAGATATATATAGGTATCACAATCAGAGCTGATACGAACACGGAATATATTCAAAATTGGTAATCATATGAGTAAGGTAAGCAGAATATAAACAATTTCATATAAAAGTCTTTAATGATAAACTTATGTTATTCACTTTAATTACATATTTACAACATATAAAAACTATTTTAATACAAAAGATAATAATAATAAATAAATTAAATAACCTAATTCTTACATTCAGAATTCGCACTTATACATGTCAATATTTGATAAGATCTGGCATAATTAATAATGATTATCTAGCAATCAACCTTGGACTGGTAGAAATGTGCGTATTTCATACAGGTATCGGTCAATGTAAGTTGCTAATCATGAGGAATATGTTATCATTAATGCGTTTTAGATGATTATCCTTTAATTATAATTAATTTGATGATTTTGATTTACGTCTCATTATTTTTTTTCTACTAGCTAATCTCAAAAATGTTAATTACCTACATAATAGAAATCTCTGATCTGAGAAATTAACCTTCGGAATAAATCCGCAATCTGCGTAATCACTGATGGTCATTTCAAATATTTATTAATAAAATTCGTCTGTTTTATCCACTAGAATCGTTAATAAATATTTCAACATATTGAAACATCACTTTAAATAGCTCAATCGATAATTATCTTGTTTACTGACATGGTCTTAAAACTAGCATTTTTGCTTTCCTACAGTATTTACCTAACCAATATTTGAGTCGTATTTGTCCCATGGCCTGCGCTCTCAAACAATAACGCACGAATACATGAGTTTAACGTCAATTCTGAATAGATGAAATCAATCCCTCACCTACGCCGGCGGTAGAAGGGAAGAAGATGAGGCTTTGGTAAAATATCTGAAAATATTTTATTTACAGAACAGTAGATCTCATATTACTAATATACCCTTTCATACTCTTCAACGGTACGATTAGAGCATACACCAGTACCAAAACAATGAAGACAATTAAGCATGTTGCGGTTTCCCTTCCGTTGAAGGCAACGAAGAGTTGTGGTTTATTGATACCGAGGATGAGAGTGACAAGCCCCATGATGATTGCTAAGGACCCGCAGATGGTGTGGATTGCTTTGACGTTCGCGGGTGTTATTTTATCCCGAAGTTGTGGGCTGAAGAATGATAGGAATCCATTCACGCAGCTTAGCAGCGAGAAGATCAATGCAATCAGACCTGAAATTGGAATAGACAGATTAGTTAGAACAGTTTTGTAAATTTAATGTTATCTACAAATTGTCTAGACTCCATTAAACCCGCAGATATTCAACTTATATAAGTGGTCCCAAATGTAATCCCCGTGGAACACCGGTGGAAAATTCAAACCTCTATACATTGTATTAAAAAAATTATTTAGCTGAACAGAAATAAATATTTACAAGAATTAGATTTTTTTATAGGAATCAAAAGGTTGTCGGTTAATATTATTAGATTTTCAATGAATATTTACACCTCGCTCCAATATCCACACTGTGTCAGTTTTTCAAATCAGTAAAATTTCAAATCAATTAATAATATCATTTAAGAATATCTTGTTTCCATATTGAAAGGAAATTGTCATTGATGCATTATTTATATTTTCAGCAAGATAAGCAAAAAATTATGTCTAATCGCTAAACAAATCATTTAGTTACATGTGAAAGATTAGCCCCGATTATAATATTTTACCCATATTTACTCAAATGAGCAAGCAAAGCGTTGGTAATGCTTACCTACAAAAATTCGGAGAATGCATTAATTACATTTTTGAATCATCCGGAATAAAGTGCTTTTGGTGAGATTTTGTTAAGGAGTTTCAGATAGTGATGTATCATTAATATTTAAGAAATCATAAAAAAATTGTTATCAATGATTGGCATTTAACGACCTGAAACATTACAAGCCTGAAAATACTTATCTTAACGCTGGCGTTAAATTGAAACCTATAATTATGACATCGGAATTTATTTTCACCGAAATCAAGGAAATGCGGGGTAATTAATTTGGTATTTACATATCCAAATCCCAGGAAACATTGAATCATTTTTGCTGGTTTAAAAGTAAAAATGTGTATTTATAACTATGCAGGTAAAGGTTGTCAAGTTGGATGGAAAAAGTGATTTTAAGATGAATGTCTCATTTTGATTCATAACTTTTCTATGGTATACTACTAACTATTCCACTAGTATATTCTAGTATACTGCACGATTTTAACCGAAATTCATTGACATTTTTTTCTTATTGAACATATACCGCAACGAGGGCACATTCATCATCTTCCTTAACATTGAGCAGAAAATGGAGGTGTATGTTAGGATATAACAAGGTTTCAGCTTACCATATACCCCATGGGCAGTGTCAAACTTTACCCCATGGATATATTGAATATCGAATCCTAGAATAGCCCCGTGGAAGACAATATGAATACAGGGAGGCTACGACATTATTTTTCTTTCTGAGAATACTCGCTAACATAAAGGCACTCAACGGGATGGCACCATCATACTTGACTGATCTCTGCGTGAGGTACAATTATTAATATTATATTAACTTCCGTAAAGAGTGCAGAAAGTACCTCTATGTATCATAACACAGCAAATTTTCAACTTACTACATTGTCCAATGAGCAGTATCATACTTCACCCCGTGGGGATCGAATGGCTACCCATATTAGTCCCTGTGAGAGATAATATGATCCCATGTACGCTACGATCATTGTTTTCCATCAGCAGTACAATAGAAGGTATGTACCGGTATATAATACATAAGAAGGCTTCGACTTACCGCATATCCCATGTCAAACTTTGCATTAAGAATTCTTGAATATTCCCGTGTGAAACGATTTGATCCCAGGGAGGTTCCAGAACTATGAGCACTATGGAAATAGGTATCGGTATATAATAATTAAAAACGCCTAATCTTACCGTATATCCCATGCGAACTGTAAAAGTTTGCCTCGTGAGTTTAAAATCCTAGAAAAAGACCAATTGTTCCCAGGGAGGCTACAATTAGCACTAAGAAGAAGGTACCTATATTAAATATTATATAAGGTTTCGACTTACCGCATATCCCATGAGCAGTGTCAAACTTCGCCCCATGGGCATCAAAGCCCAGAATAGCCCCGGTAAGCGAAGAGATGACCCCCAGCGAGGCCAGGATCATATGGACTATCCTCTTGGTCTGCCTAGAGAGCACAGTACCCATGGGACCGTCATTACTGAAGGACAGGACGGCCTCTACCATCAGCAGTTGGTACTGAAAGAAAATCACTTGTTATCGTATCATTTTTTAATGAATTATTTCTTCAGTGAAGTTGAAAATACCTTCAGAGTTATTTGGATTGTTTGTCATATTTAATAACGTCACAAATCAACGATCATCACCATTTGTGTGGTCCCCGCACTTTCGGCCTGCAAGCAGTCTGTCAAATTGTGCGTCAGATTGTATGATTATGTATGTTTCATACATAACTTAATTTTGGATTTGAGACCAAAATACCCATCCAAACTGAATAATATATATTTTTTTAATTAAAAGTTTAGTAAATATCTAGTACGGATGAGAAGCATTTTTTTTTAATTATGAAGTATATACCAGACGTGAATATCAAGTTTGTAGTACCCTCCGTTTGCGTAACATCAAACCGGTATAAAACTCAGTAGAGACGCGACTAGATACAAAATCTCTACTGGGTTCGTGCATCTTCGATAGAGTAATGACTTAGATACAATCCTCTATATCGAACTCGTACGAAGTACCTGTCGGGCCCACACAGACGGCCCGACCACAACTCGATGGGGACGCGACTTAGATACAACTCTCTATCGAGTTCATATTTTATCCGATGGAGACGCGACTTAGATACAACTCTCTATCGGGTTCATGTCTGCACAATGTTAAATTTGTGCAACGCCCGATTTCATATTTCATTTTCATCGATGGAGACGCGACTTAGATACAAATCTCTATATCGAACTATGTCTGCACAAATGATGATTTGTGCAAACGCCCGATTTCATATTTCATTTCATATGGCTCTCGATAAGCGGGGTTCCGGGCGTGGAGAAGTAGAGAACGGTAAAAAGTGCACGTTATCGTCTTCGTCTTTCTACGCCCCTGAATGTCGTTTTCGTGCCGACCCGCTACTGGCCACTAACGGGACATTTCTCCGACCCCCGCCACTTCTACGGTCGCTCCCGGCGACGGCCCCGAAAGCTAAGCGAGCCCCCATTGGTTGGGCCTTTGCGATTCACAAAAAACTTGTCAAAAATTATTGTTCTATCAAAATTATCTGTTTTTGTAAGCGATTTCCGCGGCTACGGTGACTGATCTAAATAAACGATCTTTTCTGATCTGTTCATTAGCACCCGCGGAATCGAATAACCTTACTCAATTTATGTTTTTACAATGCATTTTTCTGTAATTCGGCGGCAAAGTATCAACTGTCCTACTTTGACCGCCACGACATTTTTGTAATAATTTTGGCTTCATTAATAAAAAAATAGGTGAAGATTGCAATAGGCTCAATTCAAGCAGGAGATCGAGGTTCACATCCTAATTTTTTGATTAAGTCGATCCAAGATTGACAGAATCTACGGCAGCTCGCGAAAAATTCACGAGTTCAAACTGCCAGATACGCCGGCTCCTCTTAGCACGGTATCGCACCGGAGTACTTAAGCGACGGTTGCAATTCTAAAAAAGTAGAGTATTCTCACGGATTCAACACCTCTTCTGCCTACTTCGCCTGCATCTTCACCCGGCCTGAAAACCGATCAAGACTTTTCTTCACCTTCACCAGCTCCTTGCAAGAAATCGTTTGCCTTTTTCAAGGCATTCCCCCCCCCCCTCAAGGCATACCCCTTCCTTCCTAACCTGCTCTGAAGCGTCGAAGTGGCCAGCATCATCATCTTCTTCTAAACGTGCGGCAAGAGTTTTCAGATCTTGTCCCGTACAAAGTATATGCCATGGAAAAGAATCAATTTTCATAATTTTAAAAGCAACGTTGAACATTATTTGCCGATTATTGTATTTAAAAAAAAATTATCGTATATGCTATGTAAATATGATTAAGTATATAAAAATAAAACATTAAAAAAACGTTATTTCGGATCGATATTTTAAATTATGTACGGCTAATGTGTTCCAACGTAAATTGGTCGTTTTTAATTTAATTTAAAGTCCACCATAATGCTTATTTTAATATGTATTTTTTTTAAATTTAATTTTATATTTCATTATATTTTAAAATTAGATGGGGTAAAACTTTTTTTAAATCACCGTTAGCCCCCAAATAATTGTTGAAGGTGCCTCTAAAATCGCGAAAAATCACTTCCTTTCCCAAAAAAAAGACCAATTGATTTAGGTGAGTATTTTGGCCTCAAAACAAAAATTAAGTTTTGTATGAAACAGGCCGCGCAACCGTCCCTCTTAGGTCAACAAATAAAAGGGTAGGTAGGTAATCAAAAGTTTATTTTTGATGACCGTTATGATGTAACGTTATTTGATTGCTGACCAAGATATGCAGATTTGTTTGCATGGGTAATGACGAAAAATAACCTGGTCTGCGGATTGCCAGTTATTTCTTATTTGAAAATTTTAATACAGTTCTACGGAAAAGGTTACATAATATCGAACGGTTGATAAATCGGTCGAAATTATTCACAATGTAACATCGCGTCGGCGTTAATTATTATTATCGTTTAAAATCACTGTCAACGTTAATGGCGTTGGCGGTTTTTCGAATACACACGTCGAATGTTGTGGGTTCATAGATAAGATAGTGTAGAATTCTGTCAACGTATTAAGTGGTTAATTTGAGAACTACAAATGTATTCCTCATTATGATAAAGACATGTTTCTTCTTCGTGAGTCGTTTCTCCGTGGCTGAGGATCGTGACCCCACTCCAATTTCCTTGATGTACAAGGCTCCTTCACTCCTCACGGTCCAGCGCTGCGTGGAGAGCTGCGGACATCGATATTTTGGATGCCTATGATATTTGGTCACTCCAACGCATCGGTGATCTTCCTCTGCTCCTCTTGCCTTCCACTTTGCCAATAATCATGAGTTTCTCCAGATTTGAGTTCTCGGTTTGGCGAGCAATGTGTCAAAAGTATCTTTGAATATGCTGTAGGAGACAGTTGATAGCATATTGTGGATGCTTGGCTCTTCCAGATTGGATATATTAGTGCGCCTGGCTGTCCATGTAATCCATTTTTCACCAACACCACATTTCGATGGCGTCTATCAGCGTTCCTTTAGATGGCTCTAAGTATCCATGTTTTCACACCGTATAGAAAAATATGGGGAAAATCAGCGCTTGGGTGAGTCTCATCTTGGTTGTCTTCATTATGCCTCTGTCACTCCAAATCTTGCAAATCCTTCTTTTTACTTCTGTTTCACAGCCTCCTTCGTCACTTATAGACGAGCATAGGTATTTTAACTCCTTCACCTTTCTAAGCCTATGAAAGCATTTGTTCTTACAAAGGTATTTGTCCTGTCGGATACGGGTTTCTAAGGATAGTGGAAAATATGTGTTTAAGAACTTCCCACGGATGATTCCACTGCACATAGTCCTTTGAAGTAGTTAATGGAGTAGAGCATAACGGGTAAGTTGAACTGCCGACATTTCTAGATAAGTTATCGGATTTTGAGTACTTGCTCTCGAGTTCCTTTACCCTTCACACATTCTGCCTGTTCGCGTGGTATTTGCCATTTTAGGTAGCTCTCAAAATGCTCATTAACAATGTATAACATTATCTTACTGGCGCGTGAGATGAAAGAAATTGTCCTGTAGTTCCCGCATTTCTTTGTTGAATCCTTCTTGTGTAATCGTATGAAAACCGATTCAATCCATTCTTTTGGTGATCTCTTCGTCGCCCGTGAGTTTGGGAAGCTTCTTAACGAATATTTCCAATATCAATATATTATATTTTATATATAAAAATCTTGATACGTACGTAATATATATATATATATATATATTAATTGTGTATTATGTTATAAATATTGATATATATATATATATATATAAAATATCCACATATTATGTATAAAATATCAACAAATTTTATATAAAATGTCAACATATTATAAATAAAATATCAATAAATTATGTACATAATATATCAATATATTATACATAAAATATCAATATATAATATATCTATATATTATACATAAAATATCAATATATAATATATCTATATATTATACATAAAATATCAATATAATATATATCAATAAATTATACATATATCAGTATATTATATATAATATATCAATATACGAGTATTATATATAAAATCCAATGTTTTTATCTTGTCTACATTGTTTTTGCATATGTTTGCTAATAGACAAATGTTGTAATTTCTCGTGTTGACCGCTTATACCCCTACTTTTCATGTAAAATGTGTCGAAATTTAGTTATATTACGTGTTCCCCGTATAGGTACCCAAGGCTCACTTATTCACGTTAAAAATGTTTACATACGGATTATTTGCGCGAAGCAAACTTGTTTGCCAATTAATAGGGGAATTATCAATCCACGACGTCACAAAGGTTGTTAAATATTTATTTACAGAAGATAGCAATATTTAAAGTTAGATAGTCTAAAATTGTCTGCAGTATCCTCAGATTATAAATAATGTTCAAGCACAATCTTCCGAATTCATTCATCGTTTTAGTTTTTTGGAATCGATTAAATTAATACTTTGCAAACATTTGCGTAGTTATTTCGCAGGTCGCCGTACTGACAGCGGAGTCAAAATCATAACATTTGTTTATGATTAGATAATAATTGTATTTGTCTAATTTGACAATATTGTAGGTATGGGAGATATTTGAACAATTTTATTAAACACGAAGATGAAGAAATCATAAAAAAAGTATAAATAACACCAACACAACAACCCACAGTCCGCCCCGGAACAGGAATCCCCAGTGAGGAGGACTGTGAGTATAAGAAACTATTGTAATATTATTTATTCGTAAAAATGTAACGTGATAAATATTGATGTATCTCAAAAATAATTTTTGTAAAAATAAAAGTTTAAAAAAAAACACAACTGTTTTACAGATATTTGTGAATGTTGGTGAATTTTTTAATGGATGTGTTTGGATATTTATGGATATTTGTGGTCAGTATTTTTGTCCATTTGGACACTTATTTTGGCCAATTGACCAATATTAGAGAACATTTTACTAATTTGATTTCAATATTTTGCGGATATTTGTGGATAATTTGTAGATATTTATTTACAATTTTATTCGCTTTTCGAGTGTAACACTATAGTAATAATTGAAAACATAAAGAAGCTTGTTTCATTTTATCCCGTACGTGTCGAAAGTGCATTTGTTACGATTTACCGACTTGAAAGTCTTTCAATTGTAATATGAATTTTACATTCTTCCTTAAAAATTCGCATACATCCTATGCTTTGCTTCCTATTCGGCCGCTCAGCCAGTTAAATACCGCGAAACACTGTAAACTTATGGTACAAATACAAACAACAAATTTAAAATACGACAAAAAATTCCCATGTCGTCCGCGATCACTCATCTGAGTAATCGCCCAACTACTCGACCATAAATGTTAAATACACACTGATTTTTATATTTTCTGGTGATGAACTGGTTAAAAAAAATATTTATTTAGGTGTTATTATTGATTGTTTTTTCAATCAGGATTTACAAACAAATAAGGTTTGTGTACGACAAAAAGCAATCGTTAGTAGATTATATAAATTAAAGTTTTGTTCCAATCTGTACATTTCGAATATTATATTTTCGATTATGTTATAAGGTATGGAATTACAGCCTGGGGACTTTCCCGTAAAACGAATATCAATCATGTTCAATCAGTGCAAAATTCATTAGTTAAATTATTAGCTCATAAAAGTTTAAGCAAACAAAGGCATAATATTCCATACTTTTATCAGAATCTCAAAATTATTTCAGTAAGAGCAATCCTGTCGTAAAAATTAATATATTAACACCTTAATAACCCTATATATTATACAAGTAGATGAAAAATTAATGAAGGATTAATGTTTCCTAAATAAATATGGACAAAGAACGTTAGGTTATATGATTCCTAGTTGTTTAAATTGTTGCCTGCTGAAATTTAATAAAAACGTATTAAATTATACTGAACAAATTGAAGGCTTGGCTAGCTGAAAGAAATTGTTTGTATTAGATTATTATGAATTATTTATGTTTTAAAGATTTATTGCTGTTAAAAATGTCTCATTCTATATAGTCCACCTGAACTGTAAGCATATAATAACAAGATTTTGACAGAAAAGCACCTGTTAGTCAAACTACTAAAGAGTGGTTTATCGGAAACCAATATTTCACTATCATTTTTACTGCAGATAATGTCAGGGTCCTGATTCCGGCTCTTTTTAGGCAAGACTAAAAGACAAAAACTTTTTGGTATGAATACCGCACAAGAGTCCCAACTGCTCCCAACCGTCTGAAGCCAGTGAAACTATGGCATCCCCAATCGGGAAATGTTGTGTGGCTGGAGGTATTAGGGAGGGGAAGAAGAAGAGGCAGAGGAAGTTGGAGAAATACCTGGCTATTCAGATCTGGTCACCAAACACGGCTAAAAGCCATTTCAAGCAATGATTCATTTCTGAATGGTGGTCTTTCACCAGGATGATACTGACAGCATCTTTCACTCTGGAACGTGCGCAAATATACCACATATTATTTTTAATTAATTAATTGTGAAACAGACAAATTGATTAAATAAAATTTACTTGCGCACTCCGGGATTTGAACCCGCGACCGTCGGATTCGTAGTCGAGAGCCTAACCCCTCGACCATGGAGGAAAAATAATTTGTTCATCGAGATGAAACAAGTGCGAACTTTTTTATTTGCTTAACTGCGGTTCCTGTTCTCTCGGATGACAGCTGTCATTTAGCAAATGACATGCCTTAAAAATATCGGTATTTGCGTAGTTTTAACAAAAGAAAAACTCAATATTGTTGTAAGAATTGACTTTAAAAATTATTAGTAACTCATTTGCGGCATAATTCCATGGTTGGAATTTCAACAAAGGAGACTTTGATTCTGCGTGACCTCAATTGGCAGGCTATCGTAGAGGTTTCTGATGTTGATGAGGCAGTTAAATATTTCTACGAAACTATATACGCGTATTTTGATCAATGTTTTCTAAGGAAAAGAGCGCCGCAAAATAAAAACTATCCTAGATCGTTAACGCGTGAGATTATAGGGGACATGAAGATGAAGTTCGTGCACTATCGGCAGTGGAAACGTTCAGGTTTAGAAAGTGAACATGAGTTGTTCAAATTTTATCGTGCTAGAATTAAACGAATTTTTCAATTGCTCATAGTGACTATATTTTTAATGTAGAAAATAACGTCAAACACGATCCAAAGTCGTTATTCAAACACATTTCCAACAAGAAATGTTACAAGAGGTTTTTAAGTCATATTAACTTGAATGATTACACACACAAAGGAGTCGACACACCTCAAGCGTTCGCAAAATATTTTTAATTTATCTATAATCAGGAAAAATTTGATTTTGAATCGTATGTGCCAGGGCTATCTGGATCAACATTTGCTCAAAATATTTGTATTGAAAATTTCGAAGCCGTAATTTCAGTTTAGTTGGTAAAAAAATGAAACCAAAAGCATCGTTTGGTCCTGATTTAATTCCACCCTTTGTTATCAAGAGATGTTCCGAACGATTGCCCATGCAACTTTTACATATATTTAATCGTGCGATTAAAGATAGATTTTTTTCCAAGCTATGGAAGCTTTTAAAGGTCATCCCTTCACACAAAGACAATGTGACAAGTGTTAAGCAACCAACCAGTAGTTATGCTTTCCACACCTGACAAGTTATTGGAAATAATTATCCCTAAATATATTTATGCCAAAGTTGAACCATTTTTTATTGAGCAGCAACACGGATTTCGATGTGGCCGATCAACCACTACCTATTTAACTGTATTTACAGATTACGTGGCGAGGGTACTCGATAAAAATTTGCAAGTTGACACATCATATCACGACTTTGCAAAGGCTTTCGGTGAGGTTAATCACTTAGTTTTCTATAAGTAAGTTTTGGTTTTTGTGTAAATTTACAGAAACTACAATAACAGGAGAATATAATTTGTATCTTACGGTATGTACAACTCCTGCGCATTTCCCACAAACTCTGGTGTACCAAAGGGATCCAATTTAGGACCATATTATTTTTAATTTTCATAAATAGCATTAGAAAAATTATTAAATTCATTCATTTTTTTACTTTTTGCTGACGTCATCAAACTCTTCATGAGAATGAGGTCATTAGAAGACAGTAGGCAACTGTAGGAAGACATTAATGCAATTCTTAACTGACTAATAAACTTAATTTTAACATTGAAAGGTGTTCAGGTATGTACTTTACGAGGCCATACAAGATCGTATATTTTAATTACAACCTAAAATATACATCTCTGAAGCACATGACGACTTGTAAGGACTTGGAAACTGTGTTTGACGCTCATTTGACTTTTCGTGCTCACATTAAGAAGATCTGTAAATCAGTCACAAAAATTTTGGGTTTTGTTATGCAAAGCTCTAAGGAGTTGACAAACCTTGCAGTTATAAGGCTGCTTTACTTTAGTTTAGTGCACAGCATTCTCGAAAGTGGATTTCAGGTATGAGGGGCAGAGGACACCGTCTATAGAGTAATAGTCAAGAAAATTCAAAATATTTTTTTACGATACCTCTACGTGAGAGGTTTGGTTCTTACCCATGGCTGTTTCCAACAGCATTTATCTCGGGAATGCTGGGTATCTGCAGCATCAGTTCTAGGAGGGATATAGCATTAATGATTATGACTCATAAACTCTTAAATGGTGTATTATTAATACATGACATCTTCGCTGGAATAAGATTTTATGTCCCTGATAAATTCACGCGAGGCCGACAACACAGGCTTCTGTTTATTCCCTGATACAGAACTACCTTACTAATGATGATGCCCCTAGGAAGCCTTACTAGGTTAATTAAATGCCTTACCGGAAATATGGGTATTTTCCACATGACCTGCAAGTTTAAGCACGAACTAACTATTATGTTATATCTATATTATATACTTATTCATAATATTTTTAGAAAACTTTTTTTATAGCTCTAATTACGTTATGTTGACTATATTTTTTTGCGGTTTTTTATCGCTTTTGCAATGTGTTGGTGGTGTATATAACTGTTTATGGAAAATATACAACACTATTAATTTTTTAAATTTAATATAACATGTAAAATATTTAATATTACAGATATATCTTAACTATAAAAAAAAGTATAAATTTATTTAACAAAAGGTGCCCAACTTAATAGAGAAAGATTTCTAGTGTTTGATTTGGGGAGCAGCGCCATCTAGCGATAGTAGTGGTAAGTATAGAAATGAAAGTACATCAAGAATGTAATATAGATGAAGTTTGTTTTGTTGCACACGATAGTTACTACAAAATAGAATGCTAAAAGTACATGTTATTAGAAATGCAAAAATAAGGCGCATTCAAGATATAAAGATAGTACATTCATATTTCGAAAGGCCTGGTCGAATATTTCTAGAGGATATGTTTCCTTTTTTTATCTACATACATTATTTTTTTTTAAATTTACATACGTAATTAATCAATCGAATCAACGAAATTGCTATAATAATAATTATAATTGGATGATTTGTATAGCGCCGTTTTTATGAAAAATCACCTCAAGGGCGATGTTGGTAAAGTACCTATATCAATAGTCCGAATAAAAGTGATTTAAATTCTAAAAATTATAATAAACCACAGGTATAAAGTAAATAATAATAAACTATACGTGTTAAGTATGTGTGACGCTGTGATACTGTCATAATTAATTAATTAAACCACAAACTCCTTTAAAATTGTATTTACATTGACACACAAAATGTCTTTAACCCCAAGGATAAGGACAATGCCTTATTCTTTAAAAGAACCGGAATCAGGCCCCTGGAATGACTGGTTAAAGTAAACCAGATACGTTTAACACCCTGTAAATTGATTGTAAACTTACCCCACAAACTGAGAACATAATATGTAGTTGGAAACTGCCCACTTCCCTCCCCGCTTGACTGCCCATGGACGCCGCTGCAAAGTTAACTACCACAAACACCACCAAACCGACTATCAGATGTTCTATCACATTGGCCAGTAGCCTTACGGCCAACCACGCAGTACTTCCACTTGATTTCTTGTCTCCCATTTTACGAATTAATTAATTAAAACTAATAAAATAAGTGATAACGCCGAAGCAGGTAGAGAACCAGATTTCGCCGTGGAGAGAATGTTTGGTTTAGTACACGCTGCTAGGCACCATGGCAAACCGAATGAAACTGATAACAACAATTAGCGCGTTTTCACCATTTAGTCGCAGAATTATTGTATAAAATCTAATCTCTATTAGTCACATCTTGGTACGACAATATATATACTAGACCTACACACGCTGACGCGTCGATAATGTATTGGAAATTTATAGCTATCTACCAGAGGCGTGTCGCGACTTTTTTAAATGTAAATACCGCCCAAAAGTCCGTTCTGCGCCATCTGAAACTACGGTAACCCCAATTATGGTATGCTGTGAAGCTCAATAAATTGACGAATGAAAATAAATGGGGGAGAGGAAAGTAGAGAAGTATCTGTCTATTCGCATCTGGTCACTAAAGCCATTTTAAGCAACATTCCGTTTTTTAATAGTGGTATTTTACCAGGGCTATACTGAGAATATCTACCAAAAGTATTTTTCTATGCATCAGTATATTTGTATTCTTTGAAATAATAATAACAGCGTAATTAACATTATCGTAATACGACAACTGGTTTGCCGTGAATATTCTTATTTTTCTCATTAATGATAATTTAAAAGCAATTATATTGAAGAACAATTATAGAGCTTAAAGTTACCCAAATTAAGTTTAAATTACGCCAAAACTAAAAAAAACGTGTATTTAAAATACTAAATAAAATCAATAAATAAAAATTTCCATCAAATCCAAAATCGGAATACGCACGGCCGAGGCCCGTGACTAAATTCTACATATAATCTTATTATACTTATAAAACTTGTATATTCTGAATCGACGTTTGCTGATCCAAATGATTTTTTTTTAAGTCGTAATACTTTTCACTGGAGTTCCATTTTCAAAACTGATACTCTTTTACTAGAAAAAGTCACGGCACGCCACGGGTGTATTATCATACAAAAAAATGTCTTCGGTTAAAATTTTTGGTAAATCGACAAGATTTGGAATTTTTTGTGACTCATGTTTATCTTGGTAAGAATGATATATGACAACCATTTATATAATGGCATGGATCAATAGATAGATAATCCTCCTCACTAAGAGAAACCTCCGGATTATTTACTTCGTGAAAATAATCGTGATAGGTGGGAAAAATTTTCCTCGTGTCCTTGATCTCAGTAAGATAAGAAAAAAATGTGAAAAAAGTACGCCAATTAATGCATTTAATATTTTGATTACTCTTTGATGACTTCATCGGGAATGTAACGTGCGTCAATGGCGTGTTTTATTTGATTAATCGGAAAATCTGTTTTAAGAAAGGGCTCGTCCGGTATTTGAACCGGGGACCTTTCGCACCTTCTAGAGCGGTAGAGAGGTACTGTAAGTGTAAGTATCTCCCTGGTGAAAGACCACCATTCAGAATCGAAACGTTGCTTGAAATTGCAATAGTCGAGTTTAGTGACTTGATCTGAAAAGTCAGACACTGCCCAATCTTCTCCTTCCCAAACTCCTTCCCCGCCCACTTCCTTTATCCTCACTTTAATGCAAGTTCAAGTGCCATATCAAGTCTATCGTTAATCAAAAACTAACGATCTAACAGTTTAGTATCACTCACTACTTCATCCATGAGATATCAATGCTAGGTCTAATGGCTTGCAAAAGTAAGCCAAAAACACCTTTCCATTAATGCATGTTTCATAATATACTAAGTTTTGCCTATTGCAGTCTTGCAATTGGTTTATGAATATTTAGAATATGTGCTGTAATGTAGATGAAGCAAAGGGGTGTGTATGAGAAATATTTTTTTTAATTAATATTAGGAAAAAAATGGTACTCTTACTCCTACTCCTACTCTAACCCCTACCCCTACCTCTACCCTTACCAGTACCTCTACCCCTACCCCTACCACTACCCCTACCCCAACCTTCACCCTATAAGGTTCAGTTCGCGTCTTATCTATATATATATATATATATATAATATATGAAGAATTAAAATAATTCCCTGCCCATCTAGAATATCTATCCGTCCGTTTGTTTGTTTTTCACATAAATCTACAGTTATATTCCGAATTTGGTGGAATTTTACACACTTTACCTTCAAAATAAGGTCACCGTTAACACGAGGTTTCTAAAAAACACCCCATTCCCCTTTCCCGCCCCTCAAAGCAGAATTTTGATACTTCTTGACGTTCAAAATTGGAAAAAAATTATACGGTATGGGTAGGGATAACACATCACATCCTCAAAAATTTTCTCCCGGGCAACATCGGGTACTTCAACTATAGTATATATTTAGAGGTAGGTAGATATTGTAAAGTACCTGTCTATAATATATTAAAGGTTAGTACTTTATCATTTGTCTGCATTTGAAAAGATTCTTTTTTAAATAATTTCCTCAACACATCAGTTCCAATTTTGAAAAAATCATGCTGGTACGTACGTACTCACAGCGGAAAATTATCTTCTTTTACTTCAAATATAATCATTCTAACCCACGAACACACCTCGTGCAACGTACTTTGTACACTACGTCAAATACGTACTTATCAGGGTGACCAGATTATTCAATACGCATCTGAATCACATTTTAAAAGTGATATAAAGTACGAAAAAAAAAACTATCCCGAAAACCTAATCTAACGTAATGTTAGGTTGTACTAGATTAGGTTTTCGGAATAGTTTTTTTCGTACATTTTATGACAATATATCACTTTTAAAAAGTGTTCCGATTCAAACGTGTGTTGAATAAGGAACTCCAGTGAAAAATATAATGGCTTTAAAAATATATATTCACATAGAACAGCAAACGCCGATTATGAATACATAAATTTTATTATATGTAATTATATGTAGAATTTATAAATCGTTATGCAAAAGTGAATAAAAAAAAGTTTCATCAAAACACAGTGTTAAGTTGGTACCATTGCGTTTGGAACATCTGACGTCACGTGAGCATTCTGTTTTTGTATTAGTATGGACATTTTTATTTTTCACTCTTATTTTATATTTTAAATGTGTATTTTTTTTGTTTTTCTTAAATTTAAACGTAATTTGGGTGACTTTATGCTCTATAATTCTTATTCAATATAAAAAAAGATATTATTTGTGAAATAAATTAGAGTATTCATGAACAAACCAATTATCAATACCGATATTAAGATAATATTATTGCTCAATACTATTATTATTCTTTGAGTTAAAGTTTTTAAAAAGGTAGATAATTGTATTGCACATGTTTAGTTATGGTTTTCTATGAACAGAATATAAAAATATATACGGTAAAGCTCACCCTTGTTTTGACATTTGACATTCTAACCTAAAAACTGATCAAAACCGACCGGCTGTAGATTTGGAGCGTTTTGGGGACTTTGAAAAATTGAAACTATAAAAAATATTTTAACTATGAAAACTCATTTTAGAAAAAAAACTAAATACACTAGTATTTAAATTTGAACGTCATTATTAATAATAATACGAGTATTCATCAATATCCATTTTCTCCCCTTCAAAGTAATCCCGCTCAGATATAATGCACTTATGCCAGCGCTTCTTCCAATCCTCGAAGAGTTATTTCTAGTTTCCAGTATTTCCTTCCGTCTCCTATCCCTTCTCCTATGTCACTTCTACTCCCCCCTTCCCTCGGCTTTCCCTCCTCGCCTCATCCCCCACCACAGCACCTCCTAACCCCGCCTCTTCCCCCACCAAGCCTCGACCACCCACCTACTTCCCCACCTCTTCGCCACACCCCACTCTTCACCCTACCACACCACCTCCCCCCACCCCGCCTCTTCCCCCCCACCATGGCTCCTAGCCCCACTCCGGCTCTTTCCCCTACCCCGGCTCTTTCCCCCACCCCGGCTCTTTTCCTCACCCGTGCTGTTTCCCCAACCGAGCCTCCTCCCCCCCACCTCCACCCGCCTACTCCTCCTCCCGCTCCTTCACCACCCCGCCTCCTTCCCCACCCCGCCGCCTTCCCCACCCCGCCTCCTCCCCCCGCCAGGCATCTTCCCCAACCGCGGCTCTTGTTTGTTGGCTGGATTTGAATATCCAGGTTCTTCCCAACCTTCCTCTTCCCCAATCCTTTCTTTCAACATACCCCAATTTGGGATGCTAAAGTACCACTGACTCCGGACAGTCGGGGAGCATTATGGCATATGATTTTTAATTCCTTATAAATTGTTTTGCTTACTTATTCAAGTCATACCCGAAGTTAAAAACTACGCGCAGCCTATCTTTGGTCTTGGAGCGACGCGCGCCACTAAATACATCATTATCTTATCACAATATATTACCGCTTATCGATTTTTTTGGCCAGGTTCACGGGCCTTCGGAAATAGCTTCCCGATGTGTCAGTGTTTTTCCGCACATGTGCCGTAACGATTACGTAATCGCGTTTAAGTTAACCAAAAAGTTAATCCATAGATTACGAGATTATTTCTCTTAATTTTCCATCTATATATATAAAAATCAATGTAAGTTTATTAATCACTGGACCGGTTTCGCTGAAAATAGCACAGTTTGTTTTTATTAGTGCCGGGAAGGTTTAGAAAGTAGTTTGAATGAAATCCAATATGTAAAACTGTTGCTATAACGTTTTAAAATTATATGAAAAACATTGAACACGCCGTGTTTTGTTTAAGTCAGCCCATAGATGTAACACAGGTTGCATATTCAATTTTTTTGGGTAGAACATTTTCAAAATAGAAAACACGAGTAGGTACCTACTTAAGAACTTTATGATTTAGATATGTTTTGACAAAAATAAACGTTTGGAATGAAACAAAATATTCAAATGAATGTTTCTTTATTTGGAGATAGTTACTTTCGCTGTCAAATCAATTATGGCAACCTAATGACAAGCAAGAATTCATAACATCATAATTTTATATAAACCCGAGCAAGGTCGGGTACACATCGGCTAGTTCATAATAAAATTAGGTAATGACGATAGTATTTTTCTAAGTTCCTAAATATCTGAGATCAATCTAACCTAACTAGGTACTTACTTAACCCTTTGGGTGTCGTTATTTTCTCGGCATGTGTTTGTAATATTTTGTCCACGGTCTAAAAACTTCAATTTTTGGTGAATATTACTTCTGTTTTTTACCATGTATGAGTGATTTGAGTCGCGCGTTTTGACTCGCGCGATTGCGGCGAGTGCGCGTGGCCGGCTTGTATGTACGCCCAGTACCAGTCAAATCACTGCATGTGGATAGTGTCCTAGGGTAACCACATATTTTCTAGAAACGAAATGGGCGGCTCATGTAAGTACGATGACGGCAATATATTAAAATAATATTTACACGAACGTGAACCCAGAATAAGTAAATTGATGTCAAAATATTGGTGTGTTAATTGCAAGCATATTATAATGCATTCATAAGAAAATAAAACTAACAAAAAATAACAAGTATTCCAGAAAAACTTGTTACGCATTTCTTTTTACATTTATCTTACATTTCCGAGAATATTGGCAGATCAATATTTCGTCATCAACTATGGGATAATCAGACTAACTAACCATCACGCCGTTTCGCCGCAGGGGTGGGCACAGAGGACGGACCGCCAAGATCTTGGCATACACTTCTTGCTTCATTCACATTCATATATCGTCTTATACATTCTCTTCTATTATTCCGACTTCTGACATGGCCCGACTCAAGTATTTGATTCACTTGATCGTGCCATGTCTTCCTCGGGCATCCCCGGCTTCTTCTTCCATTCTCATTCGCGTCATACATTCTTCTTACACTCCTTTCTTCGTTCATTCGCTCCACATGCCCAAACCATCTAAGCGTTCCTTTCTTAATCTTACTCATTACGCTTACATCAGCCTTGCATTCTTTACGAATTTCAATATTTTTCACACGATCATACATGGTTTTACCACACATTCGTCTCAGAGATCTCATTTCTACGGCATTCAGTTTACTTTCATCCTTCTGCCAATTCCATGCCTCACTGCCATACATCAGGGTTGGTACCAGCACTCCATTGTGGACTGCTAGCTTCGCTTCTTTGGACAACTTTTTGTTAGCGCCAACCGCGTTCAGTCCTCCATTAATGGAGTTCATGCATTCACCCTTCTTTCAATATCCCTAGCAGCCTTTCCATCTCTCGTAAACATACTTCCCAAATAAACAAACTCATCGACCTGCTTCAAGTATTCGTCATTCACAACTATATTTGCACACTGTTTTCGTACTCTCTCTTTCAAACACCATGACTTTAGACTTACATTCATCATTAGCTCGTTCTTCATGCATACTCCATTCATCCTAGATACAAGGGACTGTAAATCTTCCATACTGTTAGCAATCAGCACCGCATCATCCGCCTACAACAAGCAACATACTTTCAGATTACTCATTTTCGCGCCCAAGCCCACCTCTTTCAATTCTTGCATACAATTATCCATGTATAGATTGAATAACCACGGTGACATTACGCAGCCTTGCTTAACACCTTTTGTGATGTCAAACCACCCCGTAAAATCACCGTTTACCCTAATCCATGCAACGCTTTCCTCGTACAGAGACGCGATTGCCTGTATAAGATTCGTATTTACTCCATACTTGGACAATACCTTCCATAATTTTTTCCTATCAACTCGGTCGTACGCTTTTTGTAGATGTACAAAGGCACAGAAGAGTTTCTGGTTTTTTGCCAGAAACTTCTGTTAGCATACGCAACGAGAAAATCTGATCCATACACCCCCTTCCGCTCATAAATGCACCTTGCACATCCCATATTTTATCTTTTGTTTTCGTTTGTACCCGTTCAATCAATATCTCACAATACAGCTTTCCAACTGAAAATCAATAAATTGACAACAGCTGTATATTGTCAACAATACTATGAAGGAGAGTAATAATAATTAACAGTGGAATATCAGTAAAACCGATCGACGTAGATTGAAGAGATTTTTAATATTTATTATATTTGTAATATTACAGCTGTCGGCTGTCTTTTTGGATATTCAATGAGCATTCGAAACGATAAGTAGAAAGACAGCGATAAATAAATTCGAACGATGTAATGTAAAAGGCACATTGTTACATTATTTATAATGTAGAAAAAACAACAATTAAATCGGATCCAACAAAGAATATATGGGGAATGGTTGATATTAAATAAATCGAAATTAACTGTGCGAAACTACCCATATATATGGTTAATATAAATATTACCCATCGTACTTGGGTCCCGGTATTTACTGTAAAGATATAATACAAGTTCATAATGTAAGTATCCCATGGATTCAGATTTCTTAACTGAAAATCTGAATGAACACCGATGCTACACTATCAAAAAAAAATAATAATATCGCCGTCTTCGTGTTTATATATTCTAGAAAACATGGCCATGATTTTTTTCCGCAAAGTAACATGAATAATAATAATTGGATAATTTGTGCAACGCTATTTTTGTGAAAAAACACTTCTAGGAAATTGCTAGAATACACTTAACAAACTTGTGTAACACTGCGATTTATAATAATTAAGCGATAATAAAATATTTTATCATTTTTAGAATTACCAAAAAAATTAATGTTTGTCTCTAACATTTGTATAAGACTGTCACCGTGTACTTGGGCAAATAAATAAACACAACGCGTCGAATGCCAAATACAGCCTGATTAAAAATTTATTATTTATATACTCAAACGTGCTGGATACTGTCCAACCACGCTGACGAGATATGCTTACCGCGCAGTGCACGGGATGCGTTCGGAATGGGTTAACAATGATTGATTGTGTACTCTTTCTAATTTTTTATAACTATTATACCTAATTGACAAGCAAGTATTCAGCTTGCGTCATCGGTCCTTATCTAAGTCGGTACTTCTGCTGAATTCTTCTTCTACATCTGAAAACATCACGGTTATCTTAATCTTTTGATTAATTTAGTCATTATTTTCACCGTTATGGGATGAATTTCAATTGTTATGTAATAATTATTTAATTCAATTAATAACACAGCTGTAGAAGGATTTACGCAAATTAGAGATCTTGATATTATTTTTGATGAAAAACTAAATTTCGATATTCGTAGTTACCAATTGTGAACAAAGGTATGGAAACCCCAAACTTCACAATGTTAACCCTTTCAGACCTGAATTAAAACTGGCAGTGGTAGAACATAATATTTGATACTTGATAACAATTGGGAAAGTTATTTTGAATATATTGAAAAACTTCTTTTTTTTTCTTCATTTATTTAAAAATTTATTGCTACTTTCATTTGAAAGAACATAGAGTTTCAGAGGGCGTGCTTAACATAAAATTACAAATCATACACTGCACACAAATATAAGGATTTATTAACTTTATCAAAAAGTTGCATAAACATTAAACAAAAGTATACCTTCAAATCTTGCAATTAAAAAAAAATGTACCAAAAAAAATCAGTACTGATTAAACATAAAAATAACCTTTCCACATATAAAGTACCGCTTGATCAAGTAGCTAAAATCCAAGGAAAAAGCGCGCAAAATTAGTTATACCAGCAATTGAAAAACGAAGCTTTATACAGGGGAGAAAAAATCTGAAATTTATGTGTTTTCACATATACGTACGGTACGATAGGGTTAGAATATTGTTAGGTATTTCCCCACCTCCCTCTTCCCTTCTGTTTCCCCTCCCGAATACCTTCAGCCTCACAACATTTCCCAATTGGGAATGCCATAGTCTCACTGGCTCCAAACGGTTGGGAGCAGTTGGGACTCTTGTGCGGTATTCATATAAAAAAAAAAATACGTTCCCAAAGTGGTCCATTCGAACCCCCGTCCATGTAGATTTGCGGGGGTCCATGGCAGGATGAAAAAAAGGGGGGTCCACGAAATGTAAATGGGAGTCTACAGATCGGAGTTCATTTAGACTGCATACATAGTAAAGCACCGTAGTAAGTGTGGCTCGACAAGCCTACCGCGCACTTGAAGCGAATCGCGTCCACGCAGGCACGTTCATGGGCAAGTTTTTACAAATTTTCATATCCCCATTAATACACCGCACAGTTAATAAATACCACTTGTTCAGTATTGTACCAAAGTTTTGGACAGACAAGCTGGAGGGAGGGAGCAAAGAAAATTAAATGAACGGTAAAGTAGTCCTCGGGGAAAAAAGTTGGGAACCTATGAGTTGGAGGAAAAACCTAGATACGTATCTCTAGTTAGGAGCTAAATTGAATATACCTTAGTAGTTTAATCTCCATTCTACAAAATTCACATAAATAACACTGAACGAAAACGAGCCATCTCATTAGACATGGGTTCAATTGAATGACTTACATGAATAAATTCAATCTCGTAACACACTAGATCTGATTCATATTTAACACAGAACTAATTCTTCTTAACTTAGGCTTTGCAACCCTACGATTTTTTAACGTGCAGCACCATAATTATGGTGCGGATACTATGGGCGTAATCGCAAAGCCGCCGGAAATATTTAGCAGTGTATAGGACTCCATCTGTTCTATTCAGTTGTGACGTCACCGTCACTACATCTCTGATCCATAGATATCGGTGTTTAATCTTTGTTCCGCAGGGCGCAAGTTAGTCAAGTCACTGCGGGACACTAATCAGAAATTTCTAATTCATTTTTTCAATACCCTCGGCGATTCCGTTCGTGTTAGTTCTAGCGCGGCCAAACAGTCAGTTTTACTAGTCGTGTGGGAATTTCCGAAGTAGTCATTCATTTCATTTCATTGCCGGGAACCCGGTCGTTTATTGGCGTAAAATTTAAACATTTACATGTACTTTACCCGTCTCGCTAGACGATGTCTGTTCTGAAACGGGTAGATAATCAGTACTCAGTATGATACATCTTTGTTTGGCTAGTAATATTGTCTTTAAAAATGACAACATTATTTATTACATTGAGGTGTACGAGTATATACATTTTTGTTTTTATTATGTGGTTGGGTAAGATTGTTATTTTCATGTTAATTTTATTTAAAAAAATGTTATTTCCAATACTAGCGCAATTTGCAATGGGAGAAATACCCGTTTTCATTAATTTATCATATTATGTTATTATATTTATTTATGCATTGAGGGAATGAATTTTTTGAATACATTCACAAGACTAAATGAATTGGATTGAATCGATAGACTATAATGAATGAATCTGCACATATCTACTTCTCGTGCCTCAAATCTGATTAGATATGCAGGACACGCGTTTACATCCTTAGTTGACTGTAGCTATAAATAACAATTATTATGCAAATTCATTGCAGTACCTACTGTCCAATTGAAATATATACCGAGTAAAGCAACGCAGCGTTACAGCCTGTCACCCGCGCTTTAACGATCGATCCGATAAGATAAGGGAACCTAACAGATGTATAAATCATTTGTCTGTAGTACAGTGTCAAGTTTTTTTCAGGTACCAGAGGTGGCTGCCGAATTCAACAGAAAGGCACACTTCTGATTTATAGAGTTAATACTAATTATATCGTTCCATGACAATTCGGCACAGTGATAAATCGGAACACGGAACTTTTGAAAAGTTATATAATGTCAAAGTATGAAAAAAAACTTACCTAAAAACCTAATCTAACCTAACCTAGTTAAACAAGTTTTTTTTTCTTCATTTTTATGACTTTTATTTTAAGGGACACCTCCAAGAGCCTCATACTCGGGAACTATATCGCTACCCGGTTGGGCAACGTTGTGAGGCGGGTTAAGTAGGTGATTTGTTAATGCGGGCCTTGAAGAGGCCCGGATTACATGTTGGAGGAAAGACAGATGCCGGTAGCTCGTTCAACATACGAGCCGATTTACACAAAAACGAGTCGGCGAAACGACCCGTTCTCATGAAGCATAGATCACTTTTCAAATGTGTACCGTTCATCAATATCCCGAATTGTTAGGTTATCAATGTTATATTTATTTATTTAATTAATCAGTCAACTGTGTAATATTAAAGTATCAGCGAACTATATAAAGTACACACGCCTTTTGAGAGGCTTGACGGACTTCGTGATTACCTAATCTTAAATTTAGACCGAAATTCCATTTACTTTTTTTACTCCAAATAATCTCAGGAATCACTGATTAATGTTTATGGGGTACTTCCTAATATACAGGGTGTATATTAAAACTAGAAGATTTTCGAATATTTGTTTAAAACATAATCATATATCTCAGTGTCACCCTGGTGAAAAACTTTAATGACCAGATCTGAAAAGCCATGCACTTCCCTACCTTCATCTTCCACATCTTCTTCTCCCCCACTCTTGTATCAGCTTTACAACATTCCCCGGAAAGCGAATGCTATAGTCACACTGGCTCTTGGAAATTAGGACTCTTGTGCAGTATCACAAAATATCGGAGAGAAAAAAAATTACTGCAAAGATTAGTTTAAAATAGCGTTCCAATAACAGGAAAGGGGAAAGATTTCTTTACTTTTGGATATGGAAAAAAAAGGAAGTAGTTTAGTATAATTTTTTTTTAATATCTTCAAACAGAGATTAACCAACGTACTAACATATAATATTAACATAATAAAAATAGTATAGGTACCTGCCACATGAGTTATAAACAATTAATATCATGTAATTTGAATGGCAGTCACTTTCAGGAAAGTTTTTGAAGTTCATAAAATGTAAACAAATTGTCTGAAAAGAGATTCAATGTGATTTTCAGCCAGTCATGTTTTTTTTAATTGTTTTTAATTTGTAGCATATTATTTAGGTACCTAAGTCCAGTGTTAAATATTTGGATAATTAATAAATGGATTTTGAAATGATGAAATGTAATGACGTCATTAGTCCCCAATCGCAGCGCAGTTGCGAAGCTCGCGGAGAGATCGACAACTATTGTGACGTCATCCGGTTCAAAATCGTAAAGAATTATGTACACTCTATAACGGGCCCATTTTCACGAACAAAAAATGTAACTTAAAAAAAATATTCCACTAAGAAAATGAGGCAAAAAATACTTGAATTGAAATTAGACGGTGAATATTTGTTTTAAAAGTTGGCCGGATTTCCTCAATCAATAAATATTGTTAATGAATTTTTTTTCAAATGTTGATAATTTCTCTCATAAATAATGGTCCTGAAAATGATTATCTTATAAATATATACAATATTAGGAATAAATCAATCTAATTCAACTAATAACGACATTAATTAATAATTTCATGATGACGGTATTCGTTGAGTTAAATAATTAACAGTAATAATATCATGTTTAATACCTTTTTGTTGTGATGAACTATGATTTTTTCCAAAAGTCGAACAGTTTAATACAATTGGCCTTGAAAATCCTAACGGTCCTCCACAAGATCAAATCCCATCGATTCCATGTTTCCCAACTCAAATTTATATTTGCTAATTACCTTATAATTAACATCTTAATTCAGTCGGTCCTCGGGGGTAGCCGGGGAATGTTTAGATGTAAAGATTTCAAAGGTATTTAGCAAGTTTAAATATGATTGTAAAAGAAACTAAAAGATAAAAAATAGGTATTTATGTTAGGGGAGCTGAACAGATTTAATTTTTTGCGTTTGTCTTTAATTGAATCTTGGAAATAATTATTATTTAGCAATAATTAGTTCGCTAGAGTGAAGGACGTTAATGCATAATGTAATTTAAGATTCTCACAACGGAACATAGTCTTATATTGGCAATATATTAATTAAAATTAACCTAGAATTGGTGATTCCCAAATATTGATTCACGTAGCATTAGCCTCCGAACTTAAAATGTAGGAATATTTTACAACTCTTGTAGTTAGAGCTTCACGAGCAATTAATGTCTTAACCATAAATAATTAAAATAAGGGAGATATTAGTAAGAAACAGCACGCACAAAGCGAGTCGCCAACATCGTTCACCAATACGACCGCAAATCGCATCTACGGACAGCGGCGCCTCGCCTTTTTTTTCTATCTCGACACTAAAAGCGTGACTTTCATAGCTTTGATAGTCGGTGCAGTTTGTTCATAGCTCGGCGATACTTGGCACGCTTTCATGGTACATCTGCCTTGTTTTTAATTACGAATGGTCTTAAAAATTAACGTCTGAAGACGCTTCTCAACAACCTGATAGTATTCAGGATTGGAGTTCTCAGGGTCAGGCAGACGGTGATGCTGCTTAGGACGATGAAGGTGGTCACCACTTCCTGGGAAGTCTTCCTCTTGAACCAGTTCTTTTCGAAGCCGAGGCAGAGGCAGGTGATGCCGAAGATGAAGGCCAGGATGGCGGTCAGATTGTGGTAGATCTTGATAAAAACCGGCTTCTTCAGCCTGAGGAAGGTGGCGAAGTATGCCATCGGGCCGTTCAAAACAGTGATTAGCAGAAACACCAAGGCTACCAGACCTAAAAGAAAGAAAAAAACATTATGAGGTACTACTTATTGCCACAGCTAAAACCTCTATAAATACAGCTTCACTTATAGGCGATCAGAAAAGGAACTAAAAACGCCGTGCTTTTGATATTCGGCTATTTTTAATAGGGTTCAATGAAGCAAAGCGATAAAAATGGGATAACCGTTAACCAATAACTATAGACCGAAAAATTTCAAAAAAACTCTAGTTTTTACGCGAAAATCGCTATTTTCACGCGAATAACGCCTAATTTCTAAATTTCGGGTAAATAACAGCGATTTTTCACGCGATATTCTGGTATATTAAAATAAGAAAGTAATACTGTACATTCTAAATATTTCTTTGTTTATGGTTTTTGACAGGCTTGAATAGCCATAACATGGAATGCAGGGAACTTCACGTTGAAAACATTATTATTCAATTTTGGAATAACTTATGAACCTCATTGGAATATGTTTTTAATCATTGAAGGTAATATTAACATCTCTCAAAATTAAACAGGAAACCGAAAAGACACAGAAAAGAAAAAGATAGCGTATAGACCTGGGTTCGAGTCCCAGCTGCTATCATTATATTTTTCTTTTCCGTGTCTTTTCGGTTTCATGTTTCATTTTGAGAGATGTTAATATATATAAATTTATATTTTTTTAAAGAAAGACAAATATTCCCTGGTTACGCGAATAACCTGACAATATTAGAAAAATTCCTACTCCCATCACAGTCAGCGGAAGATGTTGCTTGTGTCGTATATCGAAGACTTAGCCAGCCGAGGAATTGAACTCACAACGCCTGGGAGAGACCCAAACGTGATGCCAACTCAGCCACTGACTGACTTGGTATCGCGTTATCTTCAATGATAAAAAAAAAAGATTAGGTTGCGAACAGGACGCGAACTCGGAACCTTCTTCTATCCGGGATTTACGCATCTGAATGTGGTCGAAACATAGTATTTTGTCTCTTCTCTGTCTTGTTTTTTAATTAATGTAATATTTTTGTTTTATATTATATTTATTTAATATTAGTCGATTTCAATATCCATATCATATTGAAGCGATAAACTTTAAAACGTATATATTTTTTAAATACTGTTTTTTTATTTATTTACCAATGATCCCGTGATTGGACGTGAAGTGTTTCGACTTGTTGTAAATGACCAGAGAGATACCGGCGATGGCCAGAATGGACCCGGCGCAACCCAGTAGACTGTGGATGGTCTTCTTAGTAGACTTCTGCAGCATGTGCGACCAGGAGTTCTCTCCTGAGAGGGACATGATCAACTCTGCCATAAGCAACTGGTACTGCAATAAAAAAATAACAGGTCAATAATTGAAAATACATAATTTTATGTTGGCTGTAGACCGACATTATTTTTTGTAATGCATATCAAATGCAATATTACTGTAGGGAGTTTAATCAGCTGATACAAATATAAATATTTTTATTTTCCATAGTCTTGTAGTTCTATTAAAAAAAACTATTTTTAAAACGCCCCACAAAAAAATATTTCAATAAATTATTGCTTCTAGATACGTAGTTTAATAATCTCCACGCTTTAACGTTGATAATCGGGTGTAGGAAATTTGGTGAAAAACCTTAAGGTAGAAGCAGGAAAATTACAACAATTATTTTAATATTTTCTTAGAAAACCCTTTTGTTAGCTCCATTGTAAGTATTTTATAATCGGACATAGTATTTGTTATTTGCTCAAGGCTTAAAAAAATACGGAATATTGCAATCGCACAAAGAAAACCCACGTTACACAGCAGGGAGAACGGTAGTTGGACCCTTTATTGGATTTATTAAAAATTCTAATACTTTTTTACACAAGAATTTTGTTAACAAGTTACTTCAACTTTTGTCAAGAAAGTGGTCCTCTGAGATGGATATTAATCGAACTTCTTTTATTTATAGTAATCATTACTGATTTCATTTTGTTTTAATTTTACCGAGATGGTGTGGTACTGACACCTATTATAAAAATTTTATTCATTCAAATATGTTTAAAAAAAATCAAATAAAAAATATTATGTAAAAATTTAAAACAATTAAATCATTAAAATAATTAAAATATTAAAAAAAAAAAAAAAATAATTAAGGAAGTTCGAAATCTTTAAATAATTAAAACAATAAAAATAATGTATATGATTTAAATAAGTGAAATAATTTAAATAATTTAAATGATTTAAATAACTGAAATATTTTAAATTTTTAAAATAACTTTGTGAAAATTGCCTTAATTATTGCATTATTTTATTAAAATGGTTGAAAAAATAATTTTAAATTAACAAAGTTAAAAAAAAATGTACAAAAATAATTTTGAATTAACAAAAATAAAAAAATGTTAAAAAACTGAATTAATCTTAATATTAAAAAATATATATATTATGAAAATTAAAAATTCAAGTCACCCCAACAGTCGTCAGCAATACGTGCCACTCCATATAGGCCATAGTACTCCTGCAACACAGCCAAATAGTGACCACCGAAATGACCGCTATGAGGCAGTGGTTGATCGTGTTGAAAATTTTCCACATTACTTCGAAGCCTATTCCCCTGGCAGTGGAATCCTCGCTAGGGGAGTTCTCTTTCAACTCTTCCCAGCTTTTATTTGTCTCGGAAATCATCTTAGTTATAAATTCACCGATTAATTATTAATTCCACTTCACTTGACACTCGAAAACTTGAAGCCAATCGAGATATTTTTTTAATCTGCCTTTATTTTACCAAGTTAGAAACAATTGGGATTCAGAAGCACAAAATTCAATCACTTTTTTAAAATTGCTTGAATATATTTATGACTCGCTATATATTACTTAAAACTTTTATAATTTATTTTTAGAACCTTTCTCCAAATTATTTTTGTTTTTTACTACTCTTATTTGAATACGAGACGGTTTTATCCTCACGACCAGGTCTGTGACACTGGTGACAATGATCCACTAGGAAGTCTAGTTCAAAATTTATAGCTTTTTTCCACCTAACAAAGTATGGTAAATGTATTCACCTAAGCCAGTCATAATAAAGACATATCGATACTAGCAATAATGTATATAAGTTTGGAAACATCAAAATACAAGATAACTCTTAAATAATGATAAAAGTTTTTTGTGGGTAAATGTATTATAGCGCTGAACAGTTAGTCCCTAGAAGTGTACTGCATTGAGAATCTGTTGCCGTTCGAGGAAGAACTTCAATATTTAAAAATGTTTAATAAATTTCACAAGTAAGTAAAATTCAACTTACTTCGGCCAAAACACACGGTACACGCCCAAAAAACTTTTCTACCTGTTTATATCTTCAGTGTATGCAGATAATGCAATCAGACCTGACGTCAATCCATCACAGGCATCATCCGTCATACTGCACCAACAAAAACATCCAGGAAAGCAATGATGTATGTATGGTAAGCCTGTCTGACTGGATTAAGCTCATAAAATTTGATAGATATTTAATCCCTACTTATTGAGTACTTATTACCAGATAAGTGATTGCATAAATAGCATCTTTCAATGAGGCAAACATAACAAGTATGTCAGCAAAGTACCTACTGGATACTTGTTAAAAACGTATGTGCATCACAATTAATTTGAAGATGTGTAGATAAACATAACTCAACATTGCAAAAAATACGCGGTAAACTCAGAGTTGACAGCGTTTATTTTTCACACTAAACTTATCTTTCAAATAAACTGAGCATTGAGGATATCCCCCCTTGTTGGGTCTACTGACGGTCTCCGTGATTGAGTGGTTACGATCCTTGGCTACAAATCCGAAGGTTCAAATCCCGGCGTGCGCAAGTAAATTTTATTTGATTAAATTGTGTTATTTCAGAATTTTTTCATTAAAAATAATATGTAGTATATTTACGGAATGATCCAGAATGGTAGATACTGTCAGGAGATCCCAAATACTTGATAAACCTGCTTGATTCTATGCAAAGGGGGGCGGTTCGTCTGATTTGCAATCCGTTGTTCACAGATCGACTGCCATCTCTGATGCACAGACGCAATGTAGGTATGCTGAGTCTGTTCTACATATATTTCAATGGAGCCTGTTCGAAGGAGCTAGCAGCGTTGATCCCCTCCGCGCCGATGCTCGTGCGTGAAACTCGACGATCACGAGCGGAACATCCGTTCACAGTTGATGTTGGCTTAACGAGAACGAGTCCTTTCGCCGACACATTTTTTATGTAAATCGGCTCGTATGTGGAACGAGCTACCGGCATCTGTCTTTCCTCCAACATTTAATCCAGGCCACTTCAAAGCCCGCATTAGCAAATTCCTTTCTACAGCCCCCTCCTTAACCCGCTACGTGCTCTAAGTCACACAGGGGCGCTTTTGTGAGGTATCACATTGACCACCATTCAGAATCGAAACGTTGCTTGAAATGGCTTTAGCCGTGTTTGGTGACCAGATCTGAATAGCCAGGTACTTCCCTACTTTCCTTCTTCATCACCTCTTTCCCCTCCCCAATACCTTCAGCTACACAACATACCCCAATTGGGGATGCCATAGTCTCGCTGGCTCCAGACGGGTGATCTTAGCTATAAATATCAAAACATCGAAAACGCAACCATGCTCCCCTAACATAAACACGTTTTTCTATCCAATAACTTAAAATGAACATCTCGATTCGGTTGGACCTCCAAGGAAGCTCGAATATGTTGAAGTGTTAAGGCGTCCACTTCCTAAAATTCGAACGAAATCACGCACTCCTTATGCAGGTCGCGACAAGGTTGAAAATCCCGCCGGCCGCACGTTTCGATTTACGCAAAAAAAAAACACCAAAATGAGTGATCTATTTTATTTTGTAAAGCTCAGGCGTAATTATTAAAATCTTTTAGGGTCATATTATAAAAAACTTTATTTGCCACAAATACGACAAAATCGGGAAAATGTTCGTAAGTAGGAGATTTTGCGGTTTAAACATTTTTTAGGTCTGACACTTTATTTTTTTCGAGGCTTATAAAGTGACTCCCCAAAAAATGCCCAGTTAAACGAAAGGCCAATGTGTGCTTCACCTACAATTAAGTAAACCATCTATGATATTTCTAGGCCATCAAATTCTCAAACCGAAAATACATAATTTTTCATTACTTCCCATTGCATCGCCTTAATTAGAAGGCATTAAGCGAAAATGCAGATATTAGACATTAAAACACAGAAATAGACTGAAAATGTATTTATATTCGAACAGCAGAGTTTCACTAGCAATAAAGAACTCCAGTCCATTTTTACGAAATTTATCAATAATGACGTAAATCTAACTTAAAAACCACTTTTTTCTAACGTTAGTTTTCATGGTTAACGGGGAGAGGGACGAAAAAAAAAAAAGAAAAATAGAAAAATATGTTTAATCATTTATCGGTGCGTTTTTGTAAATAAACGTAACCAAAGATTTGTAATCGGCATTACAAAAAAAATCTGTTTTTTTTTTCATAGAAGTACTTTTCTCCACTTTAAAAATCATATTCGTATTTTAAATATTTTGTAAAACATACAATGGGACGGTCAGAAAAAAGTAATATTTCTGATTAGATTTTGAAAAATGCTAAGCCTATGTAAATTTTTAAAATATTTAATAAGTATTTTTAATAAATATTTTTCTATTTAAAAACATTATGTTTATTGTATTGCGTAATAACACTATCATTATTTTGAATTAATAAATAATAACACTCCGACGTCCCTCTCCCCCTTAAAATAAATTTCAAAGTATCAATTTTTCAAAGCCCACCAAAACGCTCAAATCTATGGCCGGTCGGTTTGAAATGGTTTTGGGTTTAGAATTTCAAATGTCAAAACAAGGATGAGCTTTACGTATATAATTTTATATTATATTCTTGGTGAACCATAACTAAATATGAATAATACAATTATATACATTTTAAGAACATTTACCAACACAATAATAATAGTACTTAACATTACCATTATCGTAATATCCGTATTGGCCATGAATATTCTTATTTCTTTCATTAATAATAGTTTTTTTTATATTGAACAACAATTACAGAGCTTAGTCACCCAAATTAAGTTTATATATCGCCAAAACTAAAAAAAAAAATACTTATTTAAAATATTAAACAATATCGACAAATAAAAATGTCCATACAAATCCAAAATCAGAATACGCCCGGCCGAGACACGTGACGTCTAATATTTCGAATGCTGTGTCGGACGTCTTGCCGCCTTTTTGATTAACAATATTGTGTGTCTAGTTTTTTAATCATATAGATTGATATTATGTTCTAATTTGTAAGGGAATCGGGTCGTATGGAAAATAAATATTGCTTCACTTTCCGCGAACGCATCCCGATCTCTTTGTTAATGAATTATGGGCGGTTTGAAGAAGCATGTTCTCATCGACCGCCCAGAAAAGGAATGACTTCAATAAAGCGTCAGAGCAATACGGCGGTGGGAGAGAGAAGGGCTTGTCGGGCAACCACACAGCGCGGTAGGTCCGCGCATCGTAGACTACCTCAAATAGCCTGCGAAAACTAATTCGAATCAGTTAACATTCAATCGCCCGCCTTACAAGACGCCTTCTCTCTCCACTGCCCGCTCGACTTCTCATCTACTCGCCTTCTTTTCTTCTGACCACCGCTTTGCCCTGGACTTCCATTGGACTACTGCCTCGCACTGGATCCAGACCAAGCAACGTCACACGGACAAGACCCGCAGAATTACAAAAGTCGTAAATAAGGGTCTTGTCGTTAGTACCGTTCCTCCTTGCAGAGGGTACGGTAGGTCGTGCTTTCTCCCCTCCCAGCCCTCTCCGCAGATCGGGATCAGCCGCCCCATACAGTTCATCTGTGTGCCATTACGCCTGGTACAAATGCAATAGTATCAATATAACGGGATGTTTTTATGAAATGGTTCTTTTTATTAACTTTTAAATAGCAATAAATTCAATGTCTAATGATACTCGTATGTAATAACACTTATGTATTCAGAATTGGCGTTCGCTGATCTGAATTTTTTTTAATAGTAATATTTTTCACCGGAGTTCCTTATTGTTCACGATTGATATCTTAGAATTGCATTGAATCTTGGAATTCGCTATACATTCACAAGTATTTACAAGTTTACTGTAGAGGAATGTTAAATAACCTCCATTTTCAAAAGAAATTCGAGACTTTTGATCATAATTGTATTCCCAGGTATATTGTATCGTAGATGATGGGTAATAGATAAACGGCTTGCGATAGTCGACACGTTCGTTGATCGACGACATCTCTACGTGCATCTCTCGGCACGTAAATACTGATAACTGATAACTCATTATTACTAGTACCTACCTATCGATAATTAAATCGGTGCGCGCACACTGACGCCCTGAAAGAAATGGCAAACTAAACATTTCATATTATTTTTAATATGGCCCATTCTACGCCGTGATGTATCGGCTATCCGCACTCGCGGCTATCTCGCATGCAATCCTTGTAGTTTAAATGTTAAAAAAGGTTTCAATCATTCTAAATATGATGATTCATTGATTATCTTTATTTTTCATCTCGAAACAGCTGGTAAATGGGATATCAATGCAAGGACAGCAGGGGAACTCGTATTTTTTACAGTTTCCACTTTATTTCAGAAAGCTATCTGATTTTTAAGACGGTGAAAAGTTTCTCTATCAGATCTTCTTCTGCAGTCAAGCGGTTTTCTTTAAAGTGCGTTTGTGCATTGAAATCTCTTCAAAAATATAAGAAATGAAAACAAACACGTATCATAATTGAACCACACTTTAAACAGTGCGCCACTCATTTTCGGTACTAAAAAATCCATCCCTCGTTTGACCTTTCGCCATCGAGTCCTAATCCAACCGCCGCCACAACTGGTCACCTGTATCGCAGCAACTCTCGATCCAACCTATACTAGTGAAACACCAATGAATTATCTACAGTGAATGGTGAAATCGGTGAGTCCCTTCTTTAACCACTTTCATCTATTATTGTTCCTCAATCATATGTGGTAATCTTGTAGTTTTGAAATAATGTATTGTATTTTTATAAGTTTCTTGAAGGACTTGAGCTTTAAATCTACAATGACAAGTTATTCCATTTCATACTCGCTGTATACCCGCGAACACACAATTCATTTCAATTTTTAATAGCATTACGTGCTTAGAGTGTTTTTTTTCGAAATATTAAATTGGCGCCATCTGTGAGCTCTTATTAAGTTTCGTTTAGCCTTAACGTCGGTAGGCACAGGCAAATAATTTAAAAGAGCGCACGTTTGAATATATTTGTGCACATCTAACAGTGGTTCAAATAGGTTCACAATAGTTTGAAACATCCGCCTGCAGTCCCCTCTTACCCCGCAGTAGTCCCACGATCAGCACACCACTACACAAGCAAGAATCTGTTTAAAATTATTCTACTGTACTTCTTATTAATAATTAGGTTTGAAACTACATCACATTTGACAACCATAAAATCAACGTTCACCGCCATTTTGAATTTTGGAAATTTGAACGTCCTCGTTAAACATCAATTCTCAAACCGTTTAGCTTTTGTATAAATTAAGATCAGCTGACCCAACAAGCCTGACGGTTATGTTGTTATGCGTAAGTTATATTTGCATAACGGTCATGTTGCGATTCTCAACCCGTTTAGCTTTTGTGTAAATTGAGATCAGCTGACCTCACAAGCATGACGGTTATGTTGTTATGCGTAAGTTATATTTGCATAACGGTCATGTTGCGATTCTCAACCCGTTTAGCTTTTGTGTAAATTGAGATCAGCTGACCTCACAAGCATGACGGTTATGTTGTTATGCGTAAGTTATATTTGCATAACGGTCATGTTGCGATTCTCAACCCGTTTCGCTTTTGTGTAAATTGAGATCAGCTGACCTCACAAGCATGACGGTTATGTTGTTATGCGTAAGTTATATTTGCATAACGGTCATGTTGCGATTCTCAACCCGTTTAGCTTTTGTGTAAATTGAGATCAGCTGACCTCACAAGCATGACGGTTATGTTGTTATGCGTAAGTTATATTTGCATAACGGTCATGTTGCGATTCTCAACCCGTTTCGCTTTTGTGTAAATTGAGATCAGCTGACCTCACAAGCATGACGGTTATGTTGTTATGCGTAAGTTATATTTGCATAACGCTCATGTTGAGATTTTCGGCACGTTTTAGATTTTGATTAGCGGACAGCATAATGGTCGTGTTGTTATTAACAGCATGAACATTATACTTATACAGCTGATCACCATTTGATCAAAAGCTGAAACGGGCCGAGAATCGGCGTTCAAATGATAAAGAATCAAAAAGGCGCTGATCGTCGATTTTATGGTTATGAATGTGATTGAGTTTGAAACAACCCAACATTTTCAATTAGATTGACTAAAAAACTGTTCTCATTGTTGGTACTTTTGTTCTCAAATAAATAAATTGTTTCAATATAAAATTAGGTGTCTATATTAGCCCCTTGCAAGCCGGGATTTTCGGCCGGGTGGGTAATCGCTAAAATCCGGAGCTTTTTCCGCGTTTACCGCGCCGTGCACCAGCTGAGTGTAATTTCGTAATTGCTGTCTTGTTTTTTTTTCAAATGATTTTTTGAAAATGATCCCATCTTACCAGATAATGTGTTATGTATTTATAAAAATTGTATGTAGGTATATATCAAAAGTAGTTTCCCCAGAATAGTTTCCTAATTTAGAACAATGATTTTTTTGTCTCATGTTACACAAAAAAAAAATTACGAAAATAAGTTTTCAATAAGTGCTCTTTACAATAAAAAATAAAGTAAAATGAAGTTTTCCTGTAAATAAGTACATTTTCTATAACTAAACCGTTTTTAAAACTAAATAACAATAAAAGTAATTATCAAATAATTTAAAAACATTAAATTAAAAGAATCTCTCTAATCAGACGGAGAATAAAATAGACAATGGGGAGCTACAAAACCTTTATTTTTTTATTATTTTGTACAATTAATTGTTTTTTTTTTTTTTTTAATATGAATACCGCACAAGAGTCCCAAACTGCTCCCAACCGTCTGGAGCCAGTGAGACTATGGCATTCCCAATTGGGGAATGTTGTGTGGCTGAAGGTATTGGGGAGGGGAAGGAGAAGAGGGAGAGGAAGGTGGGGAAAAGGGTAAATACCTGGCTATTCAGATCTGGTCACCAAACACGGCTAAAAGCCATTTCAAGCAACGTTTCAATTCTGAATGGTGGTCTTTCACCAGAGCGATACTGAAAGTATCTTCCACTCTGGAACGTGCGCAAATATACTATATATTATTTTTAAATGAATTAATTGTGAAACAACACAAATTAATTCAAATAAAAATTACTTGCGCACGCCGGGATTTGAACCCGCGACCTTCGGATTCGTAGTCGAGAGCCTTACCCCTCGACCATGGAGGCCGTCAAATTGTCAATTGTTGCTTTCAAGACGCCCCTCTGTAATTCAGTATTTCGCCGAGCACCTACTTACAATACTTTTCTTATTTCGAAATCCCTTTCTTCGCGGATGTCAAAGAATTTTTAAACAATGACTTTTAAAAAGTCATCAATTAAGTCTGGATGGGAAAAATTTGTTCGGCGAATTTTAAGACTTGATTCAAATAATGATAATATGCACACGGAGATAGGTAAATCCTATCTAACTTGAGAAAAACTGCATAATCGTTTTAAAGCGTGAAGGGTAGAAAGGTAATGAAAGAAAAAAAAATCTTTTTTCAAATTTAATTGATTAATAAGATGCTCGTAATAGGTTGTGCAATTAGAGATGACCCGAACAACACAGACTTAGGATTGTGTGTATTGGTGAATATACAATCACTTCTGGCACTGATGTTCTTGCGAAACGTCACTAAGGAACAGCCTTTTGTCTTGTTTATGACTACTTATTGTTTTTTTGCAAAAAACACCTACAAATGCATCGTTCAAATTTGAATATTCGCAGAGTTTTCACGGTTAATGGAAAAGTTTTGTGTTCTACTAATTTTATCAAAAATGTACTTTTTCATTACCACCGGCGTTTTGAATAACAATATTGAAGCATGCTGTATGCAAGCAATACATATGTGTGAGTATCAATATTCACTGCGGCGATACCTATTTGCATTAATCAATTGTGTGAAATGCTTCGGCCTGGGTATTTGTAACGTCAATTCCGCCAAGGGAAGAAAGAAAAGGATTTCAGTGGCGAATATGGCTAGTTAAAAAAGTTCTTACACTGTAATATTAAGAGGGACCCGGAAATAGTTTTCTAAGTTGCCTCTAAAATTACGACAGTTATTTTATTCATGGCATATACTATAATTTAAAACAAAAATAAATAAAATACTTCTACGTACGAGATATTTATAGACCTTTAATTAAAAAATATATATATCATTCAGTTTGGATGGGTATTTTGGCCTCAAATCCAAAATTAAGTTTTGTATGAAACAGGCCGCGCAGCCGTTCCTCTTAATTGTATCCATTTAGATAAACTTGAAAATATCGACCTTAGAAAGAGTGTAAATAATTATTCAAATACTATAAATAATCCAGAAAAAACTTCTGAATTTGTTCCCATTGTAACGTTAAATCTAAACCACACACTCTAACTTAATATACCCCCCCCCCCCCCACCCTCTTCCCTTCTAATCCTCTCCTACAATAATATAATATGTAGTATATTTGTAATTTTGTTTTATATATACCCTGAGGAGGTAGCATTGCTCACGAAACATGTCGGTTTTATTAAAACAGTAAAATGGGTTAAAACGAAGTTCCATTATTTATTTTTAAAGGGGGATTTCTTTAAATCAAAATTTGTTGATTTTCATACTTGTGGAGTTTTTAAACTACATCATCTTGATGTGAGTGCATGCACGCGCGTGGATATCTCGCTGTATCGTCTTGTGATAATACGCGTATTTCTACGTGTATCTTTTTTCTAGATCATGGTTCTGGGAAACAATCGTGAGCGCGTGTCTGAATTGTCTATTATCTTATAGATACGTATCAGTTACAATTGTTCAAGGTTCAATGAAATTTGAATATCCTGTATCACCATCGAATTGAATGCAAGCAATGTGTATTGTCATCATTATATTTTAACGGATATTTCGTCAATTATAACCTCGTCACTCGCATCAGCATATTTTTCTTTTTCTGAGCTTTCTGGCGTCCAGCTTTAGACATAGACCTCGATATGATTCAAAGTCGATTTATGTTTCAACCAAATTGACGGAAGTTGAAAAACCCCAACTTTATTTGTGTATCGCGTAGCATCTGTGAAAATTCTGTGTCGTTCTCGGTTCTATAGCAATTTAGAAAGAATTCTCTCGGGTTTAGAAATGTCAAACAATTTAAAATATACTTAGACTCATCTATAAACAGCGTAATATCCTGCAATAAAGAAGTAAAAATAAGCACGACGAAAGACGCCATGAGATTTGGAGTGATGAGGACATAACAAAGATCGCCAAGATGCGACTCGCCCGGGTACTGATTTTCCTTATATTTTATACGTTCTGGAAACATGGACGCATACATCCAGCGGAAGGAAATGAATGACCGCTCAGTGGCTGAGTTGACATTGCGTCTGGGTCTCACACAGGCATCGTGAGTTCAGTTCCTCGGCTAGCCAAGTCCTCTATCACGACACAAACAACATCTTCCGCTTACTGTGGTGATGGTAGTAGGAGATTTGGTTATTCGTAACCTAGAAATGTTTGCCTTTCTTTAAAAAACAAATAAAAAAAAGACGTCCTTGATAGAATTTAAAATAATAGAGTTCAAGAATTTTATTTACACAAAACGTTACTAACTGCTAAATGTCCATTCACATCTACCAGCACCGGACAGTATAGAACAGTACAGTACAGGCACGACATCATTAGTTGCATACATTATCTATGAGCACATTCATATTACAGCGTACGTAAGAGTAACGTATCCGCACATGCACGGGCCAGAATATTTTGACGTGCCGGTGGCCGTTTGTGACGTCTTCGCCTGCGCGGTTAGTACGTAAATTTTATTTGATTACTTTGTGTTATTTCACAATTTATTAATTTAAAATAACATACAGTATATTTGTGGCACGTTCCAGACTGGTAGATACTTTCAGTATCGCCCTGGTGAAAGACCGACATTTACCATCGAAAGGTTGCTTGAAATGGCTTTTGCCGTGTTTGGTGACCAGATATAAATAGCCAGGTACTTCCCCACCTTCTTATTCCTTATCTCCTTCCCCTCCCCACTACCTTCAGCCTCGCATCATACCCCAATTGGGGATGCCATAGTCTCACTGGCTCCTGACGGTTGGGAGTAGCTGGTACTAAAAATGATTTTCTAATCTAGATTAGCAGTGTTTGGAAGTACAATTAAACGGCTTATAGTCCCACACCTAGCAGGAAACCATTTCTTTCATGGGTCGCGCTTTCTACTGATTTACGTAAATACATAAATACCTGTCTGGCAGATTTAATTATTAGATATATCTACTTGATAGCTGAACTTTGATTGTAAAAATGCAAAGTCTGCGATAAAAAAAATAATCGTACTAGATTACTATTAAAGTCAGACAGAATTGTTACAAAATTTGTACACCACAGGGCCGCAGTCAATGCTGTCATGCAGCGAGTTTCCAAAGGTTCCTGGAAAGCGTTTGTTGAAATTAAAAATATGTACTCGTATGTAGTTATTGTATTAGATGGATATACTTAGTATAAATCACGTTGTCGAAATATGCTTTTTGTGGTTGTGTTTTGGCATCTTAAATGCACAATTGTTGACTATACACCACTTCCTACCCGATCCAATTCCTATTGCCACAAGAAAGGGCCGAAAACAGTTCGAACTCTACGCTCGACGCGGGATGACGCAATATCAGAGCAGCTGGCCAATTCTGGATTAGTGAAATGTTCAGGGAGGTGAATTTAAGTACTACGGGTATCCACGAACAAAGTAGGCTTATTCAATTTCCTTGGCATCCTATCGTTTCTCTTCAGTCCTTCATTCACCTCTTTTTTTCTCATCTGGTTCTCCAGATTAACTTCCCCGCAAGTTCCAAAATTGGGATTCTTTCAGAGCTATCGAAACAGTTTGTATGGAAAGAATATTTTATTGGAAACCGGTTGTTACGATCACAACACTAGATGCACAGTACACTTTTACTGTAGAGAAATGGTTATATCACAGCTGTTTCTGGGGTGAACTTTTTTTTCAAAAATATTCCATTATCAAGTGTAAATGAGTCAAACACATGTATTATAATTTTTTTTTCAAATTAAATATAACATTTCTTAAAAATTAAAGAGTTCGTTTCAGCACTAATACGGAATCTTCAAATATGTCGACAACATTATGCGGTCTCATTTTTATATGCGTGAACCTTATCGTTTGTTTTAAAATTGTCGCGGAAAAGGTAATTTTATTAATCTTATTTTGGTGAGAATTTCAGGACTGTCAATACCACAATTAATAATTTTGTTTAATAGAAAAATGTCTCGGACAATCCATGTGGACTATGCATTGTTATATAACTAATATAAGGTAATAATAAATAAGCAAAAAGAGGCCAACCAAAATGAGCACACACTAAAATTACATGAATGTCAAAACAATTTACCTCATTGCACTTGCCCGCATATAACCAAAGCTAAAAATATTAAATATCTTCGGATCTTAATTGAAGATAAACTCCGCTGGGATTTACAGATTAACGGAACTTTAAAAAAAAACTGATAAAACTCACCTACTTCTTCAAAAAATTAAGAAATATCTCGTCAATCGAGGATCTAAATAGAGTACGAGTATATTACGCTTTATGTCACTCTCATTTGAAATATGGAATTTGGGGATGGGGCTCAGCTGTATCATAAAACAACTAAATTCAACTCAGAGATGCATCATAAAAACTATTTTAAAGGTCCCTATGAGGATGTCAACAACGAATTTTTTAAACATTTCTACGTTCCAAGTATTCAAAAAATCTTTGCCAAAAATTTTCTACTTAATCATATTAAAAATGACAAAATGACTACGACTCCTCGTGATCATAATACCAGAACAAAGCAACTAGACAAGCTAAATATACCTAAATACAACACTACTTTTGGACAAAGAAGCCCTGAATTTTTTTGCTGTAAAATTATATAACAAACTCCCACTTAATATCAAAAAAGTAATTCGATCAATAATTGCATTAAGTCCAGCAAAACTTGGCTTGAGGAATTAACACAAGAAGAACTGACTAGTGTTCTAAAAACAACGTTATAGAAATTACTGGAAAGACCCTACCCAAACCTTGAAATTGACATGTAGAAGTCGCTGAAACCCTTTTATTCAAAACCTAATTCGCCTCAGCACAGGATCTCCTAGTGAACAAGACTATGAAAAAAATTCAATAATATATATGTTTTTTTTTATATTTAAACCTTGCCTTAAAATATCAAAATTATATAGAAACTAATAAAAAATAGTGTGATATTCAATAATAAATAAACTGATTCCAAAATCTGTTTCTATTATTACGATATACAGTTTCTGTAATTTTTAACAGTGAAGTTTTTTTTAAGAAAACCCTTGGATCTCTTGGGTATTCTCAAAAGTCCATCTCTGCTATGAACATCCCAAAAAACAATCACTTGTAATGTGATTAATTTGTTAGTTTATATAGCGAATTACCAAAGTGAACTGGGTTTTTTTCGCATATTCATTCGGTACCTACCCAGGTCTAGTAAGATACTACGTACAGGTAGAATATTATGTTCTGACGCACTTCTGACGGATTTCTCGAATCGTCTCAATCGGTTTTAATGAAAGGCGTTTTATCATCATTAGCTTAGTAGCGGAATCCGCTCAGTATCAGATATACGCAAAATTAATCAATGTGATAATAATTTTAGATATATGTATTCATCATTATGATTTGATACAACTATATATCAATGATTGGACAAATTTTAATCTACCTGGGTTATATTAACGGCCCTCCTTACCGTACCGTACATTACCGGTGAAAATTATGTAAAAGTGTTGCGCAATATATGAAGTTAAAGATAAGATGTAAATCGTAAGAAAATCAAAAACAAAACTGTCATCCTAACATTAATGTGTATTTCTATCGATTTGTATATTATAGTTCATTAATTTCTCATATAATTTCTTCAAATGCTTGGTAACTTTGTGGCATCATTATTAATTATATAAATTGAAAATACACTTTGTATAAAAATATATATATATATATTCAAAGTGTATTTTCAATTTATATAATTAATTTATCATTTCATTTATTCTTTCATTCAGATTTACAATTAGATAAATTAGACATTTTTGGAATTAGATTTTTTTTTTTAAATAGCTTTGTCTTAAATTTATTTTAGATTTAATACCTGTATTTATAATATTATAAATAAAAATAATAATAATAATACCTCTTTTTATGCCTTGTCATTCAAAAAAAATAATTATATTTAATAATTTATTTTTTTTATTTCTATGTTTATTATTTGTCTATTCTTTACATTATCTATCAGTACACTGTGTATCCTGATGAGGGAAGCTTCGCGCCCGAAAAATGTTGATATGTATATATTAAATGGTGGTTTGTACAAAATGTTTCTTATTCATTTTATTGAAAATAACACTACAAAATGATTTTATATTTTTTAATAAATTATAATTTATATTGTTATTATATTATATTTATGATCATTTTAATGTTTACCTAATTTACTCGGCTAAATAATGTTATTTTCAGGAGGGCCGTTAAAATTTCATCAGGAGCACTTCGAATTGTGGTTTATATTAGTTGTTAAGTAGCTGCTACTTTGTGGCTAGTTCGCACGTAGCTAGTGCCAAGGACAGTGATAAATAGTAACCAATAGACATGGGCAGATTCATTGTGAATCGATTCAGTCTGATTACCCTATTCTTGTGAATTTATTCATGTAATTCATTCCTTTAATTCATAAAAAAATAAGGATATTGTCGATAAGGAATATTATCGCATTGCACTTCGCTCTGGTTTTGGGAAAATCATACAAAAAAAAATCAATAAAATGACAACCTGATTGATGATTACTCAACTAGATAATAAACAATACAAAAGTGTATATGCACGTCAATGTAGTAAATAATGGTTTCTTTTTTAAATAAGAAATAAACGACGAAATCACTTTACTGTTTTTATCATGACACCCTATCTTCCCTACCATCGACAAAGTATAACATCAATGCACTCTACTGATTATTTCGGAAATTCTCGCCAGTCTACTGAAACTGTCAGCTTGCCCTACTTGGCCGCGCTGGGACTAAAGACGAACGGATTCCCCGCGGTCACTAAGAAATGAATTAGGAACTTGCGACTAGTGTCTTGCAGTGACTTTACTAACTTGCACCCTGCGGACCTAGTACGGATAAAGAAGAAATTTCCCTTTTTTTGTTCTTTATAATACATAACACATAAGGCATTTATCGATGTCTGTTTCACTGGGAAATTCCTGTATTGAGACAGACGTAGGTACATAAATTATGTAGTAATACAATAATGTTTTTTTTTTAAAGTTAACAGACGATTTAAAAAAGATAAGTTTAATCCTAATTATAAAAATGGAGAAAGAAAAGAATAGTTGAAGAAAAATTAATATAAAAACATAGATGTAAGATGGATGTTAAATTTTAGGATATGGATTGGGTGTATAAATAGAGGTTAGGTTGAAAAAGATTATGGTTCTATGTTTTATAATCCAAATAAGATAAAAAATATATACACACATAGGATTGCATAAGTCTGGAGACAAAGATGAATTCAAAATTGGAATAGGCTCGACTATGTAGATGTTTTCCGTAGTTAGAATAAATTAGAATTGTATGAATCGTACCAGTCTGAAGATGTCCGTGATAGGGTGAAATCGGTCCGGTCAGAAATAAGCAAGTGGAAGACGGTTACAAAGGTTTTCTAATAAAAAAAACATATATATATATATATATATATATATAAATCAATGTAAGTTTGTTTGTTTGTCCTCGATTTTCTCGAAAATTATTGGACCGGTTTTCCTGAAAATGACACAATTTGTTCTTATTAGTGCCGGGAAGGTTTAGAGAGTAGTTTGAATGAAATCCAAAATGAAAAACTGTTGCTATAAAATTTTAAAATTAGTATGAAAAACAATGAACCCGCTATATTTTATTTTAGTTAGCCCATAGATATAACCTCTGGTTAGCCACAGATTGCATATTCAAAAGAAGAAGGTTTTTTGGATGGAATATTTTCAAAATGGAAACACGAGTAGGTGCCTACTTAAGAACTTTATGATTTAGATATATTTTGAAAAAATAAACGTTTGGAATGAAATAAAATATTCAAATGAATGTTTCTTTATTTGGAGATAGTTACCAATTATAACCAGTTAAATAAATGTAAACGTTGCAGTGGACTCCGCTTTAGAGATAGGGAACACCATGTGAAAATGTAAATATTTTTTATCTGATCCCTTTTCTATATGATTTATATGATTTTCAGTACCTGATAAAGAATCTCTCTGCTGTATCCGATGGATAAGTTATTCTGGATAACTAAATAGCATTCAGTTCAATAAAATAAAAATTGCCTACCTACCTACAAATCAAAAAAAATGCATCTTTCGTTCTAATTTATGTTATAGTAGAAAAATACCTATTATTTTTTCGGGATTGTAAAAAATCTTTTCTCGTCTGTGAAGAAGAACCGTTCTATTGATTGCAGTGGTGCGCATTGCTCTATGATCAAAGGTAGGCTGTGACCAGTTTTTCATGTTTGGGTATGAATTGTACAATGAATACTCAATGAATTTTCAAAAATGGCCATTTTATTATCATCTTCCGCTGATTTTTATGAAAAACTGAATAAATGAGCGTGCAAGCTTATCAAATTCATTTTGATCCAAAATTTGTCGCTTTTAAAAAATATATTCTACGTTAGAATATATAAATATATTCTAAAATGGTTCGTTTTTCACAGAGTAGGCGCACAGCTTTTCATCTTATATGGACTATATATGGCCACTAATTGGTTGATATTTCACCTACCGCGACAGTGTAATAAAAGCGCCGGACTTGCCTCGTTGCTCAGCGCCTCGCCTCGCCTCGTCTCACCGTTTTTCGAATCGCCACGTCGAACCGTCAGAGGCCGCCAAAAGAGAAACTAACGAACTGTTTTTAAATGCAGATTTTTTATATCCACAAAATCTACGCTAGCATCGCCACCAACTGCAAAATTAAGTATGTCGGTCTGTAATAGCATTGATTCCTTAAAAGAAAATCGAGTAGTATATATATATATAATACGTTTTTATTACTTTATATTGATGAGCTGTTATTGGTAGAGGGTTAGGGTAGAACTTTCCAAAGCCAAGAAATCATCGTTACTCTGAGTAAAATCAAAACTTTAGCTTTAATCTCCAGTTATGAAAGAATTGAATCCTCATATTATATTACATTTGATGTTTTCTGTGAATTTATTAGCCAACCAGATATGTGGAAAATTATTTTTACTTAATTAACTGATGAAGATTAGAACTAAAAATATTTAGTAAAATTCAACAATTCCGCTTCACTGTTAAAACGCATATAACAAATAAAACTTTAAATTAATAGAACTTCAAATATATGTGCATACACGGAAATGCAAAATAATGCGCATAATTTCATTTAAAGCTTAATAAAGTTTGATATGAAATTTTTAGGTTAGTTTTTCGTTTTTTTCTCTGTAAACCCAAACTAAGAACCTGATAACCTATTTTATATATAATTTACTGTATTATATTGAATACAGGTTACTGGGTTCTTAGTTTAGGTTGAAAGAAAAGGAAAAAAAGTTGAAGCGGAATTGTTGAATTTTAGAAAATATTTTTATTAAAATTTATCTACGAAAGTACTGACAAATAGGTTAAAAAAAAATTTTTGGTGGCAACATAGATACTCCTTGCGACTTGCAACATTTGTCTAAACGTCAGTGATTGCGGCTTTCATGTGTAGAGTGCCAAGTTTGGTTAGAATAAATAATAAAACTTGATTATATCAAGATTTTTAATCATGTTGTCGCGAACGAAATGTTTGGCATCAGCCTTATTGAATAAGGTAATTTTGTTTTATCTACAGGCAAATAGTATTGTCCTGACCCCTGAAAAAATAAACCAATTGCACAATTATGTGGATTTATTTAATCATTACTGCGTTTACTATTTACAGAACTCTTTGAGAGCTTTAACGGCAAATAATTCCACTTTCGTCATTGCGGCTAGATACAGATCTTCAACTCCCATCAATACTGTTATCATGTTTGTTCCTCAGCAGGAGGTAAGGATAGAATTTATAATTATTACACCTTATTCTGTAATTCTTATTCTAATCTGACTGCATATTGCGAACCATTTAATCAGATTCAAATAAGGTAAAATATCCAAAGGACTGCCTCACTTAAATTAGATTTTTTTATTTAAAAAAAAAACAAACAAACAAGAACCTAAAAACCTATATTATATTAACACAATATATTAATTACTTATAAAATATGTTTTTAGTTTCTTAGGTTTGGGTTTAAAGAAATTAAAAAAAAAAACTAACCTAAAAACCATACAATAACTTAAGTTGTTATTCATTGTAATTAAAGTGATAGGAATTGTTTTAAAATTATTGTTGCCCATTAAGAATGAGGCAGTCCTCTGGATGTTTACCTCAAATAACCTCTATTTATTTAATAAAACATGCTAACACTCTTATATATAAATATTATTAACTCCCTTTTTTTAACTTACTGTTTTTTTTCTCTTTCAGGCATGGATTGTCGAAAGGATGGGAAAATTTTATCGGATATTGGAGCCGGGATTAAACATTTTATTACCAATAGTAGATCGTATCAAATATGTCCAAAGCCTCAAAGAAATAGCCATTGACGTTCCGAAGCAGGGAGCGATCACCTCTGACAATGTTACACTCAATATTGATGGAGTTCTTTATTTAAAAATAGTCGACGCATATCTAGGTATACTATTGACTTCATTTTTATTATAATCTTTGTATGTGTGCAGTTTCAGGTTATTGTTGTCACAAGTTTTATTTTCAATGTGTTTTCACCACCTTTCATATCTTTGCATCGTAAGAGGATTAATTAAAAAAAAATTGTATTATTCTATACCCGTTTTCATTTTTATATCACTGAGAGATGAGTTTGTACATGCAGTATAAGACCAGCGTTTCCCAAGCACCGGGCTGCGAATGGTTGTTGCCTGTTTTAAAATGCCTGTGCCAAAAATTAAAAGAAAAGTGTCATCACCTTCTCGACTCCGGTGACGGATCTGGCCTAAGTTTGCAACATAATTTATTAAGCCATTGATATTTCGTTGAGGCTAATTTCCTTTAGTCTAATCTTTTATCAAATATTTTCTCACAATTTGAGGCAATATAATCGGACAAGGTTTAAATGAGGTATTAGTATTAGTGCATTCAAAATTTACGTAAAACACAAATGCGCACGATCGCTTTCCGAATTAGTAAAAAAAATTATTTTCTGCTGACGTAAACCGGAAATTAATTGTAAACTTAATTCGTCAACATTTAAAGTCATTAATTAAAAACTTTAATTACTACTACCCCAATAATGAGAATCTTCATAAAGGCAAATCTATGGATAAATAATTCCTTCATGGAAGATGTCATTTCATGCACTAAACGGATTGCAATCTTTGGAGCACAGACGTCACGTGGGAATGCTGTCATTGTGCTGAAGATGCTCCGAGGAACTAGCGTCATTGATCCCTTCGGCACCGGTGCATAGTCGGGAAACACGGTTGACATTTATCACATGAGAACGGGTCGCTTCTATGATTCGTTCTTGTGTTCAACAGCTCGGCTGTGGAATGATCTGCCGGCCTCTGTGTTTCCTCCATCCTATAGGATGGGTCTCTTCAAGACCCAAGTTCACTCCTTCCTATCCTCTAAAAGACCCTCCACACAGCATCCCCAAATATGATATAGGCCTTGAGGGAAATTATTTTCCTCGGGGTCTCCTGTGTGGAGTTACCGTAAAAAAAATAAATGCACATTTAATACTCCAGAAAAGGAAAATCGGATCGAATCAAAGTAAATTGGTTTTTACCGAAAATGTTCATAAATCATTTGGAACACCATCAAAATTGGTATGGGGTAAATAAAAATCATATAAGTAAGCCATCGCAAATCACAGTTTGAAAATGGCTTTAACAATAATGAAAAACTAAAATAGTTACAGACCTTAAACTAAAAAAAAATTAGGTATATGTTTATTCAGAAATATAAATTAGCTATTCTAATGTGGAAATTAATAGAAAAATTAATTTCATTTATAGTAGCAGAGCTGCATTTTAGTTTATTTTATGATTTTTAGCTTAGAATTCGCGATATTTTACTCACAGCATGGATGGTCGTTATTCTCTTAAAATGCCAACTATAGGGTCCTTCTTTTACATCACATAAAGTACAAATATCTTCATAATTCCTACAATCATTGCTTATAGTGTACAATTATTCTGTAATATAAATGTACTTGTGTTTTAGAGCATTCAATAATTTTTTCTTCATTCCAGCATCTTATGGTGTGGAAGACCCGGAATTTGCCATCACCCAACTGGCACAAACCACCATGAGAAGCGAACTGGGTAAAATATCCCTGGACAAGGTGTTCCGTGAGAGAGAATCTCTCAACGTGTCCATCGTGGAGTCTATTAACAAAGCCAGCGAGGCCTGGGGCATCACGTGCTTGAGATATGAAATCAGTAAGTCTACTATAACTGTGTTTCATAATTGTAATATATTTCTATTTTTGAAACTGTTAATACATGGTGGAATTCCATTATAGTGTATTATAATAAAACAAATATAAAACTTTTTTCCACTTTAATTTTTATTTGACCGTAACCGGGTTTCAGCTCGTTAGGGCCATCTTCAGACTGGTACAAATTATTCTAAATCTATGGTTTTTATACACAACATATGGGGGAGGGGAAGAGGGGTGGACTACAAGGGTTTAAATCAATTATCTTAATTACATTTGTTATTAGGTCGTTTTAGTAATTCTAGTATTCTAATCACTTTGGGTTTTTTTTTTTATTATTTAATTCGATATTATTCAGGGGAAAAAAACGCCGGGATTCGAACCCGCGACCTCTAGATTCGTTGTCGAGGATCTTGACCACTCAACAACAGAGGTCTTCATATTTTTTTATTTATAACTTTATAATATATAAGTTTGCACTGGCAAATCAGTGCTGTGAGACTTTTAGCACAGTCTAGATGCAGTGATGGAACGGCGCCCTGAGGCTAATAAGATTGAAAAAGTAAATAAGTTGTAAATTAAAGTAACCGCTCCGATTCTAATCATTATAATTATTTTCAGGGGACATCAAACTCCCTTCCAGAGTGCAGGAGGCCATGCAGATGCAGGTGGAGGCAGAGCGAAGGAAGAGGGCCACGGTGCTGGAGTCAGAGGGAGTCCGGGAGGCCGATATCAACGTGGCCGAAGGCAAGCGGAGAGCCCGGATTCTCGGCTCCGAGGCGCAGAAGCAGGAGCAGATCAACAGCGCCCACGGTGAGGCGGAAGCCATGATCGCGGTGGCGGAGGCCAGAGCCAAGGGGCTTGAGATTGTGGCCAACGCTCTGAGAACCCAGGTACTGATTTTTTTTTATGTTTCTGAAGTGAAACTCTCTTAAAAGGTTTTCAAAGGGACTCGAAAATTAAACTTGTGGGGAAAAAATGGTGGGCATATTTTGGCCATTTTTGTAATTCAGTCTTCAAAGTACCAAAAAAACAAAACTTCTTAAGCATGAAAATTTCTTATGTCCATACTTTAGAACTGGGTTTCACTATATATTTATTTGATTGGGAGCTACTCATTACAAAATGATTTCTTTTTTAAGTCTTTGGAATGAAACCCATTCGAAGAGACTAAACTTTCCCTATTTCATTATTTCCCTTGTTAATAATCCCTTATTTAGTTTAAAATGTTAAATTAATATTTGTCATAACCGGGATAATAATGAACTCACATATTCACGTCATTACAAAAGAATTAAGACAAACCTACCATCATTAGATAATCATTAAATTAGGGAAAACACATTTTAATGGTAAGTGCCTCACAGAATAAGAATTTCAATTATCGCAATTGATTTTCTAAGTAAATAGATTTTAACTGAAAATATTATATTAACATTCATTTTAAACGGCATACAAATAAAAAATAGGGTAGGGACATTGAGGTATAAAAATGGAGTAAACATCAGCGTTTGAAATATGGGCAACAACATGCGGCCAATTGGCATCATGGAGATAGCACGTACTTCAGTTGATTACAAGCACTCGCCGGGTGTGAATCTCCAATGATAACTGCAAAATGCCTACATGACTGGACATGTCGTTCTGTAAAAGATAGAAAAAGCAATGGTGTAACCTTTCATCGGTTTTACCATAATCAATAATAATAATAACGACAAAAATAATTGACTTTTTTAATGTTAAAAAACTCAAGTAGGCAATCCGGTGACTCAATTGCTTCGGGCCGCGGCGGCCCGGCGGCCAGACTTGCTGCGCGGCGACTGTTCGTTGACGTAGACTCTATTTATATACCTTAATGGGTAGGGGTAAATAAAATCATATAAATAAGTCATCTCCACGTGGCCTAACCACAGTTTGATAACGACTATGAACTCTGAAACAGCTGTCACAATAATTCAAGAACAAAAATACTTGCATTACTTAATAATAACATTATTAAATTTGTAACTTCTTCAAACGATTGGTAACTTTGTGGTGTCATTATTAATTAAATAATTAAATTTGATTTACATATTGTTATGTAACGAAAGGATGGCCCTGAGATGAGTTCTAGCTACTCGTCTTAACAAATAACCTAGGCAAGCAATCGCATCATTTCCCTCCATAATTAACCAATCAGGCAATTGTAGCGCCCAAATTAAACCAATCAGTTCATAAATTAACAAAGCAGGAGCAAGCGACGCTAACACCACGGCAGCTTAGCGGCCGCTCCTCGCTGCCCTTGAAACTCACTTCCCGCCTGGAGCTCAAGGAGTCAACAGCGTCTCTGAAAAGAGGCGGCTATTTTGTGTTACTAGTTTATTACGGCCAAGTACTATGCATGCGGATTGAAACCCGAAGCTAGACGTGCCATTTGCTGCCAAAGCACTCAACATGGTGACTTACCAATTAAAAGCCAATTAAATTCAGTGCAGAGATGTCCAGCCCTGGCGTCATTGCCAACGACTCCCGCCACCCGACCAGATCACCTCATGTAAGCTGATTTTGCTTCTCCCCCTAATGTGTTGTTCAAGCCCTTGTTACATTTGCAATACCCGGTTAGAGATTTGAATCAGAAAGAGAGAAATTTTACGATAGAATCATGTCTAGAATAGGACTTTTTTACTAACTACTCGATTGTTCTTAACCTACAATGTTTGTCCGACTTTACAATAAACTCTGAGTGTGAAAGCACTTTACTGGACTCATTTAACGTAGAATTAGAAACGCTCTCAACCCAATTATAAGATTGCGATCGATTCACGACCCTGAACGATGAGAAGCTAATGCCACTGCCGATCTGAGCTAAACTAATGTCCGGAGCAGACTTCACATCTAAGAAGCCATCTCCAGGGTAAGTCCTGCCGATATAATTGTCTCCCATAACTTCCCCTTGTAACCCAACCTTCCTCTTCCCATTTCCCCCTACCTGCCATCCTCCTTTTAATAACAATATTTTAAATTATAAAAAAAAATTATGGAGTTCTACGAATTAAACATAATAACAATAAATAAATATCACAATAGGATCACGCCTTCCAGAAATCTTCTGGTATAGATATACTCCATAGAAATGGGATAGGTCTACGCATAAATAATTTAGAAACTCTTGAAATAAATAAAATCAATTTATTGCAATTAGATTTATCGAGTAGCCCAATTTTAAACCTATTCCCTTCTGCTTCCCTACCCCCTCTCTCTTCCCTCCCTCTATTCTTTGTTTCCTCACTTATTGTAATTCTGTATTTATACAACCCTGAAGAAGGTTGAGGCTGAACCGAAACCGGTTGGTTTATGTATTCATAAAGTGGTGTTAAATCAAAAATATTTTTATTCTAATTTTAATACCTTTTTCCTTTCAGGTTGGGAAAGAGGCGGCCACCTTGTCCATTGCCGAGCAGTATGTGCGAGCCTTCAAGAAGCTTGCGCGCACCAACAACACGCTGATCCTCCCTGCCAACGCTGGAGACATCACCAGCTTAGTGGGACAGGTAAATTCTTGCCGAATACCATTATATAGTTTTTAAATGAACTCATAAATCTACATAACTAGTTACATTATGTTTTACCTAACAAAAGTATCGTTGGCGATAGTACAGTGCCATATTTTAAAAAAAAATATTTTTTTTTTATTATTTTGCATGACAGCTGTTTCGCCTTCTGAAGACATTGTCAAACATGGGACAGTAAAACAACTGCCCTTTATTAATAAAAAAAAAATTGTAAATTTTATTTAATAAAAAGTTTTTTTTAAATATTTATTTATAAGGTTTATTAAATAAATGGTCTTAAAAAAATATATAATAGGTTAATATATAAATTTAAAAACCTTTTTTATTTATTTAATAAACTAAAATCAATATAATTTTATTTATATAATAAACTAAAATCAATATAATTTTATTTATATAATAAGCTTGGTTTTAAGTTGGTTTTTTTTTTAAATAATATTAATAAATGAGACGTATTTGTTGAATTTTAATTAGGTCAGCGAGTGAAGATTTTAGCATTGCAAAAGGAAATAAGAGTAGTGCAGAAACGGCCGGGATTCTATAATATTCATTTAGCCCTTTTCAGTAATGTACTTAAAATTTAGTAGTTATCCGGTTAGGACATCGCTTATCTTCGGTCAGCAATCAATCATTAAAGTGCCTTCCAGACGAGCGGGTGGCCCAGTAGTGTGGCCGACGGAAAAAATATTTTAACTGAGTTTCTACTTTTTGACTAGACAATAATGGCAATACTCTTTGTCTCCGCTGAGCGTAGCAGTCTTGAAATTTGAAATTTTGCTTTGGAAATTACTTAACGATAAATATTTATTTAAATACTGGGCCACCCGCTCGTCTGGAAAGCACTTAATTAATGCCTAACCGTAAAAGAGATAGTAGGAAAGCGAGTGTTACTTGAATATTATAATATAGCCCTTTCTGTTATAATATAACTTTTACTGCCGGGCACGCGGCTGACAGGCTCGCAGCTAGCGGGCTCGGGCAGAGAGGATACGAACGGAGAATTAACTCCTTATGGTAAAACCCAAGGGGAACGGAACAGAAATATCGTCGGAATTCAAATTATTAAATATCTTAAAAAAATAGTTTTAATTTTTTTTTTAATGGAGGTCGATTACCGATTAGTTATTCTGGGATTAATAAATAATAGATCAAATGCATTGTACAGAATAAATTATAGTTTAGTATAATAATTGATCGATGAACTGGTGGATCTAATATGTTAATGCCATAAGTTGTTATACAATATAGATAGTTGGTAATAAGATAGAGCATTTGAAAAAAACATTTGTACAGCGCTCCTGAGGTGATTTTTCACAAAAACGGCGCTATACATATCATTTAAATATTATTATTTTAAATTATAGAGTATGCAATTTAAAAAACAACAAATTCAATTTTAGAATAACTTATTTGAAGCTTATAAACTTTAATGTAATATATTTTTATTCATTGAAGATAATATTAACAACTCTCAAATGAAACCACATTATTCTTTCTTTGTGGATATCGCGCACAGCTCTTCTCCTTTTAATTAATTTTCATTTGAAATAAGAATTTTCCAATAAAAATAAATAATCTTCGTCCATTGTCTCAAACACGTTTTCGAAAACTACCAAACTAATGTGAACACAAGTCAGTCGCGAGGTAAAACATGCCCTCCCTCATAAGTCAACGAAAACACCCACTCGCTAAGTCAGTCGTAAGATAAAACACGCTCGCGAGTTCAACGTGAACACCCCCTTCTTGTTTACTTATGTATTTCAATTTGCTTCTAGAGAATTTGAAGATAAGCAAAACATAAATATGTCGAGAAATATGAGAGTTATAGCAAAAAGATGAGTTGTGAGTGTCAATAATATGATTGTGGTAAATCCTTTTCCCTTAGACAGGGATTACACGAACTGCCACAAACAAGCAGTCAATATTCGAAATACATGGACTGCTGTGTTCTTTAAAAAAAAATGATGACCATTTTTCTCTTTCCAGGCAATGTCCATTTACTCGACAATATCCAGCAATGCTTTGAACAAAAATGCACAAATAGAGTCTCAAGAAATAGACATCAACGCCCCCTACTCAGAGTGGGGATCCGCTGCGGGAAAGAAGATCCCTCCCCCCATTTCCACCAAGTCCATGGATGACGAGGCCGAAGAGCTCTTCTCCGACGATGAAGAACGCAGTACACATAAGAAGTCCAAACCTATCGGTGACGATGATCCTAAGAAATGCTAAATAGATTCCATTTAGAATGTTTATAGTGTATCATTGTTAAAGACAATATTAAGTTTACAAATGTGTTTCAAACTGTTGAATGTATGTATTATTATATCAGAGTGTTATTTCTTGAAGGGTTCTCATTTGGCTTCCACAAAATACTGCTTTTGATGATTTGTCAACTGTTTCTCATACACCACCCATTTGTTTTGCAATATTTTTACACCTACAAGAAGTAGTTGTCTATTTAACTGGCGGTTTGCACCTAGGCGTTGTGGGTTCAATCCTCTGGAAACTAAGTCTTCCACCATTGCACAAGTAACAATTTCATTGGCTTTTGACGATGGAAGTAGAGAGAATTCAAAAACTGTCGAAACTCGGGAATGTTGGTGTCGCCGTTACTGGTGATTAAATTGGTTAAAACTTACTGTATTTAACGGGCTACTTTGAAATGTTTTACTATAAGATTTTTACTGTAAAAATTGAACAATGAATGTAAAAAAAAATGAGTTAGTTAGTCCCACGTTGGAAAAATATTATGCCCAGCTTATGAACTGAAATACAATATCAATATGTAAAGTATTTTTTTCTTTCCCTAGAATAAATTACAACACGCTTGGAATATTTCAAATAAACATTGTCAAACTTGCATTTACTTTTTATCCAGTGTTTAGTGTACATATCTTCGCCAATGAGAAAATACCTCCCATGTGGGTTGACTTTACACAAATTAGTTAAATATCTATTTAACACAAAATGTTATTTGTACTTCAAGTCAGTGGTGTAGCGAGGCGGAGGGGCGGACCGCCCCGGGCGCCCCTATTAGGAGGGCGGCAAAATTTGCTTGTGCTATACTATACACAACCGGATTGATGAGATTTTGCTGCGCATAAGGTCTGAAAAGTCAAATTGTATACTATTTTGGTTTTGAAATAAATATTTTTCTCTCTTTCATACGATTCCTTTTTTCCACCAACGCCAAAATCATTATTTTTATGACATCACAAGGGCGGCAAATTATGATTCCGCCCCGGGCGACGATGGCCCACGCTATGCCACTACTTCAAGCTGTAAGTTTATTTGTGTACATACATTGTTGCGTCTAAAACAACAAAGCGTATTTATGTTTTAAAAAACAATCCGTAACTCTCAAAAATCAGTTAATTCCTAATCAACAATTAACATTTTTGACACATGGGAGGTATTTTCCCCTTGACGACGATATAATGTTTTTGATGAATGCTGTTAGTACTAATATAATATTTAATTAAATAACTGCCTTCAGACAAAAACAGATTATACTTTTCCATTCCAATTTACCCCGCCCTTATGTTAATATTTTCAACCCGGCTACCAAAGCTCCCGAATTCGATTCTCGGTAATATAATATTTATATTTTCTTTGAAGATTGTTAATATTCTTTCAATAATCAATGACTAAAATGTTTATCAGAAAACATTTAATGGAAATAAATAGATTAATAATAACTATCGGGATTCTGAACAATGTAGAGTTAAATGAAAACTGTATTAAAATAATAAATGGGGATCAGACAAATGAATGGCTACATAAATATCATCATTATTCTGACTCAAACTCGGTAACTACAAAATTATATTTTCTCAGGAGAGAAAAGAAACTGTCTATTTTCCTTATTTTTTATTTAATTAATAGTTAATTATATAATGTATTCACTAAATAAAAAAAATTGCTTAAAATAAGGAAAATAGACAGTTTCTTTCACCTGAAAAGTTTTTGTAGATATGAGGATGAGTCAGAACAGCGATGATATATAGTTTTCTGTTATTTCAATGCGAATGGAAAAAAAACATTTTAATAATTTAACAGAATATATACAGTGTTCTATAAATTGATACATATGCATTTTACGGACTCACTGACTTTTAATTTAAGAGAATACTTTAGTAAATTTAATTGGAAATAATCAAATATTCTTTCCATTACTCTGATGTCCTATGCTGTCTAATTGTTCTGACAAAGAAAGGAGTGTCAGGAGAACATACGACACGCAAGTGAATGGAAGATGTCTGGCTCTTCCCAGCAAGTCAATGCACGATTGAGTGACTCAAATAGAGTCGGTATAACAGAATCAGTGAATGAAGCAAGGAGAGTGTCAAGACAGAATTGTGTTATATTCCATACATTCGTACAACACTTGCGGAGAAATGTGTTGTGATTAGTTACTCTCGTATTTAAAATCAATAAGTCCATATAATGAACAAGTACATGCCTATTTTTTTATACATTTTCTAGTTGTTTCTTCACTTGGTAGAGACACGGGTCCTCTTGTTCCAGGAGTAGTTGACTCCGTAGTTCTTGGGGCGCTCGGGCTTGGCAGTCTTGGCCACGTCCACATACCACGCCCAACCGTTCTTCTCACAGTGGTCGATGGCCGCGTCCTGATCCTTAAAGCTCAGCTTGAGGTTGGATAGCGGGTCTCCGGAGGAGCACCAGCCCATGAGTGGATTCTCCCAGCGCTGACGGGTATCGAACTCCATCTCCCAGTGGCTGAGGTTGCTGGTGCCGCTCTGCATAGCGTTCTTGGTTGGCACGAAGATGCGCACGCGCCGCCCGCGTATGTGCTCCTCCGGCACCCCGGTGATGGAGGTCAGGTCTTCCTGCAACATAAAAACCATAATTTTTATTTATTTATTTATATCTATACATTATACGGTACCGTTTTACATAACAGGTTTTTTTTTAAGTATAATAAAGATGCTTTATAATGTGGAGTGTAAGGTAGGTTTGAGAAGGTGATACAGTCTGTGATAGAGTGTTATATGAGTCATGAACACCTCACTAGGGAAACCTGTATTGAGGTGTTCACGTGGATGTGTTAAATGTGGTACAAGTATTTATTTATATATACGGCACAATATGTGCCATTAACATAAGTGTAAGAAATTGTAAATACAACAATAACAAAGAAACTGAAAATATAAATTTGACCAATATAAAATAAACAATTAAAAAGTATAAAAATTAATACAGTGCCTATAAAAATGTTTAAAGTATAAAGTGCAAATAGGATAAAGTATAAAAACCTATAAAAATATAAAGAATGACAACTTGTAAAAATATAAAGTATGACAATTTGTAGAAATATAAAGTATAAAAACACGTAAAAATATAAAGTATGACAATTTGTAGAAATATAAAGTATAAAAAACATGTAAAAGTACAAAGTATGACGATTTGTAGAAATATAAAGTATAAAAAACATGTAAAAGTACAAAGTATGACGATTTGTAGAAATATAAAGTTTTTTTATATATATGAATACCACACAAGTCCCAAACTGCTCCCAACCGTCTGGAGCCAGTGAGACTGTGGCATTTTCAATTGGGGAATATTGTGAGGCTGAAGGTATTGGGGAGGGGAAGGAGAAGGGGGAGAGGAAGGTGGGGAAAAGGGGAAATACCTGGCTATTCAGATCTGGTCACCAAACACGGCTAAAAGCCATTTCAAGGAACGTTTCAATTCTGAATGGTGGTCTTTCACCAGGGCGATACTGAGAGTATCTTCCACTCTGGAAAGTGCGCAAATATACTATATATTATTTTTAAATGAATTAATTGTGAAACAAGACAAATTAATTAAATAAAAATTACATCCGCACGCCGGGATTTGAACCCGCGACCTTTGGATTCGTAGTCGAGAGCCTTACCCCTTGACCATGGAGGCCGTCAAAATCATGAAAGCTTGTAAAAATATAAAGCGTAAAAACTTGTGAAAATTTAAAGTGTAAAAAAATATAATGTAAAAAAAAAACACATAAAAATATTAAGTATATACCAATGAATAATATAAAGGTGTGGTAATTAAATCAACATGCATAGACTAGTTATTTATGTAGGCTAACTATTGATACTGCAGACATTATGAATTTTTTATATGATAATAGACCACCGGCGTTATCGATATTAGAAAATTCAATGCCTAATCGATGCAAGAGATATATTATTGAATTTTGTTCAGCGTTAGTGCCAGGATTGTTACAATGGTAAGGTGATTTGAGTCAAGTGGATCTAATAGGTACGTGATAATTTATTAACGAAACCCATTCGAATTGATGTGTATTGGTTAGTTTTGTTTTAATATTTTAATTTTCCTATATAAATGTGAATTGGGTATAGAATTTGAAGGGAAACACATTTTTTTATATTTTGGTTACAGTAATCAAAAATCTATAGAGATAGTGGTTTAGGCCAATCCTTTAAAAAATTATAAACATGTAATTGTAGATACTTTCGAGTGAGTTTGATAATAGGAAAGAAATAAGAATTCAATGGTGCATATACCTAGAGTTGTACATACTTTCAGTGTTGCCCTGGAGAAAGACCACCATTTAGAATCACATCATTGCTTGGTGTTTTTACACATAAAACATCACTGTAATGACCTGACACTGAATTTAACTTCAGTTCATGGAGTTGTATTACAAAATATGGTTTAATTTCAGATAATAATTTAATAGCTGGGATGTGGTTACTACGTAAAAATTTTATTAATATATATATGATTTCTTTAGAGATATAGCGGGTTTAAAACAAAATCAAATTTATCGAACGGGACCCGTGTTTTGCCCGCATAATGAGTTAACATAACAATTTGATGGATTTCATTTCTAAACCAAGGGCATATCGATTAAACTCAAAGGGCTATTGAAATATAGATTAAATAATATTCTTGCTAGTGCAGTTAACCTACGTTTCTTCGGACAACGATTGTAGAAGCGGCAAAAGTCTTCTTCCTTGCAATTTCCTCTGGCGAGGTGGTTGCTGTTTTAATATCTAATGTGGGTGCCTCCTTTTGATTCAACGCTTTGAAAGGATCATCGGTAAAATTTACGCTTGAAGTCGACAGCGGAGCCACGGATCTGTCAAAAAATCAATTTTCTTTATTAGCACACACATACAAAAACTTCAGGGGAAATATTTCTAAATTATTTGAGTAATGTTTACCGCTGAGCGACTCGGGAACATAACGAATTTGAAACAATTCGCAGCATTTTGAGATTTCTGCGATAGAAAGTGTTATCCAATAACTTCAATAACAAATTTTCGGATTCCAATTTTTCTATGGTAGAGATTCTATGGTTGTCAATTTTTTATTGCCATAACAAAAGCTTTAAAAAAATACTATTTTTACGCCTGTCACACACAATTAATATAATATGTGGGCGTGGCATATCTCTCGATATCGCTTACCATACAGTCGTCACACACGGGTACTATCATATATCTGTGACAATTGTATGGTGAGCGTACCCCCCACATATATATTATGATATTATCTTATGCTGTATGTAACCAGCTTTACGTTTTCTGCCCAGAAAACCTCCCTTGACCGCACTGGAAGAATGAAACGACATTATTAGTTCATAGCTCGGCCTCACTCTTTCATTAGAACATTTGCCCGGGCGGACCCCCATGGACCTCTATAAGCATCTCGTTTTGAACTGATGAGAGTGGTATATCTATGCGTTCTGTATCTATTTAGTTTTCATGCGTACTCACTCTTTCATTAGAACATTTGCCCAGGCGGACCCCCATGGACCCCTAGAGGCATCTCGTTTTGAACTGATGAAAGTGGTATATCTATGAACTGATGTGTTCTGTATCTATCTCGTGTTCATGCGTACTTACATAAAGGGCCTTCCACATGATGGGCCATCAACTGGCCGGTGCGATGGCTTGGCGATGGCCGGTGATATTTGCAACACCACTACACGATGGCGAGGTTCAGTTCTGCTTTCAGAGTGCTTCCGAATGGACGTGCCGTTCAATCGGACACTGAGCAGTTCGCCACCTGTAGGGGGCGCCACCATCGCCGGATCACCAACCTTTGATGTGCGGACGAAAAACCGACAACAATACCATCCCGCGCCATCACACGCCATCGCATTGCGCCATAAGTTATCCGATGCCACTGAGCCCTCTACACGATGGGCCATCTGTAGTGGGCCAGCTGATGGCCCATCGTGTAGAAAGCCCTTAAAGGGCCCATAAAAGGTTTATTAGTATTATGGCGCCTATATCCATCTCATTTTAACCTGTGTTATCTGAATCTGTCTCGTTTTCTTACACTTATGAATTTTTCGTTCAATGAAAAAATAGGTAGGTACAGTTTGACATTTAAATGTAGCCAAAAACTGATGGCGCTGTAGTCGTTTAAAATTTTTCGAATGGACACACTAATATGTCTCATGCTAGGCTGTATATACACATAACATGCTCGTAAACGCATGTACAGCTTGGCAGAATATTCTTGACAAATAATATATTTGGAACTATGCATGTCATTTCTATGGCAAGACCAAGGTCTTTGACATTTCATTGTCATTTTTCAAAAAGTACCATAACCTCAATGACATTACAATTCATTTAAGCATAATCTATCACTATTGTTTGCTTTAGTTATTTATCAATAGATAAATAATGGAACGGAGGAGGTTATTTACTGTGTATGAAATTCACGAAGACGCCAAGAGTCTAACTTTGAAGACGTTTATAAACCCACTGCTGAAATTACTGGTAAGTTATAATGGTCTGTTGACAAATTTCGTCAATTTCTTACGTATTTAAATAATATTTTTGTGGATTTATGCTGATTTTTAAACAATTTCAATGTACATTCATATTTGAGGTTAGGATTCATTTGACAACTTATTGTAAACAAAAACGTCCAGAGCAACAACGACTCAAGGGAAATTATGTTTTTTTTTTAAACATAATTTAAATCGTTCATATTTTATTTGAGCTGGAAGCGGGAAAACGGAAACGGGAAGCATGAAACATCAGGAAGCTGAAAATGAGAAGCAAGAATAAAAAGCGAGAGTGGCGAGAAGAAAAAACCAAAACATAAATGAAGGGAGCGGAAAGTTAGTAACTGAAACAAGAAGAAGCGGGCAACAAAAACACTTTCTCTTAGTAATTAATGTTTTTATTTTTATTATAAAAAATATTTTTTAATTACTGCAAATTATCAGAATTTTCATCAGTACCCTTTGGCGTGACTCTCTTACTTAGAGCACAGTTACTTGGTCTCTCACTTACACTTTCTCTTAGTAACCAAATGTTTTTTTTTTTCAATTATAAATATTTTTAAAAATTCTACAAATTTTCAGAATGTTTATCAGTGCCCCCTGGACCCGAGAAGCAAGAAGAAGAAGAAGCGAGAAGCGGTGAGAAGAAAAAAACACAACATAAATGCGGGAAGCTCGAAACTGAAGCAAGGAGAAGCGGGAAATAAAAACAAGCAGGAAGAAAAAAATTAAAACCAACGCTCAATCCATTCCTTTATTCCTATCCTATCTATCCTACATTCCATATTGGCTCTAGGTTTCCATGTATACCGCCTAATTAAATTCTATCCTCCTTTTCATCCTTAGAGCATGTGCTCCAAATTCTAGCTTAATCGGTACCCCCTGGACCCTGATGTTCTGGTGGGACTTTTTACTTAGTTCACTCTTACTTACTCTTTCTCTTAGTAACATTTTTTGTTTGAATACATATTTTTTAAATTATTACAAATCACGTATTTCTTTAATATTTTCCTCATTCCATTTTTCTATTCACATTTATGAACACCGTTTGTATAACGTAAAAATAATCATATTCAATCACTTTGTGGCATCATTTAAAATTAAATAATACAAAGTATTTACTTGGACCATTATGCTCCTCACTCATATTAGTGTTGCCATTTAAAACCTTTTGAACGACTACAGCACCATCAATTTTTGGCTACCTTTTAATGTCAGACTGTAACGAGGATCGGTTTGAGGTGCTAGTATTATTTTCGCGCGCTCTGCGACTATGGAATTTTACGAGGTGTTTAAAATTAATCAACTAGGTATTTATTTGAATGTTAATTATTTTTATTGAGATTTAAAAACCTCATTGTAATATTTAATCATTGAAGAAAATAATATTAACAAACCTAAATGAAAGATGAAATCGGACAAAAGGACAGAAAATAAAAATATTTCGGATTTACATCCAACTTTTTATTTATATGAGACATCTATTGACTTTTTCATAAAAGTCGAAAGAATTCAGTTTTGTCTCATTAGCTAAGTCGGTTGAGCGTTGCCCCGGATAGGCAGAGGACCTGGGTTCGAGTTCCAGATGCGACTGAAATATTTTTAGTTTCTGTCCTTTTGTCCGATTTCATCTTTCATTTAGGTTTGTTAATATTATTTCCTCAATGATTAAATATTACAATGAGGTTTTTAAATCTCAATAAAAATAATTAATAATTAAAAATTGAATTCTTTCGACTTTTATCAAAAAGTCAATAGATGTTTGATATAAATAAAAAGTCGGATGTAAATCCGAGACACTCTTTAAGTTTGCAATTGAGTTCGGGTAGAACTTTGTAAACATCATAAAAATAGCTGCCAATAATATGAGATTAAAAATGGAAAGTAATATTCACAAACCTTGAATTTGAGATATGATATCGGTAAAGATGACACAAATTGAACTTGTCTCATTAGCTAAGTCGGTTGAGCGTTGCCCCGGATAGGCAGAGGACCTGGGTTCGAGTCCCAGATGCGACTGAAATATTTTTAGTTTCTGTCCTTTTGTCCGATTTCATCTTTCATTTAGGTTTGTTAATATTATTTTCTTCAATGATTAATTATTTGAATGATTTGCTTACCGCCGTTTTAGTAAAAAATAACCTCAGGGTGCTGTGTCAGCTGGTGTTATCAGTGCATTTGCGGCTCGACAAGACGGCGTCCGGAGCGGACTGCTCTAATTACACCAGCACAGGACCGGCCCTACTTATGATAGGTATACATTTTGTATAAATAATATAAATATCTGATGTATCTGATCGGTAATGTCAAAAAATCATTTATCTGTATAGAAGTAGCTATTTTGAAGAAACTGCTTGTAATAGATATATACAATTTTTGTAAATATATGAACTCATTGTCTGGTACGACGGTACAATTTACAACTCATTACAAAAATAAACTCGGTTGGTGCACGCCGGGCCGCGCGCATAATTTTATCACTGCGGGAGCGCGGCGTTCCGGAAGTTTGCGTTTTGCACCCCTAAAATAGCATTTTGACAATGCCTTCACAAGCAAACAGCTGTCACGAGTATTACCGGACCCGTCGGAACCGCCGGAACCGTCGGACCGAGTCCGGGGAGCCGAATCCATTCGGCTGAACTCGGAACCAGAATCGAGTTCGTAAAATAAGCGGAACGACCCACTTCTATGAGGAGTACAGCAGCATGATATAGCCTTTTGTAAGCACATAAAATAATTGACCGAATTCACCGAAATATTTAGATTTAAAATGTGCATTTTAAATAATAGGAATTCCCAGATTAGACCGGCAATAAAATAAATTTAGTACAAAGGCTAGCCGAACCTATTGTTAGGAAAAATCGTAACTAAAATAATATAATCTTAACTGCTATTTTGGGAAAGTCCGTAATTCCTTTGGAAGTTTATGAGACGGCAATAAAGACCTCAAAGGAATTGAGCCGACCAACGGAACAAAGGCCGCTGAACAATGCGGGTTAAAAGATAATACCTACAGGTAGACAGGTAGACAGAAGGACAGTGGGCTCTAGGAGACAGTCGATTGCCAGAGTCCGCCCAGGACGGAGAGTCAGGTGCAGTCTTCCACCGAGGAAGCACGAGTCGGTTGCAGTAGTCCGCCCAGGACACACAGCCAAGTGAAACCTTCCGCCCAGGAAGGTTCCGATTCTCGCTCCTTTGAGAGGCCGCCCAGGTCCTCTGACGACGAGGGAATTCTACACTTCCATCCCAGAAGGAAGTAACTAATCTTCGCCCTTCGGAGATCAACATCGGAGACCACCCATGCCTCTGATTATCGCCGCGTTACACCTACTCCCGATCCGGAAGTACACGAATACGTAGTGCGAACGCGAGGACTCTACATACAACGCAGCCACTGGACCCTGGACAGCCATCGCCAAAAAGGGAAGTGCCTCTGACTCTAATGATAATTCCTCCCACAACGTCAGCCAGTGAACCTCTAATTTTAAGTACAAAGACTTTAACAGTAGAATTAAGTAATTGCGTATCTAGTTTTATTAAATTTATTATGTCTAATTAAGATTTACCCTAGTTTTAAGACTAACCCCATGTATATAAAAATAAATTACTTGTAACTACCTAAGATCGCTTTTCTATTCCTCCCTTTTTGCGTTATTCCTAGAATAATACCTACTGCCCGACGCACCGTCATATCAATCATTTGTTTTATTTCACGTTGTTCGTTTACCATCAGACTGAAACTTGCCAATCCAAGTTCCACGTAGTTCGTACAGCCATATAAACATCTTCGCGTACTTCCACGTCTTAGAAAAACATAAATTTTATCTATGGGTAGCATCGTTTGACAGCTGTCTGTTGACGTCTTCCAATGAGTTTTTGGCGCCCGTTATAATCACTTTATTATTAGAAATCTTATGAAATTCCTCGATTTTCTTGAAAAATACATGATGGATGTTTTGTGTTTGTCCACTGATATCCTCTTTGTTCAGTTTATACATTCTTAAAGGTAAGAAAAACATTGTAGATTTTATATTGCACAATATGATGTAATACGATCCAAATGTTTTGCCGGAATTTATTTGCACAACAGGTTGAAAATAAATACTTAAACATTTATTTTTAAATTTCTCAAAATGTCTTTTCAGATGATGATAGAGTTCGAAAACAGAGGTGTCAATTTGACAGTAAAATAGCCATAGATTATTTGCATTGATGAATGTATTTGCTTATGTTTCAGCTGGTGTCACCTCCAATCATGGCTGTTTGAAAAGTTAGAAACGTTCCCCCTCATCGGTGGGGGGTTCAAAAGACAATTAATCAATTTTAGCTTTTTTTATTTATTTATTATTTGTATCTATCGGCAAAAAGTAATATTAATATTTATAAATTAATAATATCTATAAGATTCTAAATAATTAAAGTATATTTTTTGTAAATTTTGTACCAATATTTATTCAAAATGAGTCAGTCAAAAATGGTGTTGGAGAGTGACTGCACGAGGAAGTGTCGCTCCAAGTGCCACGGGGGAATACTGACAGCAGCCATAACTAAAAGAGGGGTGACAGACGCGGCTCTAGCCAGCTTCTTCCGTACTACTTGCTGTAACTTTCTTCGCTGCACGGATGACAAGGTATATAACAACCGATTCAATCACAAATATTACAAAGTACGCAACATTTCGTAAGTTCTGCTTGGTCGTACAGTCAAGGATTGATCTCTGCTACGTGTTGTACTGTCAAAGAGGCCCACTGTGCTATCTCCAATGTTAACCTTATTCTCCCGTCCTTTAATTGTTATTAAACAGGGTTGTCATTGGGTGTTCGGCTATATCTTGTGGTTCCACAAAGTGTCTTCCCAGGTATCCGAGTCTTCTTCCCATTGTGCGGGTCATTGGTACCATAGCTGAATGAAAGTTTCTTGTCTAAAGCTAAGTAGAATATCCCATATTAATGACCTGCTAAATGTATGCATTGAGCAGAACTTTTTTAGATTTAACAACTTTTATAGACAATCTAGTGGTCTAGCCATGGGAAGTCCGATTTCCCCGATTCTGGCCGATTTCTTTATGGGCTTTACGGAAGAAACTATTCATAACTTAAAATCGTTCAAAGATGTTATATTCTATTGTAGATATGTAGATGACATCCTAGTTATATGGACAGGAACCCATAGACAACTAGACCTGTTTCTTAAAGAATTAAACCAAATAAACAAGTCAATTCAGTTTACAATGGAGGTAAGAGGTGTTAAAATCAATTTTCTTGTCATCGGAATTCATATCAAAAATATGTAATCTAGATTTTTCAACATACAGGAAGCCAACATACAGTGATACTATCATACACAGCACATCAAGACATCACATATCGCATAAACTTTCAGTCTTCCATTCTCTCATACACAGACTACCATATGTACCATTGAATAATATTAATTACAAAAAAGAGTTAGATACTATTAGAATAATGTAAAAAAAAAATAACTTCATAGAATAGATGTAATATAAGAATAGGAAGTAATATTTGTACAGCGCCCTTGAGATGATTTTTCACAAAAACGGTGCTATAAAAATCATCCGATTATTATTATTAATATCAAAAAAGAATGGATATAGAAGCGAGATAACAGACTCCCCCTTTAAGGCCATATATCCAGTGCCGGGAATACCTATTTCGTTAAGACGGTACTCTCGTACGCGCGATTTTAGAATGAGACAGAGATACCGCATTCGTTTCCACTGTTACGCCACAATCCCGCGCAACCAACGTTGTATACAGTGTGGTTCAGACGATTATTGATTAATTCTCGATTCCAACATTTTTACTGAATAAGGTGTCAAGTGTCTCGGGAATGGAAGTGCATAAACATAAAAAAGAAAATAAACACATATAGGTTTATTATGCACCTACCACGATTTATTTGATACAAAATTTGCTATGTACCTTATTCGTAATGGAAAAGCATAAAAATACAATTTTTTTGTTGTTTTCCAAATAGCAAAACTAAACAAAACGGTGTTTTTGATAGCGGATATTATCATTAAATCAAAAAACATACATATTATGTAAAAATTAATTTTATTGTTTAAAATAAAAAATTCAAAAATTAATATTAAATGACAAGCAATTGAAAACTCCATATTTACACTATATTTAATTCCGCCATTTTGGATTTTGGATATGAATATTATAATAATAATAAATTTGCTCTAAGGCAGTCATATTTTGAAACACAGGTCGTACGTTTTTGGCTAATTTAATTAATATATATAGTTTTTGAATTAGTATGAAAAAAATATTTTTCGCTTTGGTTTTGTATTTTAAATATGTGTTTGTTTAGTTTTGGCATAATTTTAACTTAAGTTCATGAAAGAAATTAAAGTATTCACGATCAAACCAATTATCAATACGGATATTATAATAATGTTAATACTCAATACTATTATTATTCTTAGAGTTGTAGTTTCTAAAAAGGTACATACTTTTTTTTTACTTATGTTTAGTTATGGTTTACCATGAATAGAATATACAATTATGTGCGGTGAAGCTCATCTTTGTTTTGACATATGATATTCTAACCTCAAAACTCATCAAAACCGACCGGCCATAGATTTAGAGTATTTTTGCGGGCTTTGAAAAATTGCAACTTTGAAAATTATTTTAACTATTAAAACTGACTTGAGAAAAAAAAATGTCCTGGAGTTCCTTTTTATGATTTATTTAGAACAGACGAGCTATACAGGGCTCAAGGTTTGCATCGCACGTGTGCATTTGTGCAAATAAAAATCCATCAAAATTCTGAATTCTTAAAAAAATAATAAACATCAACACAGACATAACCATTCTACAAGAAGAAGAAATGAAATAAGACTTCCCTTTCGAAGGAAAACAACATCGCAAAACTCATTACTACATAATGAAAACTCTTTACTATATAATGAGGAATGAACTGTGCATGATTTGAATGATCAAAGACTCGACAGAATTCAGAACTAAACTTAAAACTCACATTTTCAGACAATCATATCCATAAATGGAAGAAATTCACCAGTAAATTGCTTAGCTAGGCTAGCTGGTTAGTGATTACCTTAACTCACTTATAGAAAAAGTAAAAAAAATTCACGCATCGGTGCGCAAATGCGTCCACAGCCCGCAATACTGTAAGTGTCAAAAAAATAAAAATGTTAATATCCGTTTAACATTTTTGGCGTAGTAAAAAATCTGACTGAATTCCATTGATTTGTTCGGACTACCCTATACATATAAGGTACATGCATTATTAAATATATTGCTAATCAATGTTTTTCTACAAAATATTAATTCCAAAAATGTTTTTGATGTTTTGACTTGTGTTTTCTGGTGAAAGATTTCTCATTTCATTTTTAACCAAATAATTCGTAAAAAATGTTGCTAAGCAGAGCGCCGCCAAAATACGTCTATCCACTGCCAGCTCCTGGCGATTTGACCAATGTAAATAAGTATCGCGCTAACTAGATAAAATAAGCAAATGCGAGCTCGTAAATTTATTAAAATATTGTACTTTTTCAATTATAATTTTTTTTCTAAATATGTCTAATTATTTAATAATATCTAAGTACAGTAGGTGAGTAAAAAATTCTGAAATATATTTATTAGTACGTGCGTAAATAAATAGACAAATTGAAGGAGTATCGTAGCAAAACACATGCTCGGAATTTTTTATTAATGATTTTATTTAAAGTTTTTTTTTTATATGAATACCTCAATAGAGTCCCAACTGCTCCCAACCGTCTGGAGCCAGTGAGACTATGGCATTCCCAATTGGGGAATGTTGTGAGGCTGAAGGTATTGGGGAGTGGAAGGAGAAGGGAAAGAGGAAGGTGGGGAAATACCTGGCTATTCAGATCTGGTCACCAAACACGGCTAAAAGCCATTTCAAGCAATGTTTCAATTCTGAATGGTGGTCTTTCACCAGGGCGATACTGAGAGTATCTTCCACTCTAATTAAATTACCTTAAAACAGATAAAACGCTAATGTAAACTCTTTATGTAGGTATAGTTGTCTCATTCTCATGCCGTGTCTCCCATTGAATACTTCACTCGCACATCCATATATTTATATATTACTGTCGTAACAGGGCCGCACACTTCTACATATGGCATCCTCGAGGGGCAGGCGCCACCTGGTGGAGTGGCTCTCCCGAAGCCTCCCCGCCACCCCCCAGGGTGCACCCTCCATAGACATCCGGGATGTGGAGTCAGGGTACACCGCCCTGCACAAGAGCATCTTCTATGGCCAGATACACACGGCTGTCACTTTGATGCATTTAGGTGAGCTTGTTATTAAATGAGATAAATTTTGATAAAATTGAACTAGTTTTGCCAATGTTTGTAAATGCTGCTAATTTTGGACAAATTGGGACCTATTTCGGTAAAATGGCATCAATTTTGTCAATTTGTGACCAATTACCAATTTTGTAGATGTTACCAATTTTGGTAAAATATGATCAATTGAGAACAATTTTGATTAAATTTTACAATTTTTTTCTAAAATGTAATCAATTTTGGTAAAATGGAACAATCTTTTTTGTTAAATTAGACCAACTTTGGTAAAATTAAATCAATTTTTGTAAAATGGTATAAATTTTTGGTAAAATAAAACCAGCTTTGATAAAATGGCATCACTTTTGATAAAATGTGACCTCTTTTGGTAAACACTTTTTTCCTTTCTCTAGGAGCCAGTCCCTCCGTAATGGACAGTGACGACTTCACTGCGATCGACCACGCCATGCTCGACCGCCCTCCACGACTAGAGCTGAACAGGCAGATGCCCTGCGAGGTGTACGTGTGGGGGACCAACATCAACTACACCTCGGGAACTGGATCCCAGCACCAGAGAAACACTCCTGAACTTCTGACTACCTTCACAAAACAAAACATCTACATTAAACAAGTTAGTAGATTTTTAAAATTATTTTGCCTTCAAAATTATTTTTTACACAATTGGAATATCCTGTATCAATGGTACTTATTATACAGCTGTTAATCAAAATGTTTCAAACAGAGATAATAGAATGAAAATAAGTGTTTTATGTCTTTGTTACAATTTCAAAGTTTAAATGATAATGTTATGTAAGTTTTAAAGTAGTTTGAGGTCTGCCATTTTTATACAAAGGTCTTTAAAATATTATCTATTTATTTTGTTTTACCATTAAATTTAATTATTTGAAGTAGTTTTTTTCAAAACCCACTATTTGCTGCCATTTTGGTCAATGTTGTTAACGGTGTGCATTGAGTGGAGAGAAAGCATGCGACAATCGTGTGCGGGGATATCCATCGGTGGATCACATCTGCGACAGCCGCGTAGATTAGAACTGCTCTCATTTATAGCATACTTCCTTCATTCAGGATGTTTTAATTTTTGCAGGTTTGCCTGAGCAAGTTCCACTCGGTGTTTGTGGGCGTGTGTGGGCGCGTATGGGCGTGCGGCCATGGGGAAGGCGGGCGCCTGGGTACGGCCAGCGGGGCCACGTGTGTGCTTCCCACGGCGCTGCAACTGCCCGAGACCTGCGTTCAAGCAGCCGTGGGCAGAGACCACACCCTACTGCTGACCGCCTCAGGGACGGTGAGATTCCATTTTCATGTTCACCAAAAAACTTTTATGTACTTTGTGGGTTGACATAAATATAATATATCGTGGGTATAGTGTCAAAAAAACGTTAGGTCGGACATTTGACGTTTTGACTTAAGGGGGAGAAGGATGTCGGAGAGGAATTATATATTATTTCGAAATATTGATAGTATTATTACGCAATACGATAAACATAATGTTTTTAAATAGAAAAATATTTATTAAATATTTTATAAATTTACATAGGCTTAGCATTTATCAAACTAATCAGAAATATTACGTTTTACAAAATATTTAAAATATGAATATGATTTTTAAAGTGGATAAAAATATTTTTAATCCTTTCTCGTTACGTTTTTGCAAATAAACTTAAACAAAAATTTGTAATCCGCATTAAAAAAAAATTAAAAATTAAACTTACACAGTGTTTATGAAAAACTACACACTGTTCTTTTTTTTTTAAATTTATCTTATCGGCATGTTAAAGAAAAACATTCACAGCATTTTTTAAGGATATTCAACTTTTTAAATATTTTTGTAAAACATGCGTAGAACGGTTTGAAATGTGTAATATTTCTGATTTTATTTTGGTAAATGCTAAGCCCATGCAAATTAAAAGAAAACTTAATTAACAATTTTTCTCTTCAAAAACACCATGTTTATCGTATGGCAAAATAATATAATCATTATTTTGAATTAATAAATAATAACTCTCCGACGTCTCTCTCCCTGTTAATAATGCAGTACTATGAAGCTCTTTACGCTCTATAAACTGGCAGAACACAAAGTCGTGGTAAATTAAAAAATGTTTGTAATTTTTTAAATAATTTTACCGTTAAATCAGTTAACAGGTGTTTTAATCGGACAAAAAACTACAATTCAAAAAAAAATTACAAGAATCAAAACAAATATTTTTGTGTTGGAAAATTGGTACAAAACTTAAATTCTTGATTTCTCAGAACAGCAATTTTAGTGTTAACATTTTTTGCCCGTATACCCGCGATATAACATGTTAATTTGATTTAAACCATTTTATTTTAATACATAATATAAACTGGTTTCGGAAGTACCCTTCCATCTTCGGAACAATATTAAAATATCATGTAAAATACTGACAGGCATATTTAAGCATTGGATTGGGAGGTGAATCAAGGGGAAGGGGTCATCAAAAGGTGTACGGGATGATCAGAGTAGTTTACTTGTCTAGAATTGAACTATGTAATCATTTTATTTGATTATTTTAAACTAAAGGTCCGGGTGTTTCTAATTTTTTCACATTTGATGGCTGTCTAATCAATAATTAGAGCTATTTTAAATTGTTATGCTTTTCAGCTGATCACAATTTGATCAATAGCTGAAACGGGTCGAGTATCGATGTCTAACGTTCAAATGCCGAAAATTAAAAATGCCACTGATTGTCGATTTGATGGTTATCAAATTTAATGGAGTTTGAAACATCCAAACGACAAACGTAGCAGAATCTGATATACCTAATAAAGATATTGAATAATTTGCCATAGTTCAAAAGATTTTATTACTTAATCTATCCCATTTCTTTGCAGATAATGAGCTGCGGCCTCAACGACCACCACCAGCTGGGGCTGCTCCCCCCTCCCCCGAGTGTACTAGCCCCCCGCACCACCAAGCTGAAGCTGGCGGGGGCTCGGGGTGTGTGCGCGGCGCGCTACCACTCGGCCGCCTACAGCTCGCGGGCACTATACACGTGGGGGCTCAACGGGGGACAGCTGGGGCACCCCAAGGACGGGGATAAGACGGTGGTTACTCCTAGAAAGGTATGATTGTTTATCACCAGATTGTACTGATTCTGACCATAAATAAGAATAGTATTGTGATCGTCGAAAGAGGCCTCATTAAAAAAAATTGCATACAGTGAAAATATTTAACATATTTTTTTGTTGTGTTATTTAGAAATATATAATAATAATTATTATTCCAGAATGTGGGGAGGTTAGTGCATTCCCATACATTCCATAATTTAAATACAAATAATATGGATAATAATACAGTATGCCCTCAAATTCAGACAAGGTATGCAAAAATCAGCCTTAAGCTCCTTTCATTTCAAACACGGTAAGGACGATTCGCAGTCAAAACGGAACCTGGAAATCGTTGATATGCCAAAAACCACCGTCCGTCTATCGAATTTCAAACAAAATAAGGCTCAGATTCATTCAAACCGGCCACCCTTAAGTCTCGCCAAGCGAAAATCCACCGTCGGCCTGTCGACGTTCAAGGAACGTAAGGCTCAGAGTGGGTCAAATCAAGTTTCAACACCCCCAAAATACACAGTCGCGGCTGACTTCGGACCGGCTTGAAAATATTTCTTACACACACACTCCTTGCTTCATCCACATTACAGCATATTCTATATGTAAACAAACCAATTGCAGAACTGCAATACGCAAAACCTATAATAGTAAAAATGGAAATGTAAAGAGAACATAATGGACATTAGTGAATTATTGCATATACAGTCTGATATTTAATAGTAAACAAAGGGGTGCTGCAATCGTTTAAAATGGTATCACCAAGATGACTCGTAGAAAATTGATTGTAATTTAAAAAAAACCGCAATGGTCCAAGTGCAAGTTTCTTTTAAACTTTTAAATTGTTTTTCAGAAATTACTGGTACGTTCCGCAAGGAGATGATTCTACATCATATTCCTAGACAATTTTATGTTTGAACTTTTTTTTCATTATTACACTTTGCAACAAAAATAATTATGTACTTGGAATGATGATTTTTTTCTAATTTCTGAAATTTATGTTTCGAAATAACCATGTTAGAAAAACAACATCAAATTCACAGATCAAAAATATAAATTTAAAAAATAAATCAACATCAAATTCACAGATCAAAAATTAAATTTAAAAAAAAAACATTAAAAAATGACTAATGATATTTTGCATTGTTTCTTTACAACAAAAACGTCAAATGCGAATATGTGAAAACATTTTAATGTGAAGTTTACATTTCAAAGACAAAGTTAGTAGCTTTGTATTGCCATAGTAATGACATTTTGTAGTTCTAAAATAATTATTATTTGCAATTAAATGCCGTTATGTTTTATATTACATTTTTGTAAAAAAATTGTGTATGCACACTGTTTCATCATCATCATCATGCATCCAAGGGTGGGATTTGGCCTCCCTCACAAAATGCTCTTCACTGACTGCGGTTCCTCACCTCGGTCCATTCGCCTCCAGTCAAATGAGTCCTTCCCGTCTTGCTCCAATCAGTTACTGTGTTTCATTAAATAGAAATTATGCGATGCTCCATAATTCCAGGTGCTTAGGTTCAGCAGCAGTCAAGACGACACTAACACCATCGAGTGCGTTGCTGTCAGCGACGGCGCTACGGTGGCCGTGACCAGCAAGGGCGACGTCTACCTGCTGCACCAGTACCAGTGCAAGAAAATCGCCTCACGCCAACATAATGTCAAGAATGTGAAGGTGGTAGGGGGGGAGACGGCTGGTGGAGACCGGCAGACTGACTACCAAAAGCGACTGTCCGTTTTGTTGCTGACCACTGTGGGAAACGTGTACCTGTGGCAGGATACAAACAACCAACTTGTTAGGTTTGTTACTTCTTTTTTCGTCGTTTCCTCATTGCTGAAGATCGTGACACCCCCTACCTCCAATTTCCCGGGTGAAGCTTGTTACCATGTAAATATTTAATTAACTGCTACACATTTTCTTTGCATGAGTAAGCAGAGACGATGTAACCCCGCACAATTCTGACTTATCACACACTTCTTTTTTTATTCACATTTATACATCCTCTTCTGTTAAACCCTATTCAAGTATTTGATTCACTTGATCGTGCTATGCCTTCCCGAGGCGTTCACGACTTCTTTCATTTGTTTGCGTGTCATGCAATTTTAACTCCCATTTTTCAAATTAATATTTTTTGATAACATTTTAGAAATACTTAACTCACTACCATAATACGGGTATGTACTTAGTTTGGCAGTCGAAAACTGTATAAAATTTTTTTGTGCTTAACATTAACAATGAATAAAGAAAAAGAAGAAAAAAAACAAATGAGAAAATATCTCTATTTACGGAATCAAATCTTGAATTTATTCTAGGTGTAGAATAAATAATTTGATCAATATCAGGAAAAAAATCATTCTGCGATGGCAACGTTGACACATTTTATCTATGGCATAGCAATTTGTTTGTCATTAGGAAACATCAAAGTCAAATGAGTTTGTTTTGCAAAGCTGATTTTATAAATTATTTTAGACAAATGAATACATTTTTATACAGCGCCCTTGAGGTGATTTTTCACAAAAACGGCGCTATACAAATCATCCAATTATTATTATTATTACTAAATCCCACAAAAAAATAAATATGTCGGTTCTGGAAAGGATAAAGGGCGTATGCAATGCTTGTAATTTAAAAAAAGCATTCGATGCACCTGTTTTCATTTGAATCTGACGAACATTGCTCTTGGGCCAATCACATTTTGTCTGCCATTTGGGAACGTTAATCTTTACTGTAGCTGTCGCTCAGTTTAATTGGCGAAAGCAACTGTGAATGAAACGAAATTGATATAAAAACATATATGGTATGTATATCAGGCCAAAAATATTTTTTAATGAAATTCGAAACGCATAACCCTCTGAAGTTTTTCTATTTGACTCTAAATACTCATTAATGTAATATCAAATCCCTAGGATAACGTTAACCCACCCTGAATTGACAATAAAGAATCGGCACTTTGTACCTCTCCTTTGGCCTCCGCCCTCTGTCCTTCTGTTCCCCCGGGTGACATTAATTTACCAACTAACTTATAAAACTGAGGAACATGGAATATTCTTTTGCATATTTCAAAAATTTCATAAATCAGGTACTTATTATATACGTCGTGATAATTTTTAGTACCGCTATTTCGTGATGAATTTTCGCGGTTGGTGGGGGCAAAAACATGTTCTATGTTTAAAAAATTGGAAATTTCAAATTTCATGCAATTTCAGTAAAACAAAACCAGAATGTATTTAAATTATTAACAATGAATGAACATTTTACATTTAAACAAAGTAATTGCTTGGGATATTTTTGTTTCAAAGTGCTTTTTTACAATCGGCGTATATCTCTCTGTGTTCTTGTGTACACAACGAAGCAAATATTGTTTTTGTTCCTCTTCTACTGTAATCAGAGCATGGAAGTCTTGCACCAACTTAACAGCTCTTTCAGCTGGATCATTCACGGTTTTGATCGACGATACAGTATTTTTACTTCCAAAAATGTAGCGTTCGTTTCCCATGAAGATTGACACTCGTGGAGAAAAGTATCATTAATTTTGAGACGAGAGAATAAATCAACGACGTTTTTATCTACAAAAAATCAATAATAATTTAGTAAATATTAACGATTTCAAATTTATTAATAAACTCACCATACGATGATTTGCTAAGTTTTTCAGTTGACGGAATGTATTGATTCCCCAAACTTTCTTTGTTCAAATTCATAACCAATTTTCCTTTTGTTTCTTAACCTTTTAACCGAGCGTGATGTATTTATACGTCAAAAGTATCGCGTACAGGTAGTACGTATAAAAACCTCTTCGAAATATATTTTGTACCCTTGAACGGGTGGGACTTAGTTTTACATTTTACGAATGTGTGAGTCATCGGTACATACATCGACATGAATTTAAGAGGAACGGCTGAGCGGCCTGTTTCATACGAAACTTAATTTTGGATTTGAAGGCAATCCCCCGGTTACAGGTTAATTAACATCCTCGTCAGATAGTGACAAGACAGCTTTTTCTTCAGTTAAATAAATTCCATAAAGGAAGCCTCAAGTCTTCGCACTTTCCGTAAAACATGTACTATATACATAAAGAAAAATTTATGACTTGTATTTCTATTTGTATTAACTGTATTCTTTAAACCCTATTTTTTTTTTTGAACTGGGGTAACTGTATTTCTTTTTTTATTAACTGTATTCTTTCCGTTATAATTTTATGACTCTATTTATTTTATTATGTATCTTATATGTTTTTTATTACTAGATGTATGAAAATTTGCTTACATCTAAATAAAGCTACAAAAAACAAATACCATAAATGCAGGCTAAACTTCTTTAAGGATTGAGTTGATTTCATCAACATTTTCATATGCTTTCATCGACTTTAGGAAGCACAGTTCTTGGTAATGGGCTATTACTGCTGATGTCATAATAAACAAGCACACACCTTGCAGCGCTGCCTTGTCTTTCTTGGTTAATTTGAATTGCAAGCTGGGTAGCGATACTTTAGAGAGTAAATTGCTCTCGCCATCCAACGAGCTTGGTGCATGGCACCTAGTGGCCTGATTTTAAATCCACATCGATCAACATCACCATCAAAAAATAATATAAAGAGCTCTATCCTCGGTGGTAATCTCTTACGATATTTTCTTATAGTTTAGCTCCATAGGTGATACCTCGATTTCGGAATTCTTAAAATGTGCCTTTTCAATTTATTTGCAAAATAGAATCTCATTGGGATTAACATTTTTCCAATTTTCAGAAAACATTTTGAGAAGTGGAATATCTGGACTTGTCGAAACTTAGTGAATTTTTGCTTCAAACACACTTTTCAATACAAGCTCGTAGACGCGATGGCGGCAAGCAAAAAGTAACAACTCCCTGTCTAATTTCTGTTTCAAAAGCAGGCAAGCACCATTGATACGATCTGTGTTCGAGATTGTGGTATCACAACCGCACTTTATCTTTACAGCTTGTACAGTTTATTCTAAACAGCTTGTGCCTGCTCTTTACCGGATGAATTGTCCAATTTCGCAAGCGTGCAAGTCTTGACGTGTTTCGATGCAATTCAGCACGGGTTAACGCAGTCCGAATAATAAGAATGTTAATTTCTGAGTGTTTTAATATAAAACAAAAACAAAATTCCAGGGTATGCGTCAAAAAAAATTGAAGTTGAAAAATAAGAAACAACCTAACATATACGTACTTACTTTTGTATTTATTGAAAGTGTGTAAAACTACCAACTTTTTTAGGTGCGTATTCTCCATGAGCCGCCCTGTCATCGTGATGGAGACTGCCTTCACCCGCGAGGCCGTGATGATCACCACGAAGCAGGGCGAGGCCTTCCACGGCACCATCGTGCCCAAGAAGTTCCGGCAGGGCAAGACACCCACGCCCTCCAAGGACATTGACAAGATCCTCGCCGCAAAGTCAGAGTTCAACAAGTTCATCGACAAGGACGACTGCATGATCATCAAACTCAAACGATTGCCCAATATTCATAGGGCCGTCGACATCTGCGGCGATGTTAAGGGAAATAACTTTGCTGTATTGCAGGTTTGTTGGTTATGTTTTTATTTATGTGTCATTGCTTTTTATACATCCCCTTTTTCAGCGTTTGATTAGCCGTCAAGCATATCAGCGTGACCGTTTGTTCAAAATTTAAGCATACGCTGAAATGGGCCTAGGCCCATTTAGAATAGCGAGGACAGTTCAAATGTCTAACCCGTATTAAAAATGGATCTATTCTTGATCAAATATGACAACATTCTCGCTTAATTTTCGTGCATATTTCAAAATCTTTAGTGGCATTTTTTCACAGTTTTAGAGCAAATATTTCAGTTTTTTTACGCTTATTTAACCGTTCCCTAGTCATCACATACATCGTATTTCATCATTTTGGTCAACCAGGTTCAAAAACTTATTTTTTCAGAACACAAAATTAACATTCGAAAAGAAAAAGATAATGGTACTAACTAGTATTCGAGTATGATTCCGATAAAAATGACGAAACAGATTGGGGTAGCTGTAGCTCAGTGGATTAGAGTGCAAGGTCCCGGATGGGCTACAGTTAATATTTTTGTACCCAATATTTTTATGCCAACCATTTATTTGTGCCTAATATTTAGTTGATTTTATTATTTAACAGGTGTCACCAAACAGTGGACTTCTAGATCTACCACAAATCACATCATCAACATTGATGGCGGACATGACTGGGTTACTGGAGGAAGCAAATGAATTCGATCTGCTCAACGATGTTATCCTAAAGGTTCAACATTTACAATATCATTATCATATCACCCTATAAGTATCCACCCACACCACTAAGCAGATAATCTTTACAAGTGTGATTTGTACCGATCCGAATTAAACCTTTCGACTCCTCGGTTTCAGACAGGCCAATAGCCCTGTTCACACACTGCGCTCCTAGCGTTCGAAGCCGTTCGCAACCAACAAATATTTTTTTAGCAGTCAGGCCTCCTTTGCATTAATGTTCAACTATCGCTTGATGCTTGCACTTGTCTAGGCCACCAGTTGTACGCCTAGTGGAATCAGGACTGAGCTAATGAAATTAATTATCTTTAAAGTAAGGAAATTTTTTACTTACTTCAGGCACACGGATACGCCCACAACACACTTCTATCGGTTTATCTCTTCAGTGGCATTTGAATGGTCCAAGTAAAAAGCTGATCCTTGGTCCGTTTCAGCTTTTGATCAAATTGTGATTGATTGTGCTTGTCAGTCGATTTTTTAGAACAATTTGATCTAAATCTGAAACAGGGTGAGAATCGGCATTTAATAGGTACAAACAGTTCTAATGTAAAAGATTCAGAGTGGGATGGAGTTTGAAACATCCCAAGCTTAGTCTAAAAAATAATAGTGGACATTACACATACGCTTCGGTCTCAAGATTTCGCCACACTTCGTTCCAATACGTCCGCCGAAACATACTTGTAAAGGCAGCGATCTGCAGTCTGAATGCCTAGATCTCCCGTCATTCCGACACGTAGGTTTTTCTCAGCAATCAGCGTGCTATGCCTTTACACATAAGTGTTTGAGCGCGCGCGCCGTGCATTTGTTTATGTTTAAGGTGTTTCATCGACTGCTTATGGAAAATCAAAAGCAAAGAATAGACACTTAAGAGGGAGAGGGATTATTTATTATTTCGAAATATTGATAGTATTATTACGCAATACAATAAACATAATGTTTCTAAATAGAAAAATATTTATTAAATATTTTATAAATTTACATAGGCTTAGCATTTATCAAAATCTAATCAGAAATATTACTTTTTCTGACTGCCCTATTGTATGTTTTACAAAATATTCAAAATATAAATATGATTTTTAAAGTGGAGAAAAATATTTTTATTCCTTTCTCGTTACGTTTTTGTAAATAAACTTAAACAAAAATTTGTAATCCGCATAAAAAAAAAACATTAAAGTTACGTAGTGTATACGAAAAAATTAAACTACACACTGTTCTTTTTTTTTTAATTTATCTTATTGGCATGTTAAAGAAAAACCGTCAGCATTTTTTAAGGATATTCAACTTTTTAGATGTTTTTGTAAAACATGCGTAGAACAGTCAGAAATCTGTAATATTACTGATTTTATTTTGATAAATGCTAAGCTAAGCCCATGCAAATAAAAAAAAACATAATTAATATTTTTCTCTTTAAAAACACCATGTTTATCATATGGCAAAATAATATTATCATTATTTTGAATTAACAAATAATAACTCTCCGACTTCCCTCTCCCCGTTGAAAATCAGTATTAGTTAATTTTTGAACGAAACATCTCAAATAAACTATCTAAATTTGCCCTGTTCTGTCATATGCAAGTAATTTATAATCTTCGTAAGTATGACGTGATGTTATTATTTTAATTGGTAAATGACCATAGTTATGATATCTATGGTCAAAACTTTTAGAAAACTTTTAAACCGTATGACATATCACGCATCAGGCCACACTTAGAAAGTGCATAACGATAAACAAAACGCGATTTTCAAAACGAAATTTCAAATTTCGAAACCCTTTCACTCAGCGGAGACAAGGAGTATTGCCATTATTGCCAAGTCAAAAAATAAAAACTCGGTTAATATATTTTTTTCCGTCGGCCACACTACTGGGCCACCCGATCATCTGAAAGGCACTTTAAAACTGCTTTAGCTAAGCTTCAAATCGTTTGTTCTGTTGTAGCACAGTAATTAATTGTATTATTTTATAATAGATGTCAGCCCTATAGATATTCATATTTGATCCATTATATTATATATACTCATACATAATGTGCTCTCTCGAACACAATGGAAGACTTGTTTATAAAAATCACGATTTGCCATTTTTCAGCCTCTTCTTATTTAAAACCGTCAGCAAAAAACAAGTCCTTTTCGTGTCCGTCTGAGAGGAATATTTTGGTTATAGTTTTAAATTATCAGTCAGTAGTTTATGTTTCTATATTATATTGTTAAAAATCTAACAATAAAGTCACAAATTGAAAAACCTTTCCTAAGAAACACTGCCAAATCCTTACACCATTTGGAAATAGAAGGTCAATTTTACAACACAATATTTGAACTTTATCTTATTTTCAGGTTGAGAGCCAAACGTTCCCAGCTCATAAATTCGTCATATCAAATGGCAGCGAATACTTTGCTAAACTGTGCGGCCCACAAGATTCTGATACCAAAGACGCAGAACAAACAGTTGTCAACAATGTGGACAGAACCGAGAAGCTAACGATTAAAGTGGACAATATCCATCCGGCTATCATGAAGCAGATATTACAGTATCAATACACTGGCACGTGTGATCTCATTAATACCGGGCCGTGTAAAATACAAATCAAAAGGGAGTCTAGTGTTGCTAAAGAGGATAATCAAGGTGTTAACAATGATGTTAGTGGAGAGTTGATAATTGACAATGCTGATAATGTGTCTGGTAAGATATTTTTTATTTAAATAATGTTTTCACATAAATATCGTTGTTTTCATTGCAAAATTGTATACATATGTATGTATCTGAAAAATATTCTCCCTAAATAAAGAAGCCAATCATCGACCAATTTGCGCAGAACAATTGTACTTTTTGATTGCCATGTATCAGGTATGATGTTGAACAGTTTTAGATGCAAGTATGAAAATTGTCTTTGAGCAAGAGATGCCATGATAGTATTTGGAACTATTGGATTACTTCTAGAGTGACGGGTGTCATGATAGTGGTCTATGGATGGATAATGATGATGTTGTTTTTGTGTGTGTAGTATAATTTTTCTTATGATCTTACGTCTAGAACTCTTATCTCTTCAAATAATACATCACTGGCATACCTAAAAGGTTTTTTAACACATTGATTGCCGACCTGAAAAGCTTGATTTAATGAGATGTGCGACCTGAAAAGCTTGATTTCATGAGATAGCTAAACTATTATTTTTATTTAAATCTTGTTTAAATGTGCTTAAATAACTTTGTATAGTGTGTCTTTTAGTTTTAATATTATATAAGTAGGTTTTAAATAATGTAAATATTTATCACGCGGTACCGCGTGATCGGCCATACATAACACAATTATTGTCCACAGATCATACAAATCTATCAGGAAGAAACATGCGATAACGCGTGATCGGCCATCGGCTGACTCGCCAGATCACGTGTATACGAGTGATCGGCAATCAACGTGTTAAGGATGAATCTTAATTGTGATTTAGCTAGTGGATCCAAAATTGTTTTGGCACATCCGCCACACCCCAAGGATGCATATTCTAGTAGAGAATTACACATGGCATACTATATTAGTTTCAGATCTTTTACACAGAATATTTCTAATATACATGAATAGGCGAGTATCGTCATCCTTTCAATTTGGGAGGCGGGTATGGGTACCACTGCCGCGGGAACCATTCATTGGATAACTAACACCCCTGCCATAGGTCACCCCAAGTGGTTCGCGGTTGAGGGAGACCCCTTGACTTCTCCAGCCGGACTCTCTCAATCCATCGTCTTGCACCACAGTGGGAGTGGATTAATACGTCTGTCACTCCTGGACACACTGACCCCCATATTCCCAGTCACCCCTCATACCATTTTCCTTCTCAGAACTTCCTCTTCTTGCTTTACTTAAAAAGACCCTCCGCACAGCATTCCCAAAGATGGAATAGGTGAAATTATTTTCCTCAGGGCCTCCTTCCTGTATGTAGTTGATGTATATTTTTTTAATCTAATAATATGTTTTATTTTATTTATTATTTAGCATTTGAGGCATACAAGAAGGAAAATAAAACAAAAAAAGTCAGCAACAAAAAGTCGAAACAGAATAAAACAAAAATGGAGAATGGCAACATCAACACGAACAATAATTTTTGTGATCCGGTCAGACTTTTGCAAGAAGCTGCAAAGAAATTGCAAATTACCTCACTATACAAGACTCTATCGCGATACTAGTAAGTTTTCTTTCATTACTATCTATTGCAGAAGTTATTATTGTAATATTTTTAGATCTTGTATTTGATAAAAACTGTTACACACATATGTTTATCGTCGCCCCAAAGCAACAGTGGGATATCTTGATAAAACTGTTCTGAGATATAGGGTATTTTAGTTCTGAATGAGTTCTAGCACAGATAAATTTACTAATGTAGATTATGAAGGAACCTTTTAATGTTGTAGTTAAGTATTTAATTTTATTAAAACATGGCCATATTAAACAGAAAAGTTCTAAAATCTCAGATCAGTATTTTCAAAAATAGTCCAACTGTTGCTTTGGGGCTACGATATGTATACACCATCCTGTATATAACCAATCTACACCAATACATTGTTAGAGGAATGATTTACAGTCTGTGATAGCTTTTTGTTTGACAAGACGCATTGGGTCAAATTTCTGTGACCACCTGTGGGTCACAGAAATTTCAATGGTTCAGAGAGTTTTAAAGCAGAAGAAATATAGTTACCTTGGGAGATTTTCCTCTTGAGGTAAGAATAACTTCGTTGAATTTAATGTAATCAGATATTCTGATCTCCTTCAACAGAAGCAATCTTGACGCAATGGGTACAATATTAATTGACCAGCTCAGGCACGTAGGCTCCATCGAAGCCAGAGTTAAGTTAGCCTCTCAAAATCTAGGCGTGTTGTACAGACCTCACAGATACTATACTAAATACATTGTACGAGTACACAACTGCAGACTCTATATAAAGTGCAAGTGCGCCCAAATTCAACTGTTGAATTTGGCAGCCGTATTTCCCTATACATATTAATATGTTTACCATTTTTATGATTTATGTATTTATTTACAGCTATTATAATGAGCGTGTGATGATAAAAGAAGATGAAAAGAAACCAAAGATTCCCAAGTTTGGATTCGAGCGAACGAATATGACAGAGTTATGGGACACGACCATCAAATGCCAGGACAAGTATTACATCGAGGCCCACAGGTGTATTCTGGCCGCTAGATTGGAGTATTTCAATGGAATGTTTGCCCACAGCTGGACTGAGGTAAATATGTACCTAATTTTCAGTTTTAAGGTCTTTAGAAAATATGTACTTACATCGGTATCATGAATTTTGAATCCATCTATGAATCGATATTTAATCAGAAAGAATAAGAAGCTAGCACCGCCGATGAAAATTCTATATTGTTTACATAAGTTTGTTATTATTTTGCTGTCAAATGAATTAGCGATTCAATTCTTATGCTAGCAATCTTTTTCAAAGTAGTAATGATTTTGTTGTTTCATATCATTAAAATGTGCAAATATAGAGATTTTCTAATCCATTTTTAGTTTAAACTCGTCAATGATGCAGGCAAGAAAAGATTTAAGTTAATTTAATTTTGTGAAAGACTGCAAATAAATCGGCTTCTTTGATTCCTTGTGAGATGTGCAAATTTGTTAATAATTTCTCATATACCATAGAAATTTCTAATATGTATAACGATTTCTGTTTTACAGAGTTCGACAAATGCAACAATTTCTCTGCCGATACATAGTTCCATACTGGAACCTATTATAAACTTCTTGTATACAGATGAATGCCCCGAACTTGCAAAATCTGAAGATCTTGAATTCCTGTGCAACATGCTCGTCATTTCTGATCAACTCTTCATAACGCGTCTAAGAGAAATGTGCGAAGTGACATTCTCTACCCTGCTGACATTGAAAAATGTTCCAGAAATATTTCAACTGGCCAGCACGTGCAATTGTCCACAGCTTAAAAAATGTTGCATGGAATATATCTCGTTGAATCTGCCTACTTTACTTGAAACCAAGGCTTTGGAAACAGTCTCTCCAGAGCTCTTGCTGCAATTGAGTGAATACTATGCGGATTTTAATCCTGCCATGTGTAGTAGAATCATCACCCCATTTTCCGACGCTCCATGTGATGAAGATGTCAATCTGAGCGCCAACAATTTCCCTGTAAACTTAAACGAGACCTATGAAGAAGAAGCTTTTGATGAAGTCAAAAGAGACCTCGCAGTTGCGGGCAGCGGAAAGAAGAAGACCAAAGTCAGAAATATCAGTTTCACTGAAAGTGAAAAAGCGAGAAAACGCAATGAGTCTGTGAGCTCTGTCGCTTCCTTAGACTTATCTAATGACAGAAGTGAGGATGTAACATTGTCTCTCAGCAAAATATCAAACCCCGAAGAGGCTAATGTCAAAAGCAGCGGTTGGGTCAAAGTTAAAAAACCGCAAAAGGTTGTGGAGGCTCGACTCAAGGTTCTCAATGCGGCCAAAGAAAACTCGAGTATCTTGGAATGCTATCCCGAATCTTTCACCAAACTTGTCAAGCAAGATCACTTTTATGATGCTAGTTTATCGGCGAGCAGTCCTCCTGCTCAAAGCCCCATTTCAAGGAACGACAGCTTCGGATCACCGAGGACATCCTCGTCACCAACTTCTCAATGGGATTTTGAAAGTAATCAATCGCAAGAGATTTTGAGCCGGAGTCCTCAGACAACTTTAAATGTGACAGTTATAAACACGAAGCTGTCTCAAAAACAAAGGAAAAAGTTAGCTTTGGAGGGTAGAGATTGTTCTTTAGCCGAGCAGTTGGATAAACTCAACATGAAGAAGTCTCAGTGGGGCGGACAAGCAGTAGATGTCTCAGCAAGTGTTCCGGAGCCGGTACGGAAGAATCCGTGGCAAAAAATAGAACAGCCCACTGCCAATCTGACAGTCACCAAACCGAAGGAAGATAAAATCACCTTTTCTGACATTATTCAAGATGAAAGAAAACAAAAGGAGAATTTCACCAAGATGATGACGAAACCTTTAGCCATGACACAGGTAAATAAATACGAATTTTTATTTATTACCTATTTTAGTATTTATAAATTTGTGGTTTTGAAAGAGACAGGAAGTATCCCCTGTTCATAAATGGACGTAGTTGTGCAGAAAGCGTCCAACCCAAAAAAATTAAGCTGAGAAATGGGCATTTGAAAACACAAAAGCATGTTACGGCATTTGTGGAGTGGAAGCAAAATTAACACAAATCTATTGTATTTGAAATTTTGATGTTTTTAGCATGTAAAAAAATTTGTGTTTTTCTGCAGGAAAACATGAATAAGTGATAAATGATTTTGGCAATTTGTGGGTCGGATGCTTTCTGCATAACTACGTCCAAATTTTGTTCTTATGAACAAATTAGAGCAATTAGAAAACACATGTATATATAGAATTTATCATTGACTTTCGATTATTTGATTGTTTCTCTGAATACCACACACGACTCCGCTTAGTTCATAGTTTGCTGTTTCGCTATATTAGTCAGGAATATATTAAAGTAAAGTTCATCCAAAGAATCACTCCAACATCAGAATGACACCAATATTTTGTTTCTAAGCCAATTTTTAACACGACGGTGGCTTAGTTTCGTTGGCGAAAGCGGCGTTAATCAATTCGGCTGACCCTGGTCATTTTCTTAGCTACCTAACAGTATTTTTTTTTTCAGCTGGAAGACAAAGCTATTGAAGAATTAACAAAATACTACGCCTCAAGAGCGGCTGATGATGAAAAAATATTTGTTAAGCGGGTTCAATGCTACCAGTTTGCTGCTCCGCAATGGATTAACAGATCTATACTGACCTTAAACTAATACGCAATATTCAATTTTTAATTCTTAATTATTTTTATTGAGATTTAAAAACCTCATTTTAATATTTAATCATTGTTGAAAATAATATTAACATAACCTAAATGAAACATGAAAACGGAAAAAACGACAGAAAATAAAAGGATTTCAGTCGCATCTGGGACACAAACCCAGGACCTCTGCCTATCCGGGGCAACCGCTTAACCAACTTAGCTAATGAGACCAGTTCAATCTATGTCATCTTCATCGATATCATATCTCAAATTCAAGATTTGTTAATATTATTCCAGATGCGACTGAAATCTTTTTATTTTCTGTCGTTTTATTCATTTTTCATGTTTCATTTAGGTTATGTTAATATTATTTTCTACAATGATTTAATACACAATATTAAAAGATAATAATTACTGAAACAAAATTAATAAGACGCAAAGAATGTAAAAGAGAAAAAGACACAGAAAAGAAAAAAGATTAGACTAAAGGTTAAAGTTAAGACCCGAACTCGGAACCTTTCCTCTATGCCATCTCGGCTTGCAATTGTGTTCAGAAAGAACTTCGCTTATGCGTATAAATCTGGAAATTAAAAATGGCAGTATTTAAATGGTTTCGATAGTAGGAACAGTGGATAGTTGCATTACTCCCAAATAAAGAAGTTTTGAGTTCGAGTCGTTTCCAACCTAATCTTTCTCTATTTCATATTCTTTGAATCTTGTTTCAGTAATTAATAACACAGAAAGCATAAGGCTTTAATGAGTTCATTTAAAAGATTAAAAAAATTATGTTTATTAAAGTTTCTGCAAAAACGGGCATTATCCATTGCTGTATTACCAAAACTAGGATAAGAATAACATTTTCTCTGTCATTTTTACGGCAATGTTGCTTTTTTGGGTAGTAATAATTATAAAATTAATGTAAATGTGTTACCTTCTTCCGTAAATACATACTCACTCGTAAGTACAAAACTCCATCTACCAAAGGAGTTTTGCACTACACCTTCATTGTTTTATTGGGATACATTTTAGACATTACGTGTATGTATTTAATTTACTACAATCTTCCAATATTTGTCATATTCCAAATAATTACATATTAAATATGTATATGTAACTAATGTCAAATAACTGCTAGAATCCTTTTACATTGTAATTCAATCATGGTAAAAATCTTATCTTTACATACGTGTTTTATATACATTACTAGTTTTACTACCTGGCTTTGCCTGACATTTAAATTAAATAACAAAGCTTTTTGTCTTATTTCTTTCCAGTTAAATGAACATTTCAAAGCTTCGTAACTCATAATGGAAATGATTTTGTATGCTGAAAATACAAAACTTGTGATAGAAATGACATTGCATGATGAAAAGAGTCATATCAATCTTTAAATTTAAAAAGCAGTTCAAATTTCATGATGCAAAGCTAGCAGTTTGAAGAGTTTTTACTGGTTTATTCTACCTCCGTGCTTGCGTCCATTATCCCTCTATGTTCACTATTAATTGTGTTTCATATTCTTGGCAAATAAATAATATAATATGTATATTTTAAATAAACAAAACCATTTAAAATTCATTTTATCTTTCATTTATGTATTTATGAACCTGTATACAATATTATTTTAATACATACATTATCAAACTAACCTACATGACAATAACACTTAATTTAGCTAAATGCAATCAGTTTCTTTAATAAATAATGTTTATTTGTGAGTTTTTTCAAACGGCATTTTCAGAAATATTTAAAAAAAAAAAAAGGACAACACCAAAATTTTCAAACTTTGATAAAAGGGTTCAGGTTTACTTGATACTAATTGAAAATTATGACACTATTCTAAAATAATCCTGTATTTCCCATCGTTTCCATTTGGTTTTGAATTTCTCTAAAATACCTGGAAAAATACAAATGAATTACAAAAAGGTAAAAATTAGGTTTGTTGGAAGAAATTTCAACCTGGAAATAAGCTCAACTTTATAATATTATTAATTAAATTAAAAGATTAATATCCAAAATCATTTTGAAAACAAGTTGATATGCTTTAAAAACAAAATAAAATCCTTAGCGCGCTAGCAGACAGCTGGCGGGTGCCGGGCAGGAACCGCCCGGTAGGTTTTGCCATAGATAAAATAGATATATCTCCGCGACTACTGTATATCTACTACTGGTTGTGCGTTCGCACCCAAATTGAAACATACGATGGAATGTTGAATGTTATTTCTAACAGAATTAAAGAAAAAACCACATGCGTGAGAATATCGATCCCTCCCGATGAGAAACTAGCTACGAATAAATTAATATAACCTTCAAAGGAAGTCATTTTAAATTGTCTTCGCATTGATAAAGTTAATTATTCATCTTTGAACGGAATATTAATTCTTTTGTTACCTGTACGATTGTTATAATTTATTATTATATTTTTTTAAAAACCTTATTGACATAAAATAATGCCACCTTTGAATGAGATTTCAAATTTTTAAGCATTATTTTTAAGTTAAGTCTTCCCGCCTAAAGCTGGGACTGGCGTTGGTGATGCTCCCGGTTTGCTTTTCACCAAAATAGTCCCGAGCCAATGTTGCCGCAAGTGTGCTGCCCTGGGTACAAAGCCATACAAATCAACAGTATGCTAGCGTGCTTATGCGACATTTAATGTTTTCAGTGTGAAGTAACCATAAACTTACAACATTCAAATAATTGTGGAAAATATATAAATACTCTTGTACTATTCTGATGCGGTTAAATTAAGAGTAACAATTATTTTTATAAACAATAATTATTAGCCTGAAACACTCATCCAAATTGAAAAAACCTTCCGAGAAAAGATAAATGTCGCCGACAGGACTCGAACCTGCACCCTTCTGATTGCCGGTCAGATGCTCTACCGTTGAGCTACATCGGCTTATCGCAAACCCGCCAAGTTAATCAATATATACTAGTGCTTCATTCAATAATTACTGTTTTTTTTTTTTATTAAATTTCACCTGCGACATTTATCTTTTCTCGGAAGGTTTTTTCAATTTGGATGAGTGTTTCAGGCTAATAATTATTGTTTATAAAAATAATTGTTACCCTTTGCGCTATGCACAAAAATCTTGTCTTAAAAACTTTAGTTTATCATTTAATAAATTAAGAGTGATTATAAGTGTACTCCTCTCACCTATGTCGCTCTGCAATATATTTTACTTGTGGGTTACAGGTGGTTCCAGAGCAGGGTAGTCCTTCAATACTTGGTTGACTTGTCTAAATCCCAGTTTCCTCTCCCCGGGAATCAAGAGGCCTTTCTTATCCAGCTCACGCTTCTCACTTTCAGACTGCTTGTGCATGCTATAGCATTTCTGGAATCCGCCGACCTCTTTGGGACACAGAGCCTCGTTAAATTCGTTGGCTTTCAGACAAGAAAACATAACAGCCATCTCCTCGAGGCAGGCCACCTGACTCCCCCTGTTTTCTTTTCCAGAAATTGATTTTTTAAGGGCTAGAGGTAATAATGCAACAAATGGAACTTTGTTTTCATTTTGCGGCAGTCGAGGCCTATTCCTTAATAATACGGCACCAACCTTCATTTTAGCAAGATATTCAAAAACTTCTGTACTAAACAAAAAGTGATATTTTTGTTTTGGTATTCAACACGAAAACCCTGCGTATGAAAAACGAAGTCTTTATGAAGATTAACTGTCAAAAAGAAAAGTACAGGTTATGTATAGATGTGAAATATTTTATCCATGGATATTGCTGGATATATGTAAAGAAAAATGTTGTCGTTCGAAATAATAATTTTCCATTTTTGTTTTTCGCAACTAACTGTCAATACATTCTTTATCTTTGTTTTGGAAGTCAGAGATAAAGCAAAAAGTCAAAAATATTTACTATTCGGGAACGTCATTTTTTTATAATCATGCGTACAGTAATTTGTGTTTAATTTGTATAACATGGGTGAAATAAGTGCGCTTCACAAACGATTTCCATATATATAGTGCGGTGCGTCTTGTGAAACATCTAAAATGTTGTCAAGATTCCATCCCTTTCACGGGTCAAACATTATTCTCCGAGAAGACAACACAGTTGCGTACAGAAAAGCTAGTTTCGCAAATGCGTTGACTTTTAGTGAGAAGCCTCTGTTGCCGGGAGAGATATTTCTAGTCGAGATAGAGATGAACGAGAGAGGATGGAGCGGCTATATGAGGTTGGGCCTGACGCTGATAGACCCCCAGACCGCGGCAATAGGGGACCGCGGGCTCCCGCAGTACGCCCTACCGGATCTAGCCAACATGGGCACATCCTGGATATTCCCGATATCTAAAACTCAGAACAATGTGTTAATTGAACTAGTCAATCAAGGAAACTCGCAGAGAGTAGATAGTGATAGTAGGCAGTCTGTATTGGGAGATGGGCACGCAGTGCGAACCCCAAGAGGTTACATATCCAAGCTGGTCTTGAAGCCGCCTACGCAGAGCGGCATGCCCCAAGACATCCTCCCCACCGACACGGGCAGTAGGATCGGAGTGTTTTTTGTGCCACTGAGAAAGCAGAGAGGTGATGAGAATGATTTAGCAGAAATGCATTTCATCATAAACGGTGAGGATCAAGGTCCCTGTACCAAAGACATCCCGTACAAGAAGGGACCACTGCATGCGGTCGTTGATGTTTACGGTACCACCAAACAAGTCAAGATTGTCCAGCTTTATGGAGGTAAGTTCTCACTGATTCTCTTTTTTGTCCAGTCTTAGGTTTAGACTCCTCAGTTTATTAACAATTATTGTCTAGTTTTTTTTTTAGTCACCCGGTTATTACTTTATCTACAAATCATTTAGTTCAGATGGCTTTTAATCTCCACTATCTGATTTCGTCACATAGCCCTAGATCTTTCTACCAAATTTAATATATTGCATTTTAATAATATATTAGGTACTTTTCTCAGTGATGATTTCTATCAGGAAATGCAAGAACATTTTATTTTACAAGATGTGATAGCTAAGACAGAATATGAATGTATTATTTTGGTTATGGGTTGTTTATTTGTTAATTTGCTTCTTTAAATTATACAATGCATCCATAATCTGTCTCCTAATAGTGATCCTTAACTACAAAATTCACCAGTTTCTGTTTTATGCTTTTACATATGCTTCTGTAAGTACTTTGATTCTTTTATATCTGAGAGTAAATATTCATTAAAATATTTATTTTTTTCTACAGTCATATTTCACCTATGTACCAATGCGTCGAGCATAACTTTTTGACGGCGATAAGTAAATAAAGTAGATTTATCATTATTGAATTTTGTTGCGTTTCCTCCTCGTTTATCCTACGTTTCAGACTGTCTCATATTGTCCATCGTCAGTGCAGATGGGTAGATATAATGTATGTACTGATAAAATGTTTAATTTCCTTTCAGTAAAATCCCTTCAAAACGTGTGCCGGGATGCAATTCTTCAGTACGTTGATCTCCAGTCAGTCAAATCCCTGCCCCTGCCAAAATGTATGAAAGAATTCTTACTTCAAGCTTAGAAATAACAAAACCTCAGAGATATCATGGATCTTCTTTCCCAATTGACAAATCTTTATGGGAACCATTGTGATGTGATGTGCATGAAATTGTATGTATCTATTCTAATTTTAAAGTTTATTTGTGGAACCAGAGACAAACTCTTTGAATCTCAAAATCACCCTAAAAAAATTAAGTGAGTCAGTAGCTACCTACTTAACCATTTGAACCCTGGGCACGGTCTGACATTTAAAAGTAGATAAAAATTGAGGGCGCTGCAATCGTTTAAAGGGTTTTAAATGGCAGCACAACGATGGCTCATAGGAAAATCAAAGTAAGTTTTTAAAAAACGCAATGTTCCAAGTGCATATGTTTTACTTTAAACAAACGGTGTTTCAGAAATTATTGGTATTTCTGAAAATAGATGATCCAAGGAAGATAAATACATGGAAAGGCAATTTTTTTGGTATTTATAAATTTTGGTGTATTAATCATACATTTAGATGTTAAAATTCACAGTACAAAATTAAAAATTTTAAAAGAAAGATGATCAAAATTTAATTATGATGTTTTGCCTTGTTTCTTTAAAACGAACTGTCAAATGCGAATATGTGAAAACATCAAAGAACACATTTCAAAGACCACATTTCAAAGACGAAATGAGTAGCTTGTAGTGGTGGGCGAAGCGGCTCGGTTTAGTGAGCCGGATCACTAAATCAGCTCTTTGTAGTGTACCGGTTCGGTGATCCGGCTCGATTGAACGGCGGTTCGCGTCCCCCCGCACCATTCCCTCTCCCTCGCTCCCTTGGCCCTCCTAAAGAGGTCCTTAAGACGATCTTACACAATACTTTTTTCGACCAGTTTTCATGTGGATTGTCTTTACAGTGAGCTGATTTAGTGATCCGGCTCACTAAACCGAGCCGCTTCGCCCACCACTAGTAGCTTGGTGTTGCCATAATAATGACATTTTATAGTTCAAAAATAATAAATTTCTACAATTAAATTTCAAGCTATAAATGCCCGAATGGTCCATTCAGCGGCCTCTGTCTACTATTATTACCAGAGTAATAGATATTTCCCAGCCTCCTTTTTCATTATCTCCTTCCCTTACCCCTTCCCACCCTCTTCAACCTCACAACATACCCCTGTTGGGGATGCCATAGTTCCACTGCCTCCAGACAGTTTATAGGCGTCAACCTTCAGAACTGCCGTATTTATCCAATACATGTGAATTATTAATATTGTTTCAATTTTACTAATCATCATTAGAAAGGACTTGCTTGCGAGGGTGAAGACCTTTGGGATCAAATGATTACTCTGATTTTGAGATTCAGTTGTATCATGTATGTTTTAGGAACCATTGTGATGTCAATGAAATTAATTGTACAATTTCTTTTAAGCTTTTTCTGTGGAACAGGGACATCTTAAATTCTTACATTATTCTTTCAATGTTCTCATGCAAAGAAAGCTAAGTTTGAGTCCAAAATGAACTATTGTGTTTCAGAAATTCGGTCATGTTTGTTTTCCTACCTACGACCAAAATCCTGTAAGCATATTTGAAAGCCCTCATAACTTATTTCTTTGTATAGGTATCACAGTCAGAGTTGACATGAACAAAGTACTCACACAGATGCATTGCTTGCATACTGCATGTTTATAACTTTTTATTAGAGTTACTCCAGTTGAGCAAAGAAAATTCCTGTGAATATTTTCGACAACTCTAATGCCAACAATGACAGCTCTTTTTGTTTCCTTTTTCGTTAAAAATAATAAGTATGCATAAGCAAAACAAAAGGCTGTTTCTTGGTGGCGTTTCGCAGGAACATCACTATTGGAAGTGTGTGCATATGCACCAATATATACAATCCTAAATGTGTGTTGTTGTACAGGTCAACTCTAATAGCACTGCCGATAAGTTACAACTGAATAATAATATTTTAAAGTTACATATATATGTCACAAATATTATTTAATAGATATAAGAAATTAAATTGATGGTTACTTGAGTGCGCTTCTTGTATGTATTCAAGTATGTATGTATGTATGTACACGTGAGACATCTTTAAAATTATTCATTATTAAAGCCATCAAATAAAGTGTATTGACAAATGTATTTATAAGTCAAATGCTTCTACAAAATTAAAGTTTGTACTTTAAACTGGAAAGAAGTGAGCAGACTGGGCAGAGTTTAGAAATATAGTTATAAATTAATTAATTTGTGATATATTAAAACCAAGGCCACCCAACTATCCTATACTCCAAGTCTAAAAATATCTCGGTGACTACCGCAATACATCTGCAAGGAGGTTTGCACGCGGGAACAGGTTGCCGATATTTTGTCGACTCATCGGTGACTACGTTGCCGAGGTCTTCACCACTCAAGTCACCGAGGCTTTATATATGTTAGTTCCGAAATGCGACATTACTTTTAGAATTCCTGTTTTTGGAACCTGCTTCAAACTATCACGTCCATCTTCAGACTGGTACATTTTTGCTTAAAGTTATAGTATTTATCAACCCCTGCCACAAAAATGTATAAATATATATTTTTTTTATATGAATACCGCACAAGAGTCCCAAACTGCTCCTAACCGTCTAGAGCCAGTGAGACTATGGCGTCATTCCCAATTGGGGAATGTTGTGAGGCTGAAGGTATTGGGGAGGGGAAGGAGAAGGGGGAGAGGAAAGTGGGGAAAAGGGGAAATACCTGGCTATTCAGATCTGGTCACCAAACACGGCTAAAAGCCATTTCAAGCAATGTTCCAATTCCGAATAGTGGTCTTTCACCAGGACGATTACTGAGAATATCTTCCACTCTGAAACGTGCGCAAATATACTATATATTATTTTTTAAATGAATTAATTGTGAAACAACACAAATTAATTGAACAAAAATTACTTGCGCACGCCGGGATTTGAACCTGCTACCTTCGGATTCGTAGTCGAGAGCCTTACCCTTCGACCATGGAGGCCGTTGAACTCATACGTCATAACTTTAAGCAAAATTGTACCAGTCTGAAGATGGACGTGATTGTTCAAAATATGTTCGGTCAAAAAAATTAAGTTTAAATTGTTTTTATTGCTCATTACATTACTTTAATTTTTAATAATTTTTTTGTCGCAGTGCTTTAAATCAATGCCGCGCGGGTCTCGTAATTTCAGTAGTGATGTTTATACACTGTGCGTGACAAGTTGCTTGCGATGTGAGTGCACAAGTTAGGTATCGGATACTTGCGTACGAAGGGCCTTAAAATCTAAATGTGATTTTACAAGTGAAGCTTTTATTTTGGTTTTGTTTGTCATGGGATTATTCACCATTGCCATTATTCTAATGATAAAAATATCTTAAATTTACTATGCCTGCTCCATACTCTCAGCGATACCACTTAAATGCAAGAGTAACTGTAAAATTTTTTAAATTTCACATGTGTACAGTGGAATCATTTTAAAGAGATTCTTGATTGTGTAGTGGTGGTGTACTGTATCGTGGGACTACTGCGGGGTTAAGGGGGACTGTGGGCCGATATTCCAAACTATTTCTAACCAATTTGAACCACTATCGGTATGCATAAATACATTAAAATGTACGTTCTTTAAAATGATTTGCCTGTGCATCACAAACATTACTTTATTATGTACATATGTTGTTGTTGTTGTTTTTATTATTTTACTTTAAACCTTCCTTGCCGGTGCTATCGAATGATTGGACATGTCTCTAACTATGTCAATATATCTGTAAAATATATAAGTGTTAAACCCAACAGAAAAAAAAATTGTAAAAAAATTAGGAAAAAAATAGTCAATATATATGTATGGCTGCATGCTTTCGTAACTTGCCGAGTGGTGCGGAAGAGGGGTACAGGGTTTCGCTCACCGTGCCATCGTGTAACGGATGTATCATGTGTTTTATGCGTGGTATATGTTGTTTCTCCATTTTCGACACTTACACACAGTATTTTATTTATGTACATATATACCTGTGTACTTTTAATAAAATAATTTACATAAGTAGTAAATGTAAACTATTCATTTTTATCTAACTTAAAAATGATTAAATTCTAAATGTGTACCCTGTACACTGAGTACACAGCACCGAAGCTCAAGGGGTTTTTTTTAGCACCTTAAGGGAAGGGTTAAAATAAAGACAAACATTCCCTGGTTACGAATGATCTAACGTTATTTGAATTCCTCCTGATTCCATCATTATAAGCAATAAAAGTTGCTTGTGCAATGAAGGACTTAGCTAGCAGAGGATTGAACCCGTGATACCTGAGTGGGAACCTGACCAATTTATCCACTCGGCTGCTGACCGGTATTCTATTTAGCAACAATAAGTAGTAGAGTCTTGAGTTACAGGATATAGGACCCGGAAACAGTCCACCACACATCTCTTTCAAACTGTTTCACTTGTTCAAAAATTATGACTTACATATTTTTTGTAATGTTTGTTTTGTACATCACTGTTAATTTTGTTCTGTAAATAATATCGCCCCCTTAAAGGTAAAACTAATTAAGTGCCAAACTAGCTGTAAGACGCATAGTGACTTTTACCTCTAATGGGACGATAATATGTTCTTATCAGTCTCAATGATAACATCTGTAAAAACACTATTGTAAGTAATTGTATTAATGATTATAAAGCTGTACAACTTAATTTCACCTATTTATTTAAGGCGGACCGGTTTCATCATGCAGCGGGCATCTTCAGACTGGTATATATTTTTTTTAATTATAAAGGTTTTTAATCATAAATTCTTGTTCAAATGACTTTCTACCATGAATTAACGTTTTAAAAATTAGGTATATTAAATAGTGCAAATGATTACATCACATTCCTCTATTGTGTGTTGGAGAGACTGGTTCCCCGATAAATCAACACATGTATGAAACAGCACACTTTTTAAAAGTAAGGCTGCTCTCTGACGGTCCGGTAAGGAATGAACTTTTCACTCGTCACTGGAGACACTGCGCAGAAAAGTCCCACAATGGGCTGCGTTGCAAACCGTTACCTTACTTTAGCAAACTTGACTTTTCTGTGCAGTGTCTGCAGTAACGAGTGAAATGTTCGTTCCTTACCGGACCATCAGAGAGTGGGCTAACATAGTCATAATAAATAAAAACAAAAACAAAAAAACTTGCCCGAAAACCTAATCTCACCTAACCCAATTAATCTAAAATATACATATTAATTAGGTTTTCTGCCTTTTTTTTTTCGTCCTTTTAACGACTTTATATCACTTTTGAAAAGTGCGTTGATTTATTCAGTCACCGGAGAGGCTTAGTGGCATAGGCAGGATACTCGAGACACCGAAATGCTACAAAACTATCCTCTCCGTGGCCGGAAATTTTTCAATCTTCAGCCTCTTTTGTAGTGGACATTTATTGACCCGACATCAACCAATTTGTGTGGAATATAAATTATACAAAATGCTTAGTTAATTACGTGATGGTAATGGACATGAACCAGTCGTCTTAAAAAAATTTTGCAACAAAACTCGGATGCTATAGTTTGAAGGCTTTTGACGCAAGACTCGAAATTATAATATAAATGCATGTCATATTATTATGAAATAAACAATGTATGTAGTTTATAAGAGAAATCGTGAGTGAAATCCTCATGAAAAATATTTTATTTGACAATTTTTTTTTTTTACCGTTTTTTCGAGGACAGTCAGCACAGCTTTCCATAAGCACTCGGGCCATAAGCCTATTTTCTCCCGTTTTCTTATTCTTTTGACAGTAGTCAGTCTCTTTAATAAAGTGAACCATCTATGACAGTGATGCACAACCCCGAGTCCATTTCATGCGGCCCAAAGACCTCGTGCGGCCCACTTGGCCTGATTTTATACTTTGTGTTCACCCTGCAATTAATATTTTGAATGCATTCGGTTTTATAGGGGTACACACAACCAAATATTGTTCTGAAAACATGGAAATGAGTTTTTTGATATGTCTTATTTAACAGTAATCATTCAAATTTCCGGGTGCTATGATCACAAAAATATGAAAAGGTATAGCGACAAACTAGACTGTCTTCAATATTTTCATTCAGCTGCCCAAAATTACAAGCATTTTTATGCATGCTTTTTTTTAAATTTCAGATTAATTAAAATCTTTAACATAGGTTTGACATTGGAGGTGGATAATTTTTCTTTTTTTTGGCATTCTGTAATTGCTTTAAGCTGGTTACATACAGCATAAGATAATATCATAATATATATGTGGGAGGGTATGCTCGCCATACAATTGTCACAGATATATGATAGTACCCGTGTGTGACGACTGTATGGGATTGTATGGTGAGCGATATCGAGAGATATGCTACGCCCACATATTATATTAACTGTGTGTAACAAGCATTAATAAATGATTCCTGTTTTACAAAAACACGAAAAGGTTTCCCGACCAAAGTACACGAGGTATGTAAATAATGTAAAGAGACTGGTAGCGTAGTGTCTGATCCAGCAACACGCGACTTCCTGCTTGGGGGGAGATAGGCCAACATCTGATGAGACTTCAGTTCAAGTTTGAAGTCGCTAGAGTCACTTGGTGGTCTGTAGTGATTGTTTTCATGAAACGGTTTTTTCGAGTGCATTCTGAAAATGAGTGACAAAAATTTTGAGCAACAGTGCACTCTCAAGTTTTGTTTCCGACTTACGCACAGTGCGACGGACACTTTTGCAAAACTTCAACAGGCCTATGGAGACAGTGTTTTGAAGTGGTTTGAGGCATTCTTAAAAGACCAAGACTATATTGAAGATCATTTCCAGGTTTCAAATAACCTGATAATATCTTTAAATCTCCTACTACCATCACAGTAAGCGGAAAATATGACTTGTGTCACGATGGAGGACTTAGCCAGCCGAAGAATTGAACTCACAATGCCTGGATGGGAGCCTGATGCGCTACCAACTCAGTCACTGACCGGTCAACACAGCGATTTCAATTAATGAGTTTTTGGCAAGTAAAAACATCTCTGTGATTCCTAAGCCCTTTTATTCACCAGATTTGAGTCCTTGCGACTTTTCCCAAGATTGAAAATTCACATCAAAGGATGCCATTTTGGGACATTGGAGAACGCTGAAAAGGGCGTAATCGACCAGTTAAAGGCTATTCCCATATCTGAGTTCCAGCACTGCTATGAAAAGTGGAAAAACCATCTCCAGTGCTGTGTGGCTTCCCAAGCCAACTACTTTGAAAGAAGCAATGTGAAATTCTAATTTCAATTGATAAAAAAATTATAAAAAGTCTCACATTATTTTTATTTAAGACAAACATTCTCGGGTTATGAATAACCTGACAACAATATTTTAAAATCTCCTACTACCATTTTATTTATTTACACACCTCGTATACCTACTAGATCCAGGCAGTCGAGAGCGTTTGTACGGTATTCACATAAATAATAAAAAATCTGCACTAGCCACAGACTGCAAAGTTAACCATGTGAACTTGTAGGTACCCTACCCCCTGCGACCTGCGAATATATTGAAAATTGATAAATTAGTCCACTGGCAAAAAAGGTTGTGCATCACTGGTCTGTGCGCACTTAAGATTGTTTTGATTATCGTATGTTAATTGTGTGAATGTTTAAGAAACAATATTGTTCTCATCATTTAATATTTTAAGCTTTTGCATGTGCAATAATCTTCACGGGAAGTAGTTCCTCATAACATTGGCCTCTTTCCAGTCAAGTCTAAATATGTACAGTGGAACCTCGCTCTCATTAAGCCAAACAATTGTTTCCTTATGAATCAATGTAAAATACGATAATGCATTCCATACTGAAAAAAGTACAAAAAAAATGATAACATTTATTCAAACAAAATTATACATCATTAAAGAGCGTATTTATTATACGTATATTTTTTTACTGGAAAGGTGTCTAGAGACATTTGTTTTTGCCGACACTTCAAAATTTGGTAAAAATGCAACTAAGCATTACCAGTGAATAGCATAGCTACTGCCTTATTAGGGTGATGCTTCTCATTGTACAATACAACAGTTTCTCATGTATTGTACCGAAAGGTGTTAGCTTTGCTTTTACCTCCTCTCCTAACGAACTCTCCTCCACAGTTTTCTGTGAAACATGATGCAACTCCGTAAGCTCTTCGGTGGTCAGCTCTCCTGACTGTGCTCTTCCACAAGTTCATCGATAATGTTGATATCCACCTACAGCCCCATGATTTTGGACAAAGACACAATCTCATCGACAAATGTTCTACAGACAAACGGAGTGATATTGGGAGGCAGAAACTGGATCTTGATTAATTTTAATTCTTCAAGGTTAGCTTGTGCTATGGATTTGCAATCCTGGACTTTCCGGTATTCTCGTCACTTATGTGAAAAAACACTGGTTAAGCAGGTCATTTTTTTACAATTTGTTTTTCACGTTGTGCAATTCACGCATTATGGAAGGTGCTCATTAAGTGAGATTACACTGTATTGTCAAATACCACATCACCTGAGTATTGGTTTCTTTAATAAGTCTATTTGTTAAGAATCTGACTGGTCTACTCCTGTTTCGGCTAAACATTATTTCCTGATAAACATTCCTCAAATTGAATTTGTTGTGTATAAAATAATTGATTCTAATTTATGTTATGTTTTGTTGATTTTGCAATGTGATCTTTTGATTGTTTTCTTTTTATATAACATTTTACTTGTACAGGAATGATAAGTGTTGTACAAAATTTATGATATTAGCGCTAATTCTGTCTCGTTTACACCTAATCATACATATTAATTTTTAATCATTATATTGTTAATATAATAAACTAGATATATTATACAATATATTACGTAAGATCTGGGTTTGAGAATATGAAATAAACCATGATATGGAAGTGAGTGAATGTAAAGATAATGAATTGTAATGTTTTTATTTTTATTGAATAAAAGATTTTCTTATTAAATATGCGTTCTTTTATTTTATAAATGGAGTACTGAGGTAGGGTATAGATAATTATTGTTCATGTTGAAGTAGTTTCTAACGAAATCTCTGTTTGGGCGATGGAAATGTATAGGGAATGGTGTTAGAAGAATCCATCCCTCCGTAAAGGATTTCCGAACCAGTTTCACAGTGAACCACCCAGTGGTCTCTTTCTATGGGGCTCAGTGTATTGTTCCATCCCTGAAAAATTAAAACAATTATACAAAAGGTCTTCTACCAGTGACTGATGTGTAGGAATCACCTGTTTATCGATACTCTGAACCAGAGTGTCACAAAGTTAGCCTTAAAGTGGCCAAGAGTCATCTCATCTCTCAATCCTCGACCCCTTTTGTGGTGACATTTATTAAAAATTGGTAATTTTACCCGGCACTTACCGCTGTTTAGTGTGCGTACCACATATTTATTTTATTATATTCTCAGCAAAAATTTTGTTTACGATAGCAGTAATTAATTATGATGTGGGCCTCACTGAGTGCTCTAGAGTTTGATATGTTTTTGTAGGTTAGGTTTGGTAGATAGAAAACTTCATCTGAAGGTAAAAATTTAACGTGTAATCTGAAAGGGGTCGCTAGAGTCCCCCATAAAACTGCAAAATGACTGACTCTTAATTTTCATTTTGCCTTTTCCATTAAGGGGGAAGACTCAAATAAGGCGCTAAATGTCACTTCGCAGTATGCTAACGTAAGCAATACAACACATAATTTATCTGCAAATTCTTAACAGAAAGTTACGAAAGAGTCTAAGGTTTTCAGTGACGTAAATTCTTAAACTGTAACCTTTTATATTATATATGAAATACCTACAGTAATTTTAAGTAAAACGCTCGACAGTGCCTTCGCCGTTATGTTAACTGCACCCATTACAAACATATTTAATCAAAATCCTTCCACAATCTCAGTAAATAAGATCAAGAACCAAAAGCGTTTATTAAAAATAATTCAGTAAATCTAGATTTTCTCTGTAATTCCCTCAAAGTTCAGGAATTTTTAAATTCAGTTCCGTCATACAAAAACGTATGACAATTTCTGGCCCGCGCGATTGTTGATAAAACGTTTTATTTCGCCGGAGTAAATCAGTTGTGAGAAGTCCTTCAGAGCGAGCGGACGTCGATTTGAAATTCGATATTTCTGTCTGTTTTATGACGAATAGCTGGGAAGAGAGGTGTTAAACTGCCACCGGAATGTAGGAATTATGAATTTTCGATTTTTTTTTGTTATAATCACATTTCTTTGCAATGTTCTTTAAGATGGTCCAAAAAGTGATTAATTTATTATACGGCACAATATAAAAGACCTGCGCACTGGAAAAAAACTGACGGACGTGGTACAGATCTACAAGATTAGATCTTTGCAAGCGGTCAACAGCAAAACTAATGAATGAACGAATTATTTTTAAACTCTTAACATTTTTTGTGCCCATATAATTTACAATCTTGACGCCCCTGACTGCATGTATAAGTATGCCGATCTGTGCCTATCAAAATCCATAGTTTTAGCGGCTATTTTGAATTTCTAGATATTCACACCGATTTGGTTGGAAAGCGGCGTAAGTCATGTTGGGGGTGCTGAAGTCAAATTTAATGTCAACCTGAGTAATTTCGATGGTCATTTTTAATTTTGAGTTCTCTACCGATTTGTTTCAAAATCGGAATTAAAGTGTTTGGAAGTGAACTGAAATCAAATGCGAAGAATGATAACAAAGAATGTTTTTCTTCATTTCAAATTGTAGAATCTTTATCCTACTTTAAAAATATTAATTAACCTTCACCGAAAAATTACCCCTTAATTAATAATTTTTTTAAAAATAGCGAAGTTTGTTTTTTTTTATTTCTCGCTATTTTTTTAGTGTTTAACCAATTTTGACAGTGAAGGGGTAATTTTTCGGTGAAGGATAATTAATATTTTTTAAAGCAGGCTAAAGATTCTACAATTTGAAATGAAGAAAAATATTCTATGTTATCATAATAACATACAATGTTTTTCTTTATTTAGAACACCTGTATTTCGGACGATATTAGGTCATTGGAGACCAATTTGTTTTCAAATTGTACCATCTTTAGTCTACTTTAAAAACAATAGATTAACCTTTACCGAAAAATTACTCCTTCACTTTCAAAATTGACCAAAACACTAAAAAATAGCGAAAAATAACAACTTACAAAAAATTTGAATAATTTAGAACCGCTGTATCTCGGACATTATTAAGTCGTTAGAAACGTATTTGATTTCAAATTATAGCATATTTGGTCTACTTTGCTTGGGGGAGGGCAAGGGGAAGATAGGAGACTGTTGTGAAAATACTCCCTGTTATAGGTATTATTCACCGGCAAAATATCAGTTTTTCTTATTGCCTTCATTGACTTGGTGAATTGTATTCAAGCTTATTGTGTGCGTCTGGAGTGGGTTGTAAATCATCGTTATCTACCTATGTTATATTTTTACTGCTGTTTAGTATACAATATTGAAGGGAGTTTCTAAATCCCAAAAATTATCAAAAGACAAATAATTCTTATTCCCGATTAATAAACGGGATCTAATTCACATCCTCCATCTTGGTTCCCAATTCAAATGTAATAGTAAAATTACTTAACCATTAATAAAAACCAAAGCCACTAATAGAATAGCCATATAAAAAAGCATCCAATTCATTTCAAGCACCTTGAATCCCCTAGTGGACAATCGAAAAACGGATTCCTTGATTCAAAATCCATGAAAATAATTCCCTGTGTCAAAAAGCTGTGCTTATAAGTATTTCTGAGCAGTTGGTCCACGTTACCCATTTCTATAATATTTCCGAAGCTAAAAAAAAAAGATTATGCTGTGAAGAAACAAATATGTAAATAGTAACAAAACAAATCTTTTGTAAAAGGGAGGCACTTTGTATGGCTACTGACAATAATTAATATATTATATAAAAATTGAAAAAAACATATTCTCATCAGTTACCCTATCCTATTACCAACAGATGCTAAGTTAAGTCTGTCAAGCTTCTATTTATTTATTTTTATACAGCGAATAAACGAAAAAATATAGAGCAAATGTTTTTTGTTTCGTATTGCATCAATACGCTGAACATTTTTTTAATCCGCCGTGGTCTACATTATCCACATTTCCCCAATCCTGCTGCCGGATCGCGGTGGTCCGTGGTTTTAAGTTTGAGGCCTAAAATTCCTAATGGCGGTGAATACGCGGTCTTATACTGGACCCTTAACACTCAGATATGAGTTACTACCGTTTTAACCGGATATCACCCATCTTTGGCCAGCAGTCAATCATTAAATAATGCAAAGCGGTAAAAGAAATAGTACAAAAGCGAATGTGACTCAAATATATAATTATAACCTTTCCAGTAAAATGTACCCTTTACTACGGGGAAGTCGTGCATCATGGGGGAGGGGAGAGTAATATCATTGGAATTTGATAGATATTATATCTTAAAAAATATATAATTATAACCTTTCCAGTAAAATGTACCCTTTACTACGGGGAAGTCGTGCATCATGGGGGAGGGGAGAGTAATATCATTGGAATTTGATAGATATTATATCTTAAAAAATATATAATTATAACCTTTCCAGTAAAATGTACCCTTTACTACGGGAATGTCGTGCATCATGGGGGAGGGGAGAGTAATATCATTGGAATTTGATAGATATTATATCTTAAAAAATATATAATCATAACCTTTCCAGTAAAATGTACCCTTTACTACGGGGAAGTCGTGCATCATGGGGGAGGGGAGAGTAATATCATTGGAATTTGATAGATATTATATCTTAAAAAATATATAATCATAACCTTTCCAGTAAAATGTACCCTTTACTACGGGGAAGTCGTGCATCATGGGGGAGGGGAGAGTAATATCATTGGAATTTGATAGATATTATATCTTAAAAAATAGTAGTGGATTTTTTTTGTAAATGCCGATCGATTATCGAATATTTTGATGTAGTGATGTAAAAAGCAACTTAGATATCATATGAAACTATCGTTTGGGATAAGTGTATTACCCCCTTTGAAACAGTGGTGTTAAAATATGTTGTATAAGTTGCAGTCTTTGGAAGTAGGTCAAAGTGTTTAAACTACCGTCACATTTGACATTGTCACAAAGAATTCAAAATTGGCGACTTGTGACAATGTCAAATGTGATGAGAGTTCAAACAACCAGGCCTCGGAACATATTCCTTTTTTGCAACAATCACTGTAAATTTCAATTTACCATTTCATTGTTTGACGTGAGATATGAGAAGACTGAATTAAACTGCATTTCACTTTTCCCACATGCATATTAGTCCTCTATTATCCAATAATAATATTTTGATTATTTATATAGCGCCATTTTTGTGAAAAACCGCAGCAAGGGCGATGTGCCAAGTCTCATGTCTGTTATTTTGGAAAGGGGTGGTTCATTTTCTTATCCGTAATATACAAAAAAAATCGTTGAAAACCTTTTTAGCGTGTTGAACCCAATCATCGACAATTTCAACGTGCAATTCAGCACCGGCGGCCAAGCATTTGGCCAAATATTTCTCTACCTTGTCATCGTTGTACAAGATGTGACGATAATATGCCATCAGCAGATAATACCTAAAACAAATTGTTAAATATTATATTAAATAATTCGCTTCGCCTGAGTTTCAACACTAAATCAAATGAAGACAGAAGTGAGACAACTTATAGTCTTAACATCCCGAAGAGCCAATAGAACTATGGCATCCTCAATTTGAGGTATTTTGCAAGGCTAAAAGATGTGGGGAGGGGAAGGTGTTGGGTGAGAGGAAGGTTTGGAAGTACACCTTATATCTGGACCACAAAACATGTCTTCCCCCTTAGGAGGTATTTCACCACCTCTGAGTAAACTGTTGAGTAACTATTCATCAAGTAACTTAAAATAATAGAATTAACGTGGCTGTAAAAACAGGCATTTACTACTCAGCGGTAGTGAAACAGATAAAATAAGAAGGGTAGCATTAATTGACAGTTTACTCAGAGGTGTTGAAATACGTACCCCCTAAGGAAATGTTCAGTCATTTAGTGTTACAATTTGGAACCTTAATTATTTGTGTTTATTTTTAATAAGCATTCAATTTTTGTACCTCGGCTGGTGAAGTTTATTGAAACGAATTTGCTTTTTAATGTTTTTACTAGATTCTTTAAGATATTTCAGTGAAATCATGTATTCATATTCGTTTTTACTGTCCATCTCCAAGACCAGCGTGAGCAGGAGACCCTCGAAGTAGCGGAGTGCCGTCTGGACATAGGCCCGCCCCTCAAACACTATGTCCCGGTAATGCTGGGCCTTTTCAAACCATACCGCTGTCGTGTCCCACTGTTTAGTTCTTAAACACCTAGAGGAAAGGAAATATGTGAGGGATATCTTTTTGTCTATGCAGTTTATAGCTTTCAGGCATGTTTTTGAATGCTTCATATTTTTTTCAGTTTTTGCTTGAGAAAAGCGGAATTTGTAACATTGTTTTGACAAAAGTGCAATTTATTTATTTGTTTATTCCCAAGTGGGCTTTAACGTAATAGGATACATATTATAGCAATACAGAAGTAGATGATTTGGTCATGCAAACAGTATGAATGAAGAAGTAAATTCTTACATTAATATTTATTATAGCTATTTTGTATCTACATCCCATGCAGTTTGACAGATTAGCACATGTTTTTTTTTTTTTAAATTTGTACGTGTTCACACATACCTAACCCATAAATTTATAATAAAATGCCAGCCAGGTTGGGGGTCCTTCTCTTTGATGATATTTTCTCCATGCTCTAAATAAAAGTTGCAATATGAGTCATACGTTTCGAGTGTGTAACCAGCGTCCAAGTGAAAGTCCAAAGTCTTGGCATAATACCATGTTTTATCTAAAAAGAGAAATAATTAAATATATTTTCATCAAGCAGTTCCAGAAACCTTGAAGTGTATGACGGATTCAAGGTAGTTACTTTGACTATAAAAATCGACAATCAACGTCATTTTGAATTTTAGTCAAGCATGATAGAAATGGTTATGTTGTTATGCTCTACAGCTGGTCACAATTTTATCAAAAGCTAAAACGGGCCGAGAATCGCCATTCAATAGAGATCGTTCAAATACCAAAAATTCTAAATGGTGCTGATTATCGATTTGATGGTAATCGAATGTAAATTTGAAGCCTAAGCACTTAACATTCCTGTTCTGAGGGGGGGTAATATATATACTGCAAACGAGAGTTTTGTGTGATACCTAATTTGTTTTTTGCATCACATAATTTAGATACTCCTAGGAAAACGATTCGGTAAACGATCTACATTAAAAAAAAAAAAACAATTTTAATTTTATATAATATCTATCAAATTCTAATAAAATTATGTATCTCCAATTTTTTTATTTTTATAGTATTTCCCTCAAGGCCAATGTCATCTGGGAATGCTGTGTGGAGGGAAAGTACTTTTAAAAAAATGCCTTGCCGCAAGCAAGCTGCAGTGCAATCGTAAAACGTGCATTTTATTGCAAAGGGTTACAATAATATCTTTGAGTCACGCTCACTTTTCTACTATTTCTTTTGCCATTTACATTATTTAATGATTGACTGCTGGCCGAAGATGGGCAATGTCCGGTTAAAACAGTGGGTGGTAGCTAATATCTGAGTGTTATTAGAAAGGGCAAAAGGAATAAAGAGACACAGTTGCTTCGCGATTATGTGGGGGAACCTAGTGACCACCTTTCGGATAGTAAAATTTTTATCTTCAGGTATGTAAAGGTTAACACACACCACCAGAATAATGTTGTACCTATGTAATTTATTCTAGGTAGAGTTAACATTATTATTATTATGCATGCTATTAAAAATAATAAAAGAACTCTTACTGCCGATATCTTGATCATTGACCATGTATTTGAGCTCATTACACAATTCTAAAGCACTGGAGTAGAGCTTTTTGGCCACCAGCACTCCGCACAGGGAGGTCAACACTCGCGGCTTGTTGAACCTTGATTTGGAGTTGCTCAAAGTCTGCAGAACTTTATATCCCATCTCTACTCCACTCTGGGCGTCTACATACACGATCCTATGACGAAAATACCAACATTTTGAAAATGGGACACGATAATATCATCATTTGGCATGCAATACTGCTAATAAGATAGTTTTACCTACCAATAAAAGTTATATTATGTACCTAACCTCATTTAAAACCTTATTGAAAGAAGGATACTTAAATTTCCATTAGCATTGGCCTATCCCGCTCATTTTTAGTACCTTGTGTCTGACAGGTGGTTTTTTCCAAAACATATGTTTTAATGCCACTGGATTTGTAATAATTTTCTCTGAGTATGTTAAACACAGGATGCCAAATATTTGTTAAAATGTTATTTTTTTCTAGACAATGTGTAACACAATATATGTGATGTCCAAGGACACAGTATTGTCGTGGTTTTTTCTCTCTCCTGAACAATATATTTCATGTTGCTTACGCAGTATTGAATGCCAAACAACAAAAATGAGCGAACACTCTCAGTACCCCGTGGCAAGAGGCCACTGTAGCAGAACATGGCCACCTAAAATTAGGTTGCGACTGAAACTCAAACTCAGGACCTCTTCTCTTTCCAGGAGGAATGTACTAACTGTGCCACCTTAACCCATTTACTTTGCAAAATTACTGCCTCAATACAGGCTAGCGTAGTGAGGCGGGTTATGTGAAACTATAACTGTTATTATATTATTTTCTATTTTACTTTATAAACCACTGAACACTTACATTATTATATTATACATTTCTTTTAGTTATAGTTAAATTTAATTACAATAAAGATATTATTATTATTATTATTACTTACTGCCATTTTTATCAATCTCTTGTTTCTCGAGTCTCAGTTGCAACCTAATCGATTTTTTATTTTATTTCTTATTAGTTTCTATGTATAGATTATACATGAATATGACTTAACTAATAAATTATCAGTATAACGCATATTATATAAAGAGTATGTAAGTATAATGCATATAATATAAGAACAAAGTCACAGTGTTCACAGTCCTCACTAGGGTTTCCTGTTCTGAGGCGACCTTCACTTTTTTTTATACTCAGTATCCAGTTGTCTTAAATTGTCTTAACAATGTTTGCAAGATCACTGAGTTCACTCAGCCATTTTTTGACATTAGTTTGAAGTAAATTAATTTCTGTTTTTTTTTTTTTTTTGTTGATTTGGCATTGCGGTTAAACTCTCTTAAGAAGTTTTTTAAGGGACCAGAAAACACTTCTATGGGAAAACTTTATATGTGGGATAAATTGGCCCATTTTTTAAATTCAGTCTTCAGGGGACCGAAAAAAACCAAACTTCTTAAACATGAAAACTTCTCAAGTGTTAACTTCTTAAGCGAGTTTCACTGTATATATGTAATTTTGTAGCATGAAATTTAATGTTTCTCTGCCGAAAAGATGTATTAGGCAGTGGAGTATTCAGATATATATATATATATATATATATATATAGAGATCCCCTCTCGTACTATGTTGATCAGGCGCGACGGTACGCCAGGAATTTGTTGATCCGGAGGAATTTGTTGATCCACCCTAATTTGTTGATCCAATACCAAATCAGGCATATAAACGTTGATCCAAAAGATCAACTTTCGTCACATAGATTTTGCTGTAAACCACGCCCATTTTTCCATCACATATACATTTTACACTTTTTTCCTTTGTTGATCCGATTTGAATGAACCAATCAGGGCGCTGTGTTTATCAAAGGCGTGCACGTGGTTCTTCACTGTGCTCATTTGTTGATACGATTTAAATGAACCAATCGGAGTGCTTTGTTATCAACTGGTTCTTAACGAGTATAGGTACCGCCGCCCCGGAACGATTCGTTGAATTAACACTACCTTGACGATTTTTTTGTGAATAACGCACAAGAGTCCCAACTGCTTCTAACTTGAGAGATTCAATTTCGGAGGCAGGCGTAGACACCGCCACCCGGAAACCATTTAATGGATAACCAACACCTCTGCCATAGGTCACCTCAAGTGGTTCGTTACATTTAGTGACTTAGCAGGGGTGCCCGGGTTCTTGCGGGTGAGGTTTGTTCAGGTCTTAACAGTAGAGTATTTATGAAATGATGTATGATTTCTCTATGTGAATACTGCACAAGAGTCCCAATCGGACAAGAGTCCCGACTGCACAAGAGTCCCGACTGCACAAGAGTCCCAACTGCTTTCAACCTGGTAGATTCGATCTAGGAGGCAGGTGTAGGTACCGCTGCCCGGGAACCATTTAATAGATAACCACATCTCTGTCATAGGTCTCACCAAGTGGTTAGATTCGTTTGGTGAATTAGCAGGGGTGCCCGGGTTCATGAGGGTTAAGTTTTTGCACGTCTTAACAGTAGAGTTTGTATGAAATGATATATGATTTTTCTATGAGAATTCCGCACAAAAGTCCCAACTGCACAAGAGTCCCAACTGCACAAGAGTCCCAACTGCTTTCAAACTGGTAGATTCGATCTAGGAGGCAGGTGTAGGTACCGCTGCCCCGGGAACTATTTAATAGATAACCACACCTCTGTCATAGGTCTCACCAAGTGGTTAGATTCGTTTGGTGAATTAGCAGGGGTGCCCGGGTTCATGAGGGTTAAGTTTTTGCACGTCTTAACAGTAGAGTTTGTATGAAATGATATATGATTTTTCTATGAGAATTCCGCACAAAAGTCCCAACTGCACAAGAGTCCCGACCGCACAAGAGTCCCAACTGCCTTCAACCTGGGCGATTTAATTTGGGAGGCAGGTGTAGGTACCGCCGTCCCGGATTTAATGGAAGAGCAACCCCCCTACCATAGGTCACCCCAAGTGGTTCGCTACGTTTGGTGACTTAACAAGGGTGTCCTGGTTTATGGGGGGTGAGGTTTTTCCAAGTCTTAAGAGGAACGGCTGCGCTGCCTGTTTCATACATAACTTAATTTTGGATTTAAGGCCAAAATACCCATCGAAACTGAATGATGTATTTTTTTTTAATTAAAGTTTTAGTATATTATAATAAAACAAATATAAAACTTTTTTCCACTTTAATTTTTATTTGACCGTAACCGGGTTTCAGCTCGTTAGGGCCATCTTCAGACTGGTCCTGAAGACCAAGTTATAAAACTTTTTTCCAAATTAAAGTGGAAAAAAGTTTTATATTTGTTTTATTATAATACACTATAATGGAATTCCACCATGTATTAACAGTTTCAAAAATAGAAATATTAAAAAGTTTTAGTAAATATCTAGTACGGATGATAAGTATTATATGTATTTTTGTTTTAAATAATGAAGAATATGCCATGAGAAAAAACAAATTTTCACAATTTTAGAGGCAACTTTGATAATTATTAGCGGGTTTATTGTTTTTTTTTTTAATTATTATATTTGCTATGTAAACATGATTACGTAAATAAAATTATAAAAACAATACGTTTAAAAAAAAAACGTTTTTTCGGGTCGATATTTTACATCATATGTACGGCAACTTTGTGTTCCAACATAAATTGGTCGGTTTTAATTTAATGTAATGTCCACCATAATGCTTATTTTAAACATTTTTTTTAATATTATATTTCAGTGTATTTTAAGAACACGGGGCAAAACTTTTTTTTTGAATCACCGCTAGACCACAAATAATTGTTTAAGTGCCTCTAAAATGGCAAATAATCAATTCCTTTAATGGCCTCTAATCAAATAAAATTGCTTAAATGGATTTTACTGTGTTTTGTGACTAGATCTGAATAGCCAGGTACTTCCTCACATTCCTTTACCCATCTTCTTTCCATTCCCTCTACCATCAGCCTCACAAAATACCCAATTTTGGGGTACAATAATCTTACTTGCTTGAGCGGTGCTCACAAGAATAAAAGTTAGTTAGGTGCGCTGTTATTTGTTTTCATTATTTAATGTTCAAACGACGAAACGGTTTTACTAAAATTTATAATAAAAATAAAACCGGGAAAAATACATTTAAAAAAAATGTATTTAAAAATATTATTATTAAACAGTGTTGGCGATAAACCGTTTTACTAAATTTTATAATATAATTAAAACTGTGGAAAAATATTTAAAAAGAAAACATTAATAAAATCGGCACAAGTTGGATTTGAACTGTAACCACCGTAACTAAACAATAATTTTGGCGACCGACTTAACTGCTCACCTAGTTGTCTGTTGGCGGAAATTGCTGATTTTAGCTATTTATAGTAATTAATTGTAATTTTTGTTAAAAATCATTGATTATAAATTTATTGTTTGAGCACTGTAAGACATATGATTTTTGTATAAAAATTTCTTGAAATGGCTTATGCCGTATTTTGTGACCAGATTTGAATAGCCAGGTACTTCCCCACCTTCCTCTAACCCATCTCCTTCTCATCCCCTCTGCCATCAGCCTCACAACATACCCCAATTTGGCATGACACAGTCTCGCTTGCTCCAGAAGGTTAGAAGCAGTTGTGCGGACCCTTGTGTGCTGCTCACATGAATATTAGTTTGTTAAGTATCGTTTAACTAACTTTAGCAAAAAAAAATTTTTATCTTGTACACAATTTTGATTGTAGGGCTACAGAAAAGTATTAAATATTAAAAAAAGGGAAACTCTAATGCAGGAATAATCGTAATGATTAGAATTACAAGTTGATAATAGCCTAAAAACAACATAATTTAAATAAAAAGATTTTTTTAAAGTACATACTAATAAGATTGTTTTAAGTTTATCTAACTAGCAATCACACCGTGTCCCCAAAGGGGTGGGCAGAAAGGACGAACCGCCGAATAACTCGATCTTGGCACACACTTCTTGCTTTATTCACGTGCCATGACTTGGGCATCCTCAACTACTTCTATCATTTAATTTCACGTCATATATTATACTTTCAATACCTTTTTCTTTCATCCACTCTACATACCCAAACCATCTAAGTGTACGCTTTAATCAGCCTTTCAATATTTCCAGATCTTCAATTTTTTTAACACAGTCGTATATATTAAGTTAGTTTAAGAAACATAACTTACATATGCCTACGTAATTATAATTTTTAGTATTATCTCTGGGGTATAAGATAATAATAGTAATAATAATAATTGGATGATTTGTATAGCGCCGCTTTTGTGAAAAATCACCTCAAAGGCTCTCTAAGAGAATGCAAGAGAAAATACTATAATTATTATTAGGTCATTCATTAGAACATTATTTATTTCATTTAGATATGTTTGATGTCGTTGATGACAGCTTATTTGATAGTTTTATGAACATGATCAATAAATATAAAATTTATAATCTAGCTCAATTGAGGGCAATATTTGCAAACATGCAACATTCCACTACTATAATTGCAAAAATTAACCTGAGAAAAACTCTTTTTGGGAGCTTTAAATATAAATCGTTTACATGATTGTTCACGTAAATGATTCATGTCAAAATATGGTGAAACGTTAAAAACCGGCTTATTCCAATTCCATTTAGCTTCCAATATAGAAGTAAATATCACCTGTATGCTCATTTAGAGTATTCATCTTATTGCCGTGAATTGAAGAACGCACAATCGATTATAATCTGCACAATATTTAATACCATTGTCATCCATTTCTCGATGAAGAAAAAGCAATAGTCTCGACAGGTCTAAAAATCAAAACTCGCTAGAAAACTCACCGAAAATCTCTAGGAACGCATAAAAATGTGAAAAACGATCATGTTATTTTGTTGATTTATGCAAATATTAAAAAAAAAACTAATAAAGTTCGACAAAACTACTGAATTCTCTGAGTTTATCACATACCTGGGCATTTTTGAAAAGCGTTGTTTTGTATTATTAGGGGAATCCTACAATCCACAACTTGTAACGAGCGAGATAGAGAATCCAGATAATGTCACTCTTCTTTCAAATAACATGTCAATGTGTTAGACAGAGAAAAAAAACCGTAAACATTCATTTCAACTTGACTAACGAAAGAACAGTAAATATATACGTTTTATGTTACATCTCTTTCGTTATCATCAGTGAGAAACATCAAAAAAGAGATATCATATTGAACGTATGCTCAAGTCGTCGACTGTAAGATTATCTTGAAGAAATTCAAATTAGCTGATCTAACAGACAATGAAATCTCTGTACATTTATTTATTAAACTTAAAATAGTTCCACTTAATGCGGTCTAATATAAACTTATATATTTTTACATATTGCTTATTTCCAATAGTTAATGCATACATAATTTTTATATCCTACTCTCAATATTCTTAATTTAGGTACCTACATTTTTTTAATTCACTATTTACTAAGCTACTATATACAAAGCTACTATATATATATAGGTACTGTAACTGTAAACAATTTTGTGTTTGGAATTTGTTTTTTTTTTGTCTAATATCTTCTTTCTTTCTTGTATGGTATGTGTGGAAGTTTTTATTGTAATATAGTTTGTCTCTAAAGTAAGGTGGTTGTAAATTGTTAATATTCTATTTTTTAATATTCTATAAAGGGGACGGTATTAGAAATTAAATGTTTTATTATTATAAACAATTAATAATTAGAATTAATATAAATTAACACAACTAAAAGTTCACAGCGTAAGATAATTAAAAAGTTTTTATATAATTCTCATCTAAATTTGGTATTTATATACCAAGAAGTGTAAATTCCTCTCCATTTACAAGCGAATGCTTTGATGCAATATAATAGTACAAAAAAAGGTCATGGGATTGTTTTAAGTAGGAAACACATTTTTCTTATAACTACATAATTATATTTTTTAGTATTATCTTGGGTTAAACCATAAAATATTTTTTTAATATATGAGAAAATAGCACAATTACTCGCTCATTAGAAGATTTCACGCAAAAATATTTTTTGATATCGCCGATAAAACACAGTTTGACTAAAATTATATTATTTCTAACCTAGCTCATTGATCATGATTAGAAAGGTTCATATTATTATTCCGTTGATATAGTTAATTTTTCATCTTTGAACGGAATATTTTTATTCCTTTGTAACTTATACGATTGTTAAAAACAATAACCACATATTTTTAACAGAATAAATTATGCACAATAATACCACCTTATCATTTTGAGTAAGAGAAATTGTTCTCAAATTAATTGTATTTTGTCAGCGCGCTAGAGGTGATATTTAAAAATCAACATGTCCTACCGCCGAAAAGCAGGGCTCAGCGGTGAACAACGCCGGCGGCTGGACTGTGAGACAGAGAATTCGTAGGTTAGCGTTCTCTTTCCGTCTGACGAACTCCCCCCCCCTCTCTCCCCGCACGCCACAGCCCATGTTAACAATCTTCGTTGTAGGTACCTACATACATATTAATTTCTAGATCAACCTGTATCTAGAAACTGAGAATACATCAAACGGAGCAACAAAAGGAGAATAAATTAATAAAACATATATGATCAACTTGTATCTGGAATCTGAATACACATTCATTTTAGATCAACTTGTATCTAGAAACTGCGAATACATCAATCGGAGCAACGAAAGGAGAGTAAATGAATAAAAAATAATCGTTAAACTGGAGCAAATTTGTTATATTTTGATGACGAACATACCGACTGGGGTCAGTTGCAAACTGACAACCTTGGTAATGATTAAGGCACTGTTGCCAACTTGTGCAGATGTATCCCACCGGAGCCAAGATAAACGGTGTTAAAGGTAGATCAACAAAGGTCATGTAAATCTTACTAGATCAACATACTACGGGAAGAGGTGATTATATATATATATATATATATATATACCTATCCACAAAACCATTAAGCTACCCCTTCGTAAATTATAAATAAAGTAACACATTAGGTTTTCAAAGGATAGGTCACCAAAGTAAAACAGGGTAGCAACACTGGGCGCCACATAAGTATACAATCAAATCGATGTGTTTTCAATTCGAATCGTACCTAAAGAAGTAGGAAAATCAAAATAATAAAAAGATCTTATCGTCAGTTGTAGCTGAAAATGTATGCGTTGGTCTAATAAATTATTTTTGTTATTATTGACTAAATATGTTTTTTTATTACATGGGAATCTATTCGTATATTGGTCTCCACGCTAGGAGTTCTTTTGTGTTGTGGGGGACATTATCTAATATCAAATTTATTTATTTATAGTGTACTAAGAGATAAAAATATTTTAAAAAAAAAATCTGCAAATTAAAAAATAATTTAAACAAATTCAACACAAAAATGAAATTTAATTTATTTTACAAATATTTTTAGTACAGCGATCTTTCAAAAGAGATAAAAATATTTAAAAAAAAAAATCTGCAAATTAAAAAATAATTTAAACAAATTCAACACAAAAATGAAATTTAATTTATTTTACAAATATTTTTAGTACAGCGATCTTTCAAAAGTATTTTTATTTATTTCATCAGCAGAGTTTTAAATGGGGAGAGCGGGAAGCCAAATCGATCCTCTATTTATAAATATAAAGAATGTTTTCCCGAACTGTGCATTTGTTTTTTATACAAATTCACAGTTTTCTTCCGAGCTTGATAAAATTTTGGATACTTGACCTTCAATACAAGACAAAGAATAATGTTTATATGAGATTTCGAAAAACCACTTCCACCCCTCTTTCCCACCCATTACAGCAGTCTTGATATTTCTTTACGAAATTTTAACAACCTTAAAATATTTCTCCAAAGTATTCATAACCCCGGGCAACGCCGGAAGCTTTATCTACTATAATATAAAATATTACGAAATCTATGACTGACTTGAAGATTTTTGCTATAAATCGCCAGAAATCGGAACCATAAAAACTTTCTGCTATTTCCTTGATAGTTTTTTTTTCATATTCGTTAAACCCCTCAAAATGAATATATTACTACTTATGATATTCCGTTGGTTGATTGAATGAAAAAAATTCTCACCTAATTCTTTTACGTAAATTTAATAACTCCGACGGGATAGTTAAGACTGCGTCAATATGGCACCGTAATTCCATTTGATGTCTATTATTGTAACAATTTATTATATTTAAAAAATTAAATACATGTATATTATAGCATTAAATTTTTTTATAGAATTTATATTTTACGAAGGGATAAATCATTTTAATAGTTTACCAAAAAAGTAAGGATAAAAACACTTATAAAAAAATAAAAAAAGAATATTTGAAAATATTTATATATATTAATGTTACCTAACTGTACGTAATATTTACTACTTAATATTATGTTTAACTCTTATTATTGTTATTAACATGTTTCTAGTACATCACACTCAAGAGCCAGTTCTCTTCATTGGCGTAGTAACTTTTAAAATAATAAGTATAATTTTTTTTTAAATCTCTGTAGATCCTGGCAACATTTCAAAATAAATATTTTTTTAAAACCAATCCTCAATGTCGTTAAAAATAGTATATTTCTTCATATCTCCAGAGAGAAATATGCCAGTGGCTGTTATTAATTATGATTGCCTAGTGACAGCGGACAGGAGACATGAGGAGCGTATGGATGTCCCGGAAGCGAATGAAACCATCAGGAATTATATTTTTGACAGCTGGTCACACTACTTGATTTAGTCGCTGGAGAATTCAGTTGACGGCAGTCAGGGGAGGCCAACTGTGGGATTGGCATATCAAAGGGACAGGGTTGAACAAATGCTGAAACAAAACCGCAAAATCACCTGAAATTAATGTTGAATGTAGTATTAATAGTTTTGGTAGTAAATTGCATTTTGTGAAATAATTTATTAATAATTCATATTTGTCCCAACTTCAACCCCACAACTCACCCCTAATTTGGTAGAATGGCGTCCCAAATTAGGGGTGAGTTACGAGTTGTGAGTCTGAGGGAAGTAGCTAATGTGGTTAAAATCATTCGAGGCATTTGCAAATCTTCAATTAAGAATAGCGGTCTTTCGCCAGAATGATTTTAAGGGCATTCACATATATTTGAATGTATCACTCCGTCTCAGCGAAATGCCAAAAAATCCCAATAAATTGAAAATCTCATCTATTCGTCTGATGGAAACGGAGCGGCAACTAGCAAGAAAGTGGCAACCATGTTCTCCTCCGCTTCATCACACAGTTGACAGGCGTGGAATGAGATTAATGCCTGGTTCGGCCCACGGCGCACGGGCCACGGCTGGCAGGCCCGCCGAGTGGGCACATTTCGGGCCCATATCCGTCTCCGCACAGATTGCCAACTTTGGCGTTTATTATCCCCTTGGCGGCGATTGGCGGAACCTTGAAACTTTTAAGCCAATTTCCACTCATTTTGCTTCTGGTGAACTAGAGCCGAGTATAGTTGAAATGGAGTTTTTTTTAAATAAAAAAATCCGAGTCGTATGATAATTAAAAAAATATACATATATTAATGTAACATATAACAAACATCCTAGAACAAAATAGTATTATGCGCTGAAATAATGTGTTAGGTTCCTACCTTAAATGCTATTTATTCAGTCCTTACTTTCCCAAACCAAACACAACCTTTTTGAAAAATGGAACACTCAGTGATCTGTGATCTGACAGCAATAAGGAACTCCAGTCCAATTTTTTATTTTTTTTTATCGTTAATGACTTTCAAACTTAAATACCAGTATATTTCGTTTTTTTTAAGTTAGTTTTCATAGTTAAAATAATTTTCAAAGTTAAAATTTTTCAAAGGCCGCCAAAAAGCTCCAAATCTACGGCCGGTCGGCCTTAAGGTTAGAATGTCAAATGTCAAAACAAGGACGTAAATAATTGTGTATTCTATTCATGGTAAACCATAACTAAACACAAGTAATAAAATTATGTACCTTTTTAGAAACTTTAACTCAAAGAATAGTAATAGTATTGACCATCAAAATTTATCATATTATCCGTATTGATAATTGGTTTACTCATGAATACTCTAATATATTTCATGAATAATAGTTGTTTTTATTAAACAACAATTGTAGAGCTTAAAGTCACTCAAATTAAGTTAAAATTTTCCCAAAACTAAAAAAAATACATATTTCAAATTAAAAAAAATTAACATATTTGTAAAAAGCATTAACTTTGTGGCTCGCCATAATTTATAATAAAAAACACATAAATTTGTTGTAGACCACTTTTATTTTATCAAAACTCTACCGGTTTCGGAAGCACCCTTCCTTTATCAGGAGAATATTAAAACTAACTTATGATATAGAATATTGACAGGACATATAAATTTTAGGTGTTGGAGTGGGGGGTAAGCAAATGGGTAGGGGTAATTGTAGGATTTCCGGGAAGAACAGAGCGATTTATTGGAAAAATATTCAGAATGGGACTAAACGATAAGTTAATTTGGTTATTTAAAATACTAACATTATTATTAAGGGATTTTCTAATTTCGAGTGCTTCTAAGTTATCCAATTTTTTGCTTTTATTGTTACGGTGAAGAATTGTAACCCCTGTGTCCTTGTTAAAAGTGTGATCTTGGAAAATTAGATGATTGGAAAATTCTGAGAAGTTATTATTATATAAGCATCTTAAATGTTCTGTGACTCTAATATTTATATTTCTAGTTGTTTTACCTATGTAGAACGATGGACAATCATTACAACATAGTTGGTAAATACCTGAGTGGCTTAATTTATGTTCTCTATCTTTAGTATTTTTTAGTAATTTACCTAAATTGTTATCAGTATAGAACGCGGGTTTAATGTGGGAAGGAAATTTTTTTGTGCTAAGTGAGGAAAAGTTTGATATATATAAGATTCTGCGCCATTGAACGGGATTTATTATTTTATTATTATTTTCAGGTGTATTAAATAAAAATGTATTTGTTGAAATTAGTTTAAGTTTCTTATTGAGGATTTTATCAATTAAATTTGTGGAATAACCATTATTTAGAGCAATTTGTTTAATTTTTGAAAGTTCAATCGTGAAATTAACAGATGATAGTGGGATTTTTACTAGCCGGTGCACCATTGAATGATAAGCAGAATGTTTGTGTGAGACCGGATGGTTTGACATGTTAACAATACATAACATGTCAAACTACTAATACTAATTCAAGAATAATTTCTTCTAAAGATTGGCATTTACTTTGTGACGTCATTGTTAACAAATAAATTAAAAATTACTTTGTAATCACCACTTTATTAATCTATACATATCAACATGTTTCGAAAGCGAAGCTTTCCTCATCAGGAATATACAGAATAGTAAAAAATAATAATGTCAAGTATAGTCAAATGATAAACATGCAACACAATAATGTAAGAATTGACAAATTATTAATATAAACAAAAATTGATTAAAGTAGGTAAGTAATTAATCAAAAAATTATTATAAAAGATTGAATAAGAAATTAATATTAGAAATTATTTTTTTATTTTTTTTTATTAATATTAATATTAAAATAAATTCATGAGATATCAATTTAAAAAAAATATTCGAATATTAAATAAATTTTATTGATTATTAACACTTTTCCTGATTTCTAAAATTTCAGATTTGTCTAATTGTAAACCGGTTTTATGTGTATGTAAAATTTTTAAACCTTTATTTATATTAAAAAAATATATTTATTTTAAAAACGTGATTGTGAAATTCCGAATAATTATTATTATTTAAACACCTTAGGTGGTTTAACTCTAATTCTAAAATTTCTTGAAGTCTTTCATATATAAAAAAAGGTTGCCATCGTTACAAAAAAAATATGTATACATATATTTTATCCATTTTTCCCTCTAGGCGACATCTTTTCGCTACGCCACTGATTGCGATAGCTGAATTGAAAATAGACGTAAATGATTGTAGGTAAAAGTAAATAAACTTGTCAAGTGGATGATCAATATATTAATCGATGTCACAAACACGACGTGACAAATCATTAATTTATGTTGAAATAACTTCAACGAGATTATTATTATATGTATGAGGGAAGCAAAATAACAAAATACAGTCGATGTAAATCCAGGACGCTCTTTTCATCAAATCATTAATTTATGTTGAAACAACTTCAACGAGATTATTATTATATGTATGAGGGAAGCAGAATAACAAAATACAGTCGATGTAAATTCAAGACGCTCTTTTCATCAAATCATTAATTTATGTTGAAACAACTTCAACGAGATTATTACTATATGTAGGAGGGAAGCAAAATAACAAAATACAGTCGATGTAAATCCAGGACGCTCTTTTCATCAAATCATTAATTTATGTTGAAACAACTTCAACGAGATTATTATTATATTTATGAGGGAAGCAGAATAACAAAATACAGTCGATGTAAATTCAAGACGCTCTTTTCATCAAATCATTAATTTATGTTGAAACAACTTCAACGAGATTATTACTATATGTAGGAGGGAAGCAAAATAAAAAAATACAGTCGATGTAAATCCAGGACGCTCTTTTCATCAAATCATTAATTTATGTTGAAACAACTTCAACGAGATTATAATTATATATATGAGGGAAGCAGAATAACAAAATACAGTCGATGTAAATCCAGGACGCTCTTTTCATCAAATCATTAATTTATGTTGAAACAACTTCAACGAGATTATTATTATATGTATGAGGGAAGCAGAATAACAAAATACAGTCGATGTAAATTCAAGACGCTCTTTTCATCAAATCATTAATTTATGTTGAAACAACTTCAACGAGATTATTACTATATGTAGGAGGGAAGCAAAATAAAAAAATACAGTCGATGTAAATCCAGGACGCTCTTTTCATCAAATCATTAATTTATGTTGAAACAACTTCAACGAGATTATAATTATATATATGAGGGAAGCAGAATAACAAAATACAGTCGAGGTAAATTCAAGACGCTCTTTTCATCAAATCATTAATTTGTTCACGAAATAAAATCGTTTTTTTGTGGGGATGCAGAATAAGTTCCACTCTTCATCTATTATGTATCTGGAACGAATTGAACAATTTTATGATCTGTGACCATGCGGCTAATAAGGAACCCCAGTCCATTTAAAAAAAAAAATTATCAAAATTAATTACCATTATATTTGTTTTTTTTTTCTAAAGGTCGTTTTCATAGTTAAAATAAATTAAAAATTTTCAAAACCCGTCAAAACGCTTCAAATCTATGGCAGGTGAGTTTTTAACAGTTCGGAGGTTAGAATATCTATCAAATGTCAAAAAATGTCTAAGCTTTACCGTATAAAATTTTACATTCTATCCATAGTAAACCATAACTAAACATAAGTAATAAAATTATGTACATATTTAGAAACTTTTAGAAACTAAAAAAAAATAATAGTATTGAACATTAACATTTTCATAATATCCGTATTGAAAATTGGTTTGTTGACGAATACTATAATTTCTTTCGTTAATAATACCTTTTTTTATATTTATCAACAACTATAGGGTCACCCAAATTAATTTTGAACTTCGCCAGAACTAAAAAAATGCGTATTTAAAATACAAAACAAAACAGAAAAATAAAAATAAAAATATACACATTAATCCAAAACCAGAATACGCACATGACGTCAGATGTTCCAAATGAAATGGTACCAACTTAACAGTGTGTTTTGATGAGATGATTTTTTTTTTCACTTTTAAATAATAATTTATAAATTCTACGTATAAAATTATACATAATAAAAGTTATATATTCAGAATCAGCGTTTGCTGATCTAAAGGAATATTTTTTTTTAAAGCCGTTGTATTTTTTCACTGGATTTCCTTATTCTCAGATAGCGCGCATATAACAAGTATGGTTGCAATAAATGAGGATAGAGGCCTCTAGCGCAGAGAATTCAAAATAGAAGTCTTCAGTAGATGTATTTTGTAGGTTGCTTCAGATTAATTTTAATCTTTTGGGTTTAATGTGATTTAATCAATTTCCTTTCAGAATATGACCAAGTCAAAGCAAACATGTTTATAGTTTCATAACTATTTATTTACGAAACTGATAAAAAAAACAGGTACATTTCGCTAATCAGAATTTCTACATGTTTCCTATCTTTAAGTCTTACGTAGGTCTGAGAGTGCGAGAGGGTGGTGTGCGGAGAGGGGGTGGGAGGTGAGGGTAGAATAGCGACGCCGACGCCCCCAGCGACGCCACATGAATGATTGAGTAACCAAGTGAGTGGTTAAGAGAACGGAGGCTTTAGCGGTTGAGGGTGCGGGCTGCAGACGGGATTACAGGAACAGGAAGTGTTGCCAGGAGTAAGGCAATGATGGAACATGGTGCTGAGCCATAGAGAACAGAAATAAACCGTGATTCAATTCACACTATGTCAACTATACATTAATTTTTATGTTTTAACGATTATAAGAGCATCGCATAGGAGCTATTGTATAATTTTTTTACAATTATCTTTTTAGCTATCTACAATCCAAAAAACTTGCTCTTAATTTTTCTTTTCCTGTATGCACTATATTACATATTATGCAATTTCATACTTTTTACGAAATCCGAAATATAAAAACACATTGATTTTTTTCACAATGTCATGCACTCATTTTATATTAAATTATGCATTTGTGTATTATGTATCATGTAGATCGGGGTTTACTATTTTCATTTTAAAAACAAAGTATTATCTGCAAATTAAAAACCTTTCCCTTTATAACTTTTGTGTGTCATGCACTTATACATTATTATATAAATACATATGCATCATAAATATGTTACACTTATATACCTACTATGTAGCATGTTCTTTTTTGTTAAAACATTTAAAAACATTTTTTTCTTTCTTTCTATACACAAAATAACGTAAAATTTTAAAATACGTAAAAGCCCATCGGGGCGTTATTAATTAATAAATAAATAAAATAAATGCTGTTATTCATGAAATAAATTAAATGTAACTTTTTTACGTGGGTACGATATTTGATATTAAAGATAGAATAGAACCACAAATGCCAAATATAGACACCGCACGCAACTGACTAATAAAAATAAGAATTATTTTCAGTTTAAACTAGTTTTCATTTTAAATAATCCAAAAATCCACCTGTCTGTCGTAGAAACGTACGTCGAATGTTAAGGAATATTGTATGGCGGGAAAAAAGAGTGTAGGGGAATAAAAATGTACAAGGTTATTAAGATTGCTATTAAGTAACTGCTCGTTTGTAATGCTAATAGTAAAGATTTATCTGTATAATTTTATTATCCTAAGAGGTGATTTAACATTTTTTTGATAATCGCCAATTCGACCCCTTTGAAGAACAAGGTTCTATCTGATACGGCAATATTATGCGATAATAAGCCTTAAAGTTGCTTTCTCTAGAACATAATATCGCATGACATTGATATGTCAGATGGAACCTTGTTATTCCAAGGGGTCGAATTATTGGATGGCCCCAAATAACTTCAAATCCCGGCGTGAACAAGTAAATTTTATTTGATTAATTTGTGTTATTCCACAATGTATTCTATTAAAACAGCACATAATATATTTGAGGCACGTTCCTGAGTGGTAGATACATACTTTCAGAATCGGAACGTTTCTTGAAATGTCTTTAGCCGTATTTGGTGACCAGATCTGAATATCCACGTATTCCCCCACCTTCTTCGTCCCCATCTCCTTCCCTTCCTTAAAACCTTCTGCAGCACAATAAATCCCATATTAAAAAAAAATGTATTTGGTAGATTTTCAAATAATATTTAATTAAGATAGGAAAGACTTCAAGAAAATTTATTAATAGAATTAAGGAAAACCTAAGGTGTTTAAATAATTATTATTATTCTGATTTTACCAATTATATTTTAGAAACCAATAAATAAAGGTTTAAAATTTTTGCATTGAATTTCAACCGGTTTACATAAATGACCTCTCGACATGTTCACCAATTCACTGTTACGCGGATGACAGTACAGTCCATGATAGCTTTTTGTTTGACAAACCCACAAAGGGCGCACAGACTCCAACGGCTCGGAGGGCTTTGAAGCAGAGAATGGACGGTTACCTCGAGAGGGTCTCCTTTTGGTGTAAGAATAACCTCGTCGAATTTAATGTTTCAAAGAACCAATCATTTCTGATTACGTCTAAAGGGGATTGAAATGCTAATCTAGTCTCCTTTTATCTTTCCAACAAGCCCTCTATTGATGTGCTTGGTGTAACCTTAAGTGACCAGCTCTGGTATGGGGGCTCCATCTAAGCCAGAGTAAAGTCAGCCTCTCAGAAGCTGGGCGTATTATACAGAGCCCGCAGATACTTTAATAGTGCACAACTGCTGACCCTCTACAAATGGCAAATGCGCTCTGCTGTACAATTTGGCAGCCACCTCTGGTCGGCAGCCCCAAAATTTCTGAAAATACAAATACTCGACATACTGCAGAAACGGGGGGGCCGTTTGATAGATTCGCCTATCTTAACAAGCGGATTGCAATTTTTGGAGAACAGACGTCAAGTAAGAATGCTGTCTTTATTGTACTGGTATTTTAATGGAAGATGCTCCGAGGAACTGGCATCATTGATCCCTTCGGCACCGGTGCATAGTCGGGAAACACGCCAAACACGCGCTCAACATTTGGACACGGTTAACATTTATCACATGAGAACGGGTCGCTTCTACGACTCGTTCTTGTGTTCAACAGCTCGGCTGTGGAATGATCTGCCGGCCTCTGTGTTTCCTCCATCCTACAACGAGGGTCTCTTCAAGAACCAAGTTCACTCCTTCCTATTCTCTAAAAGACCCTCCACACAGCATTCCCAAAGATGATATAGGCCTCAGGGGAAATTATTTCCCTCGGGGTTACCTGTGTGGAGTTACTTTAAAAAAAAAACAATTAGACAAATTTTGAAATTTTAGAAATTAGAAAAAATGTTAATTTATAAACATAAATATTTAGTCAATTAAATATAATTAATAATCAGATATATTTTTTTAAATATCTATCCCTTGAATTGATTTTCAGAACAATATTAAAAATAAAAATAATTTATTTTTCAATTTCTCACATAAATTTGTTATTCAATGTTATATAATATTTTTTTATTAACATTTTTGATTAATTACTTACCTACTATAATCACATTTTCTTCGTGTTTATAATTTGTTTATTCTTACTTTTTTGTGTTCTATGTTTATCATTTGTCTATACTTGGCTTTAATTTTTTTTAGTATTCTGGATATTCCTAATGAAGAAAGCATCGCTTTCGAAACATGTTGATATGTATAAATTAATAAAGTTTTGCTTAAAAAGTAATTTTTAATTAATTTATTAATAATGACGACATGTATTGTATTTAATGTATTTACGCTATTTTGCTTTTTCTTACATTGCCTATTGAACAAATATGAAGGTTTCCTGATTGTATATTTACTTGATACCTGCGGGAACCATTAAAAAAAAAATAGTGATACTATTATATTAAGTCTATCCTCACCGTAACCAACCTATACTGCTGTTTTATTTACGATTATGTAATTTTTTACTGTTATTTCAAAATTTATTTAATACTTGCCGATACTTTGATATTTTTCATATTTTTATTTTTGTAATATTAATGTTTTTATAATTTTGCTATTTTTCATGATATTGACATTTTTATAATATTATTTAAATCGGTGTTATAAAATTGGACTCTAGTATCTCAATAACAAAATTATAATGCTGTTTCGATTATTTTTTTTTCTTTTAATTTTTTTTTCTAAATTATGTACATTGATCACAACATGCATGCGCCTCTATATTCTAATTTTGCCCTACATTTGTATGATGATTGTTATTTATTGTTGTATTATATAATATTGTTGAAATAAACTCCTGCTGACAAGCTACTTGCAGTGGCTTAGCGGGTTTAAGTTCCCACTGTATATAATTACTGTATTAATATACTGTATAAATAAAGTGAATACCAATCTTTTGAAGAAATTGTAATAAATTAAGTACCTAAAATTATCATACACTTCAGGTAACCATCGCATATTTAAAGATTCATTAATTAACGTTTTAAAATTGTGGTTGTGCATGATGGATATAATTATTTTAAAGGTTTTATCTACAACTTACAAACAATTACGACGTATTAGATGGATTGCCGCACACCTTTGCTCTCTTTGGGGGGGTCTACAGAAAATGAAAAGAACGACAAAGTGGTCCACGGGGAAAAAGTTTGGGCATCTATGATTTACACCCTTAGCTTATACTAAATTGTTATATAATATGTAAAATATTCATGTAAGTGAGTCTGTTGCTCATGACTAATTTAAATCATAGTTATAATTTGCATTTATTTAACATTATTTTATATTTTATATTTATAATATCTTAGATAATTTAGTGTACACATCCTTGGTCTTTTGTTATTTGTGCTTTACGTTTAATTATTTATGGCCCTAGTTTATCCTAAATTATAATATAATATTCTAAATTGTTCATGAAAGTGAGTCTGCTGCTAATGATTTTTTTAAGCCATAGTTTTAATTTGCATATATTAAGTATACCTGTAATTTTATAATTATATTAGGTTAGGTTAGTTAGTGTAAAGCACGCTTAAAGTTAACCTTCACGAAACTACGCTATAGAAAATAATTCTTATTTTTATTATTGTTAACAAAAGAAATTGTTAAAATTGTTAATTGTTATGATTATTTTATATTGATCGAATTCTATGTATAACAACCCCTTTTTATGGCAAAACTAGATCTCAGAGCCAAAAACACAAACAAAAAAGAACTACAAACAAACCATTTGGACAAAAAACTTCTTTTCCTATGTTATTAAACTATACAACCAAATCCCCATATCATTTCAAAAATCTCAACAACCATAATAAATTTAAAAATCAAATAAACACTGGATACGTTACATAGGGAGATCTGAAATAGAAAATATATTAATACCAAATGCAGACTAACACCACTAAACCACTCAACTGCTCTTAAAACACCTCACATTACAATTTTTTTTTCAGCATTCATTCACAGAGTTTTAATATAATTTAATTTCATATTTTGTAAATGAAATCCTCGGTACGGGAAATCCCAGTGAGGATATCATTATGTTTTATTTTCTAATAAAAAGGGAGATATCAAAAGCACCACAAACAATAACATATACTAGCCAAGCACGACGACGAATGAAGCAGTTAGGTACTGAATAATAGTATGTGCAGGTAGATACTGTAGATACCCCTCCAGGATCTAAATTTTGGATTAAAATGTTGTGTCGCCCCCACCCCGCCCTTCCCTGGATTACCCGCCGAATAATGAGATTACATTACAGATTGATGCTTCCATCACTGCGGAACATGGCAGTAATCCTTCTCTACACATATCACACCTCATTTCAATATAATACTTGAACCTACGTGCTGCGAGTATACACGGCGCAGCTACCAGTTCCACGCGACACGCATGATTAATTATGATTGTTCTATTTTAAATACTCGTAGATTGTTTTAACAAGTTTGGTAAATCTTTCTGTTGTTCTTATTTAATAATAATAATCCTTATTTATTTAAAACACATTATTTAACAAGATTTAAGGTAGCTTTTACTACCAAACTAGGAACAAATCCTATTTTAGGACAGTCAAATTGACAAGTTCAGTTCATATTAACTGCCATTATACAAAAACAGAAGGGAAAAGCTAGTATTTATTTATTATATTATATACGCTCTATGTGGGCTTTTACATATATAGTTAGTTATGGTAAACAGGTGCAAAACACATCACAGTATTTACATAGATAAAATAACGAACAAACACGGGAATAAAATAACGAACAAACACAGGAATAACATAGCGTAAGTACCATTCCAAGTAATTAGTTACAAAGGCAAATTTTCAAAACATACCTCACATTTACTGATACTCTAGACACATATATTAATAATTGTTGAGGATGTATGCAATAATTGTCTGTATTTGTATTCCGAGCAGTTAAAAATATCTACTATGTCTGAATATGTATTTCCTTCTGCGTGGAGTCTAGGTAGTAGAGAATTTTTGAATGACTCAGTAATGAAATTATTGACATAGTTTGGTAATAAAGTATATCTAAAAAAGTAAAATAATTAAGTATAAAGAGATTATGTATATGTATTTGATATATACTGGTTGCTGCTGAGAGAAAAAAATACGTATAAAATTGAGTACTAGAATAAAAATATATTATTGAGTAATATTGATGGAATTGAGTTATGTGTCACTCAGCTTTATGAGCCGAAGGCGAAATTCGGGAATGCAACCTGAAGATGATGGAGCAAAGAGTTTACAACATATTAAATATATTTTATTTAGTAAGTACAAAAAGCAACTTTAGTAAATTATTTATAACCAAACGTTTATCCTTTTTCCTTTCCATGGTTATGGTTTTTAATTCAGTTAAGTTATTTTCCCAAAGAACACAAATAATTTAACATAAATTCATTCAAGTAAATCAAACCATGAGATTAATAGTAATAAGGCCAAAGCCCCGCAGTAATAGTTAGATAGAAAAGATGAAGGGTATTATACAATTCCTAGGAAATTGTTATAAGCCCTAGATAGATAAATGATTATAAAAGAATCCATAAAATAAATTTAAAGTAATCGAGCTTTTTATTAAGCGTGAAATTAATTTTTCAGTTTCCTTTAGAGTAATAACGAATTACATATGAAGGTTTTATTTAAAAGTATACTTATCTATTAATCAGCATATGTTCGCTTTTGACCCTCCCCTTTTGCTTTACTCCTTTCTGGAAGAAAAATGGTATGGTTATACGAAATGTACTCATTTAAAAACCGTTTGTATATAACTAATCACAGTAATTTTTATTTTTCGATTTTGTTTTGTACTTTAAATATGTATTTTTTTAGTTTTGGCGAAATTAAAATTTAATTTGGGTGACTTTAAGATCGATAATTGTTTTTCAATATAAAAATATATATGTTAGTATATACAGTATTAGTTAAATAAATTAGAGTATTCATTAGAAAATAAATTATCAATTCGGATATTATGATAAAATTAATGCTCAATACTATTATTATTCTTTGAGTAAACGTTTCTAAAAAGGTAAATGATTTTGCTTATTTTATTTATTTTAATTTATTTATTAACTAACTAACTAATCATCACGCCGTTTTCGCCAAACAACTCTATCTTGGCATAGATCTTATTCATAGCAACTCGATCTTGGCATAGATTTATTTATTAATTGTTTTTTTGATTCATAAATTTACACAAACAAGGTACAAAGGTTATAAACTTTTTTTATATATATATTTTTTAATATTAACTTATATGTACATCTGAACATATGTACAAAAACCTACGTGTAATCTATATAAAACAAAAAATTCTATGAATAGATTATAAAAATATGTACGGTAAAGCTCATCCTTGTTTTGACATTTGACATTCTAACCTTAAAACTGATGAACACCGACCAGCCATAGATTTGGAACGTCTTGGCGGGCTATGAAAAATCGAAACTATGAAAATTATTTTAACTCTGAAAACTTACTTTAGAAAAAAAATTAAATATACTGGTATTTAAGTTTTAACGTCATTACTGAAAAAAAATCATAAGCTTCTTGTTAATTTGAAATGACATTAATTGTCAAAGGGTTAAAAGTAATTGTTGGTGTCAAGTAACCAAAAATATATCGACTTACAAAAACTACAAAATATGACTTTCCGCACCAAGCTTCGGTTGTTTTATTTTTCCGAGGAAGGAGTCGAGTTTGAAAAGCAAGTCGCCAAACAACCATCCCCAAGAAATCCAAATTTATTTAAAAATTAATGTTGTCAGTAGTTTCAGCCTACTTTAAAAACTACATTTTTTAACATTCGGAATACAATTTCTGGCTGAAAAATGGTGCTATGTAAAACTTTTAGAATGAAACTCTTATAAAGAAATGAAACACATTCATTTAAAACCGTAATAATACGTCATGGAAGTGGAAAGGAATGTAAGAAAGGAAGATGATTGCGATGAAAAACGACTTCCACTTCCACCCTCCTCGTTCTTCTATCTTCTTAGAATTCTTACATTCTCACCAGTGCCAAATTAGGGATTACAAAAGAAAATATAATTGTATCAAGAAAAGGCGATAATAAGGAGCTATAGTCCATTTTTTTTATCAATAATATCGTTCAAACTTAAATACCAGATTGCCATATTATTTAGTTTTTTTCTTTATTGTCAGTTTTCATAGTTAAAATAATTTTCAGGATTTCTATTTTTCAAAGCCTGCCAAAACGATCCAAATCTATGGCCGGTCGGTTTTGATCTGTTTTGGGTGTAGAATGTCAAATGTCAAAACAAGGATGAACATTACCGTACATAATTTTATATTCTATTCATGGTAAACCATCGGCGTTTGCTGATCTATGTGAATATATATTTTTAAAGACATTGTATTGTTCAGTGGAGTTCCTTATTTTTATAACATTCCCTTTATTTGTTCCGAACACATATAATTAATAAATTACAAAATGTTTTTTTTTGGGTAAACTTAAAATGATTAATCATTTTTCTTATCTATATTATTTGTTCTTGTATAAATAGATTTTTCGTATACATATAGTTTATTTTTTTTATAAATAGATGTAGGTACGTAGGAGAAACAAATAACCATGTAAAACTATCATCTCTATAAATAATTTTTTCTAAAACTGTGTTCATCTGAAGCGACCTGCCAGGTAAGTATGTTTTTCTGTATCTGTTTGTACATAATTAGTTAAGAAATATTTGTACAGCGCCCTTGAGGTGATTTTTCACAAAAACGGCGATGTACAAATCATTCAACTGTTATTATTATTATTATTATTACGTTTCAACAGCCCGCCCTCAGGATTAGATTTTTTTTAGATTTCTACATAACAAAACTAAAGTGAACACCTAAAGTATGTTCCGCGGGATGACTGCGTTAGCTTTGCATGCTTAAGAAATATACATACATCTTCTTCTCCTTGTCCTATTTGGGTAGGGGACCCATCGCATTGACAAGACGCTTCCAGGCGTCCCTGTCCTGTGGTACGTTAATCGCGTCCGTCCATATTAGGTCCTGCGTCTCCTCGGCGAGCCTCTGGAGTTGCTTCTCCGACCTGTGTCTGGAGCAGCCCACTTTACGTCTTAGTCTAGAGTGAAAACATATAATTCAATTATTGTATGTATTTACCATTCTTAATAATTATTGTAAACTGTTGGTATAAAAAAAAAGAAGAAGTTTTAATAATTTTATACTAACTATTATTATTTAAATTTCAAAAGAGTTATAAAAAAAGTAATTATTACAAAGGTTTTAGTAATAAAAATGAAAACATTATAAGTTTCATTATACCATAAATGCCCACCTACATAGAAATAATATAAATAGATCACCTGTAAGTGTCTTTCTTATAGTTTGATAATGTCTTCGGAAGGTGAAACAGCTGTCATGCGTTATATTAATTATTTCTACAAATTAAAATTAACACAATAAAAAAAAATTTCACGTCTATATACGAGTAGTTATTTTGTGGCGTCAGAATCAATAAATTTAATAATAAGTACTTTACACCACTGCACTGTTTAATATATCAACATGTTTCGGAAGCGAAACTTAACTCATCAGGATACACAGTATACTAAATATTAATGACAAGTACAGACAAATAATACAAATTTAAGAATAGACAATTTACAAATTCACGTTATTTATTAAGGTGTATTATCAAGATATTCAGGGTTTTATTTGTTGAAGATATTGTTTTTATTGGGGTTTGTGGTTACATAGGAATATGGAGTTTATGTTGGAAGAGGTATAGTAATTTATATTATTTCAGGTGCTAGTTCTAAATCCGCCCCTGCGGCCCACCGGGATAAAGGATACGTAATGATATAATTTCATGGCTTATAACCGCCAAAATAAGCTCCCCTGTAATCACCAGTCACAATGGCACAGCGGAGGACGGATCCGTCACCTGTCATCCGACGAATTGTTACATATTTCAATCGTGTTTTCCACAACCATTCTCAGCCTTTTTTATATGCGTAAAATGAAATCTGTGCATATTTTCAACCGCTCTCACACTTTTTAGAAAAGTTTGCAATTGTTATGAAAAAGAAATTTCTTTTTTACCTATATCACGAAAATAATATACAAAAAATATATGTTTTCAAAGTGATACTTGTAAAAGAGCGCATTGCGTAGATGTTTTTTTTTATTTATTTTTTTATTTTATTACATAAAACAGGCAATATGTTAAAAACTTACATACATAAATGTTTACATAGCAATAATAACCGATAATTACAACAAACATCATCTCGAAAAAATGATAATAAAAGTGAAAGGTCGAAAACATATTATAAAGTAGGTGTCTAAACTAACTCCTTTTTGTCACCTGTGCTGATGGCACACTGTTTTGATACTTAAATAAGGGGCATCATCACATTATCAGTTTTATATTAATGGTAAAACTTTTTTTTTTAAATTAAATAATTTTGTCATTAAAAACATCTATTTCATTATAAGAGCAGTGTATAGTATTGTAATTTTAGGAGAGAAATATCCCTTATTTGTAGGTTTTAATATTTAAAAAAATGTTGAAATATGTGATCAAATGTTTGGTGTATCAATTGATTCATGCATCATTTTGTACAAAAGGAATACATCAGAAACATTACGTCTGACTGACAGAGATTGGAGTTTATAGTGCGCAATTCAAACATTATACGTTCCAAGTTGATCAGATAAACCTTATAACACAATAAGAAATAATGATATCCTCACTGGGATTTCCCGTGCTGAGGAATTCATTTATATGAAATAAAATTATTTTAAATTGGTGTGAATGCTGAAAAAATGCTGAGATCTAGTGTTTATAATATGTGTGATTGATGTTATTTCTTGTTTTTTTTTGTTGCTTATTAATGTAAAGTAGTGTTGTTTTAGTGTACAATTGTTTTATTAACATAATGTTAAGTTTTTTGAAGGCTTCGTCAGTGTTATTGCAACTCGTAAACACGCAACATATTTAAGTATTGGCCAACAGAGGTGAGAGAATGGGTGCATAGGGTACCTCGATAGGTCAGTAGCTAACGTAATTATTTATTTAAAAAAAAAATATATATATATATATATTAAGGTGTACCGTGGAGAGATCCGTTGTATAGTCTGCTTATTTCATATAAAAAAAAACACATGTACGTATCAGCGGTATACATTACGTATGTATTTAATATAATTTGTTACTTTTTCGGTAAGACCATATACTATCGGCGATCAGTGGCGTGTAGTCCATAACGGCTGAAAAGCTGTGCGTACCCTATGAAAAAATAAATAAATATATAATTTCTTCAAATGCTTGATAACTTTGTGGCATCATTATTAATTAGATAATTGAAAATACACTTTGTATATACCACTTTACTTATATAAAGTAAAGTAAAGTGGTATATACAAAGTGTATTTTCAATTATATATATAATAAATAAATATATCTTATGAAAATACGACGAATTTCTCATAAAAAATGCATTTTCTATATATTTGGTATATACTCAATTATTCAATTCGCTGCAACAAGCAACAGAAGATGATTATAAAATAGCGATTGTTAAAACTAGGCAAATATCAAGAGTGTCATTTGCTGAATGATAGAACCGGAGCCGTACTTAAGCAAAAAGTTATTAAAGATAAGGACAATACCTTATTCATAAACAGAACCGGAATTTGGCCCCTGGACTTATTTAAAAAATGCCTTCACTCCTGCCATCTCCCTTTTTTCTTTACGTTATCTCCATGGGAGACCTTGAGGGAAATAATTTCCCACAAGGCCTATGTAGGGTCCGTTTGATAGATTCGCCTACATTAACAAACGGACTGCAATCTTTGGAGCACAGACGTCAGGCGGGAATGCTGCCCTTGTTCTACCGGTATTTTAATGGAAGATGCTCTGAGGAACTAGCGTCATTGTTCCCTTAGGTACCGGTGCATAGTCGGGAAATACGCCAAACGTGCGCCCAACATTTGCACACGGTTGACATTTGTCACATGAGAACTAGTGTTCTAGTGTTCAACAGCTCGGCTGTGGAATGATCTGCGGTCTCTATGTTTTCTCCATCCTACAACGAGGGTCTCTTCAAGACCCAAGTTCACGCCTTCCTATCCTCTAAAAGACCCTCCACACAGCATCCCTAAAGATGATCCCGGATGATCACTCAGGGCCCCCTGTGTGGAGTTAGTGTAAAAAAATATGTCATCTTTGGAGATGCTGTGTGTAGGTGTAATTCGGAAAAAGATTATTTTTTAAATGTATTTCTCTCTAATATGATCAAATACAGTGTTTTCATTCTTTTAATTTTTGTTACACCAACTTGAAAGAAATAATTAGTGGCTGTTATATAGAAGGCGCTATTAATAGAACTGCCTCATAACAAAATCTGATTGATCTGAAATCAGTTTTATTTTTGTCACAACCTGTGAGCGTTTTGATAACATCTCATCAAAACCAATCTCTATATCATTACATCTTTTATTGAAATAAATTATAAACAACGCGATCTTGATTACAACCATTTGGACACTTGACATAGATTAATAAAAATAACTTAATTATATCCCTTATGTTGTAATCAGTGTTGAAACCTTATGTATGATCGATATTATCATTATTATTTACTTATTATTACTTATATATTACTATTTACTTATTACTACTTAATTATTTCTACTTACTTATTACTACTTACTTATTACTAATTATTATTACTATTTACTTATTATTTTTCACCTATTATTATTTACTCACTACTTCTTGTTAACAAAAATATGATCATCCTATGATTGTTGATAATTGGAACGCAGATACTTTGTGATACTTATTTGGGTTACGATGAAATTATTGTTGTTGTAATCTATAAATGTACGGCCCAACTTAAAGATTTACTGTAGATTTTATAGTTGTGTATAGTCTGAATAACTTTGGTGTTATTTAAACAAAATATATTATAATCTATTGTTTCACTAAAATTGTAAAGCCGCTCATCTCAACACATGACTGTCCTAGTGAGATGAGTGGCTAATGTTTTTGTTTTTATTTTTTAAATTTAAGAATAAATAAACAAATAAAAATTTATTAATTGATAAACTAAAGTTTTTTAAAACTTAAGACAAGATTTTTGTGCATAGTGCAAAGGGTAACAATTATTATTTTTATAAACAATAATTATTAATCTAAAACACTCATCCAAATTGAAAAAACCTTCCGAGCAAAGATAAATGTTAATAAAAATAACTTAAATATTTGACAAGTCAAAGCAATTTTCACCAATAAAATGTAGACATAATTTGTCTCGACGCCATCTATTTGAGGGATTTACCCGTTACAAGCCTCTCTCATACTAATAAAGTTGGTTGTTTACAGGTGAAAATATAATACATACAGTAATTATTGAATGGAACACTAGTATATATTGATTAACTTGGCGGGTTTGCGATAAGCCGACGTAGCTCAACGGTAGAGCATCTGACCGGACATTAAAAGGGTGCGGGTTCGAGTCCTGCCGGCGACATTTATCTTTGCTCGGAAGGTTTTTTCAATTTGGATGAGTGTTTTAGATTAATAATTATTGTTTATAAAAATAATAAATAAAAATTTTGTTGGACATAAATGAATCACAACCACACAGATTATCGTCTATCTATCGAAGTGAAATGTTCAATAAAAGCTCTGGAAACAATCAAAGGGCTGTAAGTGTACATTTGTACAAATGACTGCAATTTAAATATTTATTTTTATACTGTGTGGTAATATTAACAGCGAAAATAAAACATGTTTACCATTGCCTACTGCAAGTACGTTCATGTAATAAATTCACCAAAATGTTTCGGAGAATGGGGTAAGCCTCCAAATGAATTTATGTCAATGTGTAGGTGCGCTTACTTCAATAGAAGGAAAAATTACTTATTACTTAATAAAATTAATAATAAATACTTTGTATACACCACTGTTTAATATATAAATATCAATATCTTTCATCAGGATACAGAGTGCATGAACAATTATTATTAATTTTATTTTTAGTTATTTATGTTTTTAACTATCAAAAACATCACACAAGAAAAATAAGGGCTGAGATCAATGAAAAAACTTAAACCCTTGAATGGGATTGGAAACAGACGGCCTCCGTGGTTCATTGGTTACAATCCTTGGCTATGAATCCTAAGGTCGCGGGTTTAAATCCTGACGTGTGCAAGTCAATTTTATTTATTTAATTAGTGTTATTTCACAATGTTTTCATTGAAAACAATACATAGTATATTTGCGGCACGTTTCGGAGTAGATAGACCACCGCTCAGAATTAAAATGTTGGTTGAAATGGCTTTAGCCGTGTTTGGTGACCAGATCTGAATAGACAGGTACTTACCCACCTTCCTCCTCCCTGTCTCCTTCCCCCCTTACTACCTTCAGCCTCACAATATACCCCATATGGAATGCCACAGTCTCACTAGGCTCCGATGGTTTGGAGCAGCTGGGCATGTTGTACGATGCTTACATAAAAAGGTATTATAATAATTTTTGTTGATACTGTTACAATCTCTAATGTTCCTCTTTATTCCCTTGTCTACCTACACTAACTCCCTGATTCAAACTTTAAAAAGTTAACCTAGGTTATCACTGGGTATTCAGCGATGTAGGGTTCCACAACATGTCTCTGCAGGTATCCGAGCATTTTTCTCATAGAGGTGAGACATATGCGCTAAAGATAAATTTTAATTAATTTTTAATGTATTTTTTTTTATTTACAATTTATAAAGAAAAAAAAAATACAATGCAAAAAGACCCGATAAACTACTTTTTGTAGTTTGTCTAACGGGAACTTGTTATTTAAGACTGAAATTTAGGAGTAAAGGTAATAATATATAATAAAACATAAAAAACACATGCAACAAATTTAAAACATAAATATTTCTCAAGAATTTAATCAAAAATATTTCTACGTAAATATGTAAAAAAAAAAAAGATAAACGATAACAATAAATCATACAGAAAATAATATTTCATTAAATAGCTTCTTTCAGTTAGCCAAGTTTTCAATATATTTATTAATTGTTTAGTTTTAGTACATTTTTTATTATTTTTTTTATTTCAGTTGGTAATATTTTTAAATAGCTAGGAATCATGTGATCTTAAGTTCTTTGTCCATATTTGTTTGTTTGCTTAGGAATCATTAATCCTTCATTAAAAATGAGACGAGTATTGTAAGTGTGCTCTAGTCTATTTGTATTGTACATAGGGTTATTAATGTGCTGAAATAGAATTTTGTACGACTGAATTGATCTTACTGAAATAATTTTAAGACTCTGATAAAAGTATGGAATATTTGTTCGTATAAACTTTTATTGGCTAATAATTTAACCAATGAATTTTGGATTGATTGAACATGTTATGCTTCACACGATATGCTACATCTCTTAGTTCTGTTCACTCCCAACAGCTGAATGCATCTCCTGAGGTGGTAGCAGTGGTGTGCATAGAGGGAAAAATAGTGAATTTTTGGAAATTTAAAAATCTTTCCACTGTAAGTTTTTGCTAAGAATGGCTAAGCTTCTGGCTTCAGCTTATGTTTGTTGGGATTATTTGCCGCATCAAATATCCAAATAACCGCTTCATTTATGTACATTACCAGAAAATTACTGGAAATATAAAATTTCAATATTTTTTTCGACCGCACGAAAGAAAGTCAATATAATATTACCATTTTTTAGTTAGTAAAGTTGTATTAATCTATAGAAATACAAATAGATGGCGCTTTATAGTACATTTGTAATTCGTACCGGTAGGCATAGCCTTTTACAATACTTACATGAACGAGTCTTCTCTTGAATTCCCACTACGCACACATGTACATTTTTGTGTAGAATACCATCAATATTTTTATTTTATTATTATTTTCTTTATACATTATGATGTTACAAATTAGATGTTTTTTCGACCAACTGACTAGGCACATTTGAATATGATATTTTGCATACATATTTCCTGCTTTTGACACGTTAATATGGCGATCAGTGGGGCGCGCGAGGCGCTGTGATTCGAAGCTGTAACTTCACGCTTATTTGAAAAAATATATGGAATGATTTCTTTACAAATTTTTAATAATTTCAAAGTTTTTATGTGAGTAGGTAGTGGTTATACGCCTTTATGGAATGCACGCCTCTGCGTAGTAGTGTCATGTAATAAGTCTACATGGCCCTTTGGTTTATTTTGGATCCACTTTTAATAGATACCTGGTTAATGGGAAACAGGTAAGATAACCCTGTAAAGTTTTTGATTCACTTGTCCAGCTATATGTGCAAACCGAAGAATATAATCAGTACCCTGCAAAATATCGCCAACACCGCAAGCCTCGGACATTCATTCAACAATAAAATAATAATCATCTGGCTCATTGGTTGTATTCAATGCGGGGCGAGCCACCCAGCCACCCTCTCGGCGGGCGGCCTGGACCACCCACCCCTCGAGCTTAGTTCAGCGTACCTCCCTCACCATCCCCTAGACAAGTAAGTAAATACAAAACAAAATGATCTGCACGTGTGAACTAATTAAACGATTTAATAAAATAAAACACTATTATTATTAAGTTCTGCAAGTATTTTTGTTTATATTTTTGTTATTGTTATACCTGTTTCGGCGTTCAAAGCAATTTTCAAACAGTGGTTTATCAATTAATAAGATAAGGAAAATTAATTATTCCCCATTCCTCGGCATGTTCATAAGACCTAAACAATATAACACTTCAATAGGCTTCAACAGCCTTCACGTTATTATAAAACAATTGCGATTTTATGCGGAAAACAGATTTCAACTGTAAGTACCTCACAAAATAGAGAAACTATTATGACAATTATTTTCTCAGTAAATTGGTTTCACCTACATTAAATCATTTTATGCACCATAAAATTTAAAATGGGAGTAAAAATAATCATATAAATATACGTGACCTAACCATGGTTTGAAAATGACTTTGAATACCGAAACAGCTATCATAAAAATAATAAAAAAAACTATTATTAAATACGGGTTACTTCAAAAAAAATTATGGTATTCTAGGAATTAAAAACAAAAACAATTAATAATTACCTGATAATTTCTGAGGGATCAACATCTTTAGATACTTTGATAAATTTAATTAAACAAAACTAAAATATTACGAAACTCTCGGTATATGCGAGCAGTACGCAGGAATGATTTGTATTGAAATAAAATCGGTGGCGGTAGTGTTTCACTATAAAAAAAACCATCGTTCATACATACATTCAATACAACTGCAACAAAATACTGCAAGTTATAGCCAAGATAAAAAAAACCCAGATCATATGATCACCGCTGATCTCAAGGATGGACCTGACTTTGACCGTCAAAGGCAAGCCATCAGCATACGTGCAAGTATGCTAGAGAAGACGTTCTTCAAATGCAGCAGCACTATCGAGAGATTTTTTTTTTTAATTTTATTGGAATAACTTATTTGAAGCTTATAAATCTCATTGTAATATATTTTTGAAAATCATTGAATACATTATTAACTAATCTCAAATGAAATATGGAACAGAAAAGACACAGAAAATAAAAAAGGTTACGGTCGAATCTGGAACTAGAACCCAGGACTTCTCAGGCAGTGAGCTAATGCCACCTTTAATTTTTAAGAATTTTTACTAACCCCGATTGGTGATCCCACAGCCTCACTGGCTCCACACTGTTGGGAGCAGTTGGAACCATATTTATTTATTTGATTATACACCCATCTGGACTTTTACGTGGATTTTAGAACATAATATATATCAAGATCGAAAGATATAATTTCCTTTCTTCAATTTTGTTTATTATGGTATCTCGACCCCTTGGAATAACAAGGTTCCATCTGACACGGCAATGTTATGCAATAAATTTACCCTCTATAGAGCACATTATGGCATGACATTTCTGTGTCAGATGAAACCTTGTTATTCCAAGGGGACGATCTATTGATTCATTAAAATAAGTATCGTTATACTCTCACTTTTTTGTGGGTTTTTACGGGGACTACTTACGAGATTTCCTGGTAGGAATTATTTGTAACATTTGATTCATTTATTTACTTGATTATACGCCTATCTGGACTTTTTCATGGATTTTAGAACATAATATAAAGAGCCAGCAAAAATTGCAAGTACATTCAGATTCTAAACCATAAAATAAAGAAAATCTTTTTCAAACGTTTAACAGTGATATAAAATAGAAAAATTAAACAATATTGTAACACACATCATTAACGCTACATTATCCAAGCTGCAATATGACATGTTATAGAATTCATCAAATTGCTAGTGTAGATGACGCTTTACTGCATAAATGGAGTCAGCAAATACATAAACAACACCTCATAGTTGGTCGTGTAAATGTTGTAGAAAAATGTTAGTTTTTTTTTATATATGTTCTAATGCATATAGTAAATAACATATGTATATAAAAAATTGATAATAACCGGTATTATATAAGCAGCAACAAAGCCTTGCAAAACTTTAAACGGTTGAGAAAACCCTCAGTACTCTTGTTGTATCTATCTAAGTTATTGAACAATTACCGCTACCATCGCGCTAAATCCGTTCTAATTATACCCCTGACCGGCCAGCAGTAGAAGGGCCTAGCGGACCGCGGTCCACGGTTTAGAGTTGAGGTCAGAGACTGCGGTTTGCCAAGGGATCGTAAATGTGGGCACGCGTGCAGGTTGCACTTAATGTCTTCTGTCTGTCGGTGCACGTTAACGGCACGAGATGGGACTGCCCTGAACGAAATAGATCCATATTTCCCGGTAGCTTTTACGAATAAGTCTTAATTTTTTTAATGAACTTTGGTTCGATATCGCCGCAGTCGAATAATGTATGACTTAATAATAACGAAGCAGTAAATACGTTTAAAAAAAAAATAGAAACGATCGCCCGGTACTAAATCATACAAATCAAAAACAGTAGCGAGTGATTTTTTATTTAGTTTTATTTATTTATTTTAGCATGAGAACAATTGAAATAACAACTTGAGAAATTCTCTGAAAAGACATGTTTTTTATTATATTGTTTGGTTTTAAGAGGAACGGCTGTGCGCCTGTTTCATACGAAAGTAAATTTAAGATTTGAGGCCAAAATACCCACCCACACGAATGACCTTTTTTAAAATTAAATTTGTAGTTAATATCTATTTCAGATAAGAAGTATTTTCAATAAAAAAAAAATCATGAATTTAGAGGCAACTTTGGAAAAAATTTGCAGGTTAACGGTATTTTTTTTATTGTCATATCTGATATGTTGACAAAAAGGTTGTCATTATTATACTGTATATTTATGATGAGGAAAGCATCGCTTTCGAAACATGTTGACATGTATATATTAATAAAGTGGTGATTTCAAAGTAATTTTTAATTCATTTATTAATAATGACGCCGCAAATTGAATACAGATCTTTTGTAGAAATAATAAAGAGAAATTATTTATTACGTTCATCAGTTATTTTAAATGTTTGCTTGTGTTTTTAATTTGTTCTATTTTGGTATTATTTGTCTATACTTGCCATTATTTTTAGAAAGTATATTGTTTACACTAACCAGGGGAGCTTTGCTTCTGAAACGTGTACATATTTACATATTTTATACAGTGGTTTTAAACAAAGTAATTGTTACTAATTTAATAATTACTTTGTTTAAACCACTGTTTAAGTATTTTTTATAATTTTTCAAGTTATTGGTTCAATAAATTATTTGTAAAGCGCCATTGCGGTGATTGTCTCATGAAAATATAAATAAAATATTTAAATAGAAATAATCGATTCATTATTACATTATGGATGTTGTTATTTTACTACATGACGCTTGTCATAGATTATTTAACATGATGTATCTATTTTACGTAGCTACATTTAACTCGTCTTGCATGAGTTAACTATTCCAAAATACAACAGATCAGCTTATGTCTATTTCCCGCTAACCCAGTGGTACATATTCCGCATCGCAAATAACTCCAGCCCAGGTCTGGCCTACACACTATACCCAGACGCTGTACTTATTCTACCCAATACACCCAGTACAGAATAGCCACTATCACTCTCAGTAGTCTAGCAAAGTCTGGGTTCTGGAAAAACGCTGCCCAGCTATCTATATGTCTGTAATTGCACTTTACCTAATATTATTTTACATAAATAACCTGCTTTACTTTGAAGGATTTCAGAGTTGGAACATGAGAATATTACACAGCTGATTTAAGTAAAAGCAATCAGGTTGGAATTGCTGAATTAATACTGCATTAAGACACGAGTACTAAATGCTCACGACAGTGACATCGGCTATAAATCGCCGAGTTCCTCTTCAGGAACCTCGGGTAATGATTTTGTTAATTAAAACACGGACTTTACGAAAGTCGTCGGACTGTTGGTATTATGTATTATAATAACTCTATGACTACTTCTATAAGATTTTCTCCGATATATAACCTCTACATCTCGCTCACTTGTAAAACTAGGGTCAACGAGGATGGTCAATAAATGTGTATTTCATTTACAAGTGCGTTTATATTTATTACCAAAATACAGCACGGACAATTAGCTGGTTGGAGCAGTCGCGTCCCTATTTATTGGTTAACAGTTTCGCAGTAAATATTTTTTTATCTCTACAGGAATACATGGGATGCTAAAGGAATACAGAAACATATTTGCAAATGCATCATAGGGCCGAAAATGAATTACGTTCCCACGGTTACGTTGTGCGAATAATTCAATCTTGAAAGTTATACGTGTGGGGTGATTTCATGTAAACAAAGCAAAAAAGGATATATTCAAATATAAGTCATGTAGAAATGTGTGAGAACTATAAACACATAATTATTTCAAATAACATTTCTTTCGGTAATAAGTGTTTGCTGTTCGATACAACGTGCATGAAATAAGATTAACATTAAATACATTATGAATTATGACCATTTCAAGGCTAATAAATATATTGGAAATTATTACATATTTGAATCAGTGAATTACGAGAACTGAATATTAATAATTTGAGCAACCTTCACTCCCATTGACAAAATGTACAACTCCATTTCATTGAAAGTTTAAACAAATTACATGTTTTACTGTAAACACATACATTTTTAATAAACGGTTTCAGAAGTACCCTTCCTTCATTGGGACTATAAAACTAACGCAAGATACAACATAATGACAGACATATCTAAATATTTAGGCGACGGAGTGGGAGGTGACCAAAGTGGAAGGGGTAATTAGAAATTTTATATATTGATCGACAATCATCGATGGAATTACCAAGTTAATTCAGTCAGTCGCCAGCTATTTGGCAGACTGCACCATATCAATAACAATAATTGGATGATTTGTACAGCGCCGTTTTTGTGAAAAATCACCCCAAGGGTGCGTGTTATAAAATACGCTTACTGAAAAGTAACATTTTATCCCTTTCTAAATCTGAGAGAACTGTAATGTAATTTTAAATAATAAATTCATTTCATCATATTTATTAAAAATAAAATATTTATACTGTTTCAAAAAAGGAAAATCTGAAAACTTCAAACAGATGGAAAGATAAGTGCAAAGACTTTTCCATCAACAATAAGACAAAATGTATGTAATCCTATACAAATATTCTTTAGTAAAATGTAAAATACTTATATGTAGTATTTAGAGCAATACATCATAAGCAAACTATTAATACATATTGTCATATAACCCACTTCTACGGGATCTCTTTCATCGGCTTCGATGCCCTGAAAGAATAGAGTTCAACATCAGCTTACTGACCTACAAAGCATTGCAGGGAATACCGCCAGCCTATATATCTGAACAATGTGTCCGAGAAGACTTAAACGATAGACAGCTTACTCTGAGGTCAGCAGATCTAGATGCTACTAATCGTCTAATTCAAGAACGAATTGAGTCAAATCTATTGTGATTTCTCTTTTCGTGAAAATGGACCGATTTTTTTTAATAGATTTCCCCGGCTCTTAGAAATATCAAGAAATTGACTCACTTAAATCGGGGTTAAAATGAAAATTAAAAAAACTTCTACTATCGATAAGTTAAAATTTATCAACTTATTAACTCATCAATTTGTTGATTTGATATTGATTGATATTAAACATAACCCGATTCAGTTGTAAAATGTTGCTATTTTTGCACTGTCATTGTGAATGTGTTTTTTTTATATCACTTTTTATATATTCTATAATATTTAATTCATTTAAAGCGCACTTGATGTGAAATAACACAGAACTGCGCTGTATAAATCCTATGCAATTATTAATATTATACGGTACGGTTTCTTAAAAAAAAAATCATTAAAATAAATAATCGGACAGACTACCTCTCTTCAGTTGACAAGATTTATTTTTGACCATATCAGTTCTGATTTGCAGTCATGAATAATAATGGTGATTCGTTATCTGTAGAGTTTTTGCAGGTCGCGCAAGTGCTGGGAGCAATCTAGCTAATTATAATAACATCGCTAGCTTCACGGATTTCAAATACTATTAACAGCTATTGCATACCTACGTAAATGTAATTTAATTAACCCCATTAGCACGGTTGTTCAAACATCTTGCATTCATCAGTATATTTTACAAAACAACACCTGTTATAAATAGGAAAGATACAAAGAATATGAGAGGTGTATTATGTAAGTAAAGGCTTTGAGTTAAACAGAGAAATCACGAAGAACAATAAGGAACTTCAATAATGACGTTCATACTTAAATACCAGTATTTTTCGTTTTTTTTCTGAAGTTAGTTTTCATAATTAAAATTTTTCAAAGCCCGTCAAAACGCTCCGAATCTATGGCCGATAAGTTTTGATCAGTCTAGAGGTTAGAATATCAAATGTCAAAAGAAGGACCTTTTTTGAATTATAATTATGTAACTTTACCTCAAAGAATAAGAATAGTATTGAGCATTAATATTATCATAATATACGTATTGATTATAGATTTGGTCATGAATACTGTGATTTATTTCACTAATGATAGTTTTTTTTTAATATTGAACAACAATTATAGGGCTTAACGTTAGCCAAATTATCTTTAAATTTCGCAAAAACTAAAAAAACTACATGTTTAAAAAACAAAACAAAACTGAAAAATTAAAACGTCCATACAAAAACAGAATGCGCACATGATGTCAGATGTTCCAAATGCAATGGTACCACCATACGAAGTGTTTTGATGAGATGGTTTTATATTCACTTTTAAATTACCATTTATAATTTCTACATATAATAATTACATATAAAAAAAGTAACGTATTCAGAATTGGCGTTAGCCGATCTATATGAATACATATTTTTGAAGCCATTATATTTTTCACTGGAGTTCCTTATTGCTGAAACTCTTATGATATCATTTTCGTTAATTTTTGTAAGCCAACCTGTAAGCGCCTTCACAAATTGATCGCAATCGGTAACTCTGTATTTAAACGTGAACGTTCTAACTGTATGACACATCTCTTTTATCTTCTTTGTAAATTATTTTCTAAGATCTTCTTTATTCTCCACACAATAAGTTGTACTATGTTTAATTCCTATGTTTCGCTTGTTATTTTTATTATCAGCTAACGTTATAACTATATATAACACACTGTTATTTATTTAAAACGGCTTCAAAAATTTTGTTTGGTAGAGATTAAAAAAAATATATTGATAAATCCACTATTTATGAAACGCATTCTAAACTGCACAAAAATTAGAAAGGTGATATATATTATATATATATATATATGATAGGTTACTGGCTGAGTTAATAAACGCGTCTGGTTCCCACCCAGGCGTCGTGAGTTCAATAGAGCTAAGTCCTACATATTTTATAAATATTTCAAATAAATACTAACTCTTATTGTGTCACCAATATTCTAATAAATGTAACATCAATAGAAAAGAGGGATAAAATAGCAACTGTTAAAATCATATCATCTCTATGCTTAAATTTTCAAAATTTTAAAATAAAACTGTGTTCATCTGAAGCGACCTGGGAGGTAAGTATGTTTGTCTGTATGTGTTTGTATATAATTGGATAGAGAATAGGAAGTTATATCTGTACAGCCCCCTTGAGGTAATTTTTCACAAAAACGATGCTATACAAATCATCCAATTATTATTATTATTATATGTTTTTGACTCTGAGATCTAGTGTTTCTAATATGTGTGATTGTTGTTATTTATTCGTGAGAATATTTAAATAACTGAATGTTTTTATTGTGAACAAGTGCTATTATACTTTGTCTAGTTGACATTAATTCCTATTCTATTATTGATTCCCTGTTATAAGGAACCAAATGCTTAAGTTGTGGGTGGTGTATGATTGTTTTTCTTCAATCTATCTACTAACGGTCGTTCTTTCCAATTTTTCGTTTGATTCAATGATAATTCATTGTTGTATATATTTCCGATCATTCTCGCATAAATTAATGCGCGTACTATTGAAGGAAGATATGTCTTTCAAGGGTATTATTTAGAATTGTTAGTTTCAAAAATTGATCAATCCGAAAAAAATCACATAAAAAAAAGATATTTTCTTGGATTTTTTTATATGATGTGGATTCACCAGTCTGCCACTTGTATTGCATCTCTAGTTTCTGGAAACCGTGAATATATATACTCGTATATAAATATAAATTTAAAAAAATTGCAATAATTGAAATGCGTTATATTAATGACCAATCAAGACAAATAAATAAAATTAATCTCTTCTTTAGAAAAATGTTACACACGAATACATTTCGTACAAAATATTCTATAAATATAAGCAAATTAAATATTATGTACAATAAATTACTTTGTAATCAACATATATACATATCACCTTGTTTTTGTCTATACTTGCCATTATTATATTTTAGTTTTCTGTACTCGTATGTTACTGATGAGTAAAGCATCGCTTTCCAAACATGCTGAAATGTATATATTTATAAAGTGGTAATTACAAAGCATATTTTCATTCATTTATTAATAATGACAACAAAGTTAATACCAATAATTTAAAGAAGTTATAAATATTATGTACCAACCAAATTAAGAATCGTGGCTCCCTTATCATACACAAAAACTCATCTTTACTGATAATATAGACATATACACGACCAGTTATACATACACGACCATGAATATACACGAGTATACACGACCATGAATACCCTTCAATGAAATATTTTGTAAAATACTTGTAACGCAACTTATAAGGAATAAAAAAATTATGGCAAAAAAAAAACATATATGGTTAATTACAGAGGACAGCACATGAGAGAGAAAATTACATGTGTGTACATTAATACATCTGGGAACACGCGAAAGTAGAGATGGAACTTTAAGCTTCGCAGAGCGGACTATGGCTGGACGACGTCCAAAACCGAGATGCAGATCGTAACCACGCATTTACAGATCGGAGCTTGTTAACATTCCACTAGGTAAATTGATTTCACATTGACCGTGGGAGGGTTGTTAAATCTACAACACCACGAATTGAATGATTATCTTTTCTAGTATGTGTTTTAAGATGGAAAACTATTTTTTCGTGTAGATAGAACAATCTTTTTTTCCATTCCTCCTCTGACATTACACGTGCCAATTCGACATTGCTCACGTTCCTTCTTCCTCTTCGCACTAACGAAGGGTTGGCGGTGTGATAGATAGCGAGCCTCATCGACACCTGTGTCGGCCAGTCCCTTCCGCGGACTGCTTAACTACCCATAACTAAACTTAACATAACATAGCACAATAAAACATAGCTTATCTAACTTGTAACTTACCATAACATACTATAATCTAGCTTATAACTTAACTTAATACGGCATGGTATAACATTCCTTATCTAACTTATAACTTAAAATAATACTCCATATCATATAATAAACTTAACATATCATATCTTAACATACATCTCATAACTTATCTACCTTAACATATCCTATTATAAAACATACACACAAATCACAGGGCTATTAGCCTATTAAGTTCAGTTGGAAAGCTGTATGGTAGGATATTGATTGAAAGGGTACAAATGAAAACAAAGGATAAAATATGGGATGTGCAAGGTGCATTTATGAGTGGAAGGGGGTGCACGGATCAGATTTTCTCGTTGCGTATGCTCACATAGAAGTTTCTAACAAAAAAAATCAAAAACTTTTTTGTGCTTTTGTAGATCTACAAAAAGCATACGACAGAGTTGACAGAAAAAAGTTATGGAAGGTGTTGTCCAAGTATGGTGTGAATACAAATCTTATACAGGCAATCGCATCGCTGTACGAGGGAAGCGTTGCATGTGTTAGGGCAAACGGTGATTTTACGGGGTGGTTTGACATCACAAAAGGTGCGAAAATGAGTAGTCTGCAAGTATGTTGCCTGTTGTATGCTGATGATGCGGTGCTGATTGCTAACAGTATGGAAGATCTACAGTCCCTCGTATCTAGGATGAACGAAGTATGTATGAAGAATGAGCTAATGGTGGATGAAAATAAGTTCAGTCATGGTGTTTGAAAGAGAGAGTATGAAAACAGTGTGCAATATAGTTGTGAATGATGAATACTTGGAGCAGGTCTATGAGTTTGTATATTTGGGAAGTATGTTTACGAGAGATGGAAAGACTGATAGTGATATTGAAAGAAGGGTGAATGCAGGAAACTCCATTAACGGAGGACTGAACGCGGTTGGCGCAAACAAAAAGTTGTCCAAAGAAGCAAAGCTAGCAGTCCACAATAGAGTGCTGATACCAATAATAATAATAATAATAATTGGATGATTTGTATAGAGCCGTTTTTGTGAAAAATCACTTCAAGAACGTATGTATGGCAGTGAGGCATAGAACTGGCAGAGGAAGGATGTAGGTAGACTCAATTCTGTAGAAATGAGATCTCTGAGACGAATGTGCGGTAAAACCATGTATGATTAGATTAGAGTGGTAGATACTCTCAGTATCGCCCTGGTGAAGACCACCATTCAGAACTTAAACGTTGTTTGAAATAGCTTTTAAACGTGTTTGGTGACCAGATCTGAATAGCCAGGTATTTCCCCACCTCTCTCTTCCTCTTCTCCTTCCCCTCCCCAATAGCTTCAGCCTCACAACATTCTTCAATTGGGAATGCCACAGTCTCGCTGGCTCCAGACGGTTGGGAGCAGTTGGGACTCTTGTGCGGTATTCATTTTAAAAAATGATCGTGTTAAAAATGTTGAGATTCGTAAAGAATGCAAGGCTGGTGTAAACGTAGTGAGTAAGGTTAAGAAAGGGACGCTTAGATGTTTTGGGCATGTAGAGCGAATGAACGAAGAGGGGAGTGTAAGGAGAATATATGACGCGAATGTGAATGGAAGAAGAAACCGGGGACGCCCGAGGAAGACATGGCACAATCAAGCGAATCAAATACTCGAGTCGGGCCATGTCAGAAGTCGGAATAACAGAAGAGAATGTATGAGGCGTTGTATGAATGTGAATGAAGCAAGAAGTGTGTGCCAAGATCGAGTTGTTTGGCTGTTCGACCTCTCTTCCTACCGCTGCGGGAAAACGGCGTGATGGTTAGTTAGTTAGTTAGTTCAGAACAAATTAAAAAAAAAAAACTATTAAGAAAATTACAAAACAAAGTAGCTAACCTGTATACACACTATTTTGGGTTCGGAAGGACTATTTCGTTTTTTTTTAAGGATAAGAATCCTTATCCTTAAAGTTAGAAACACTTTATATTTTAAGTTTAAAAAATATATATACATTTATTAATGAATTGAAAAATTACTTAATAGTGAATTAAATTTAAAAAATAATCAAATATTTTAAAAAATACCCATCGCTTTAATTTATTTTCGTATTAATATTAATAATAAAAAATTTTACATAAATTTTTTATTTAATGTTTAATAATATTTTTTTATTAACATTTTCAATTAATTTCTCATCTACTTTAATCATTTTTTTGTTGAAATGTATATATTAATAAAGTGTTAATTATAAAGTATATTTTTATTAATTTATTAATAATGACGCTACAAAGTGAATACCAATCTTTTGAATTATACATAAATATATTCCTGAGGAAAACCGAAAATACAAACCCTGTGCTTCGTATATTTAAATAATTAGATACATCTCAAATCACTTTACAGCACCAGTCAGAAAGAGTAACGATAAACATTCCAGGGTTATGAATAACCTGACATTATTTAAAGATCTTATTCTACTATCACTGTAAGCTGAATATATTGCTTGTGGAATGATGGGGAGATTTATCAACAATTGAACCCCATGGTATTAATTCAGTTTTATAATAAATAGCCAAATATAAAAAAAAAACTCAACCATAGGGGTACTTCACATAAGGATAATATTGCTAGTTTTTGATTCTAGTTATCAACCGAGTGAATCGGAAATGAAAAATGTACAGTTTTATTTGTGATCAAGAAGAATTTCATTTGAAAAATGATGCTTATTTTCCGATAATTTTCACAGCGTCATTGGTAATAATCATTACTTACATTTATATTATAATTTCATTGATTTGCTAAAGAAAACGATTGTGTTAGTTTGCCATATCTGAATCTGAATCATAAAGTTATTTAAATTTTTATTTTGTTTATTTTACCAAAACAAAAACTTTAAAAAACAATGAAACGAAATCTAACTGCGGGTTGTTTAAAGAAAGTTGAACGATTCATCAAAAAAATTTAGGTTAATATTCTAGTTCTGTGAAAGTTCTATTTGAGTTCTGTTATTATTCTAGCAGTGGCCCATATTGTCATAATACACAGAATTTGAATATTAACTTTGAAATTTTGAAGGAACATTGTAATTCCTTGGAACCATTCTACCTGAGACACTAAAGTAATTAAATGTTTTTTGGCTTCATGTCAGATTGCCCGCAGAGTTTACACCGTGAAAAAGTTTTCACGCTCTTGTTGAAAAGATTATCCTGCAGCGTCTATTTAGAAATGTTTGTAAAATCTGCAGTTCCCATCGCACATGCACATTGCAACACCCCCAGTATCCCCGCGGGATCACTAGCGCTGAATATCTTCAAATAATTTCCTAACTGGCTCCACGTTACCATAATGCTGGCTACATATTGAAACCAGCATTAATTTTATTACGAATGAATACTTAACTTCAGCTAGTATCATAACTCTTTTTACTAACTACAACACAATGTAAACCTGTGGTTTATTCTACGTTGTCATATAGTTTTCTAAATTGTTCATGTTAGTGAGTCTGCTGCTCATGAATATTTTTAGTTATACTTTTAATTAGCATATATAGAGTATATATGTTATTTTACAATTATATGAGGTTAGGTTAGTTAGTGTGAAGCGCACTTGAGGTAAACCTTCACAAAACTGCGCTATAGAAATTAACTTTTATTAATATTATTATTAATTATTTTTTGAAACTTATAAACTGAACTGTATTTTTTTAATCACATAAAATAAAATTAAGAAATCTCTAATGAAATATAAAACAGAAATGATATAGAAATTAAGAAGGTAACGGCCACATTTTCGGTAATTCGAAATTTCGAAATAAAGTTGTATTTTTTTACTTCTACATAGTATCTTCTCTAAATTAAATGAAAAACGTGATTTCCTGTGATATTCGAAAATATATTATTCAAATTGATAAAGAGACAGGCCTAGAGCATGATCCTACTAAGTTCAGCGTTCACCCCTTCCCGCCGGCACCGGCAGTACATCAGCGGCCCGACAGGCGGAACAAACAGCCTCCATCCACCTCGAAAGCCTTAACATAAGAGGGGTGATTCCACCGAGGGGGCTGGAGGGGATAATTATTTATTGAGGAGTCGCATATCCCCAGGGGACGTAGGTCAGGAAACTAACTACTTGAGAGTTATGATGTTAAACAAAAACAACTTTTCGTCGTAAATTTCAAAATTTAGGCGTAATGCGATTTGCATAGGTGAAAGCACTGTTATTTCCCGGATGGTTAATTTGTTTTCTAACAGTTATCATATAAATCTATAATTATCCGATCTCTGTTTCAGTATTATTGGGTGAATTCCCATAGGTAAAGCGCCCTAGAGGTTGTTTTCCCGATGAAAACAGTGCTACAATAATTCAAATAAATTTATTCACATAGAATAAGTTGAAATTTTTTGTTTCATTTATTGTTAATAAAATTCAATGGAAAAACTATAAGAAATAAAGTGATAACATCCTGAGTTACTCTTTTATTTATTTCGATTAATTATGTACCTACGTTTCGTAGAAGCTATTAACCCCTCAAAGGGAACAAAAATACTCTACTGCTATCTAGTTACGTGTTCCCCGTCGGGAACAAAAATAAATCGAGGGGTTAAAATAGATTACTGTAATGAAGTGAACAGTTTATACTATTTTCAAAGTGGTTTTAATATAACGGTACGAAATATGTCAAAGAACTATGGAAAAAAGTATGTTTCTATTTAACACATATCACCATATTTAATGCCATGATAAATCTGTAATCCGATTCCAAAACATCCAAAGTGGCGCACCACTACGCTAGATATTTTTTGTTACCTAACATTGTGCCTATCTTAAAGAAAAAAATAGATGAGATCGTTTAAAAATAATAATATAACTAAATTAAAATTTAGTCACAATTTGCCAAAACATCTCTTAAACAAAAACCACTCACTCACAGATAATAATAATTCAATTCCGTTGCACATTAAAAATAGGGACCGTAAACATAACCCATTAGAATAATTTAAAATTAATTAAAATTCTAATTATCCAAAAGCTAATTTAATAAATGAACACAATAATATAATTCGTTCGCCACTTCTGGATAAGTTCAAGCCAAGTTGAATTATAGACCATAAAGTTGGGTACTTAAAATGAACTCCATATTCTACAAATTCATCTTGAAAAAAAGTTGGGATTTAAACCAACGTTCTGCGTTTCTCATTTACGAAATATCGCAATGACACATTTAAAAATCTGTTCTCTAAGAATCCCGCTGTTTTCGTAAAAGCGAGTCCACAATACCCACGGCATTAATACGTAATAAAGACGTAGATACGTACACCGTATACGGTGTATACCTTCTCGCCATTTTGTTTCTGCTTAATCTGCCAGGTTAGTCCCAAGCCAACAGTTAAGCAAAACTGGTATTTAATTCATTAGCCGATGCAGCAGTGAGAAAGATGCTGAAAACCCTCTCAGCACCAAAAAATCTTCACACATACATTAAACATTACACATCAAAATAATTTAATCATAATATAATTATACATTAGAAAAAATATAGGTACCTAGTTACTATGATCTGAATTGTAACTTAGAACCTTTCGTTATTCTGAGATCTGTTCTAACAACTGATTTATCGTGTTAAACTGCAATATTTCTCCAATACAGCAAATGTAATCATTACAATCAAGATGTAAGCATTAGATTTTGAGTCGGAAGTTCACTGATTTAATTTTCACCATTGTGTGCTAATTAGACGAACCAAATACACTTTTTTCTTTGAAGAATGGTCACGAGTTTCAAATAAACTGACAATAATTTAAAATCTTCTGTAATCAAAGTACGCAGAAAATGTTGCTTGTGTCGTGATAGAGGACTTAGCCAGCTGAGGAATTGAGCTCAGGATGGGACCTAGACCCAATGCCAACTCAGTATCTTACCGGTGGATGAAGAACCGGTTAGATGAAAGTCAAGCAGAACGAAAATTTTAATTTCATAAAAAAAGACAATTAATTGAAAATGATATTAACAGTTCTTAAATTGAGGCATGATATCAATCGAAATTATGAATAGCGACAAGGTAGTATTAGCTGAATTAGTTAGAACGCTGGTCCCGGATAGACCTAGAGGTCCTGGGTTCGAGTCCCACATGCGACGACAACTTTTTCATTGTCTATGTCTCTTCTGTTTCATATATCATTTGAGATATGATAACATTATCTTCAATTCCTCTCTCATTCCTTTGATTGCATTCAAACATGATAATATCAAACATCCCTACGCGTGTACAAGTATTGAATTAGTCAACCAGTGTGTGTATCTAGATGTAACAGTGGATTGTAACATGAAATTGGACGTACAAATTTCCAACGTCTTTAAGTGCCTTCGAGCCATTGTAGGAAGACTATATAAAGTAAAATTTTATGTGCTTATGAAAACATTGAAACCAATTTATTTGTCTCCAGCAGAATCGATCCTTAGGTATAGTACAACTCCCTGGGGACACTAGTGTAAGACCAACATAAAACATTTACACCTGAGTCAAAAGACCGTGGTAAAGTTGCTACTAATTAAAACAGTTGGCCATTTTCAGATAGAGTTCTACAAATTAAACGCAAAAATAATTAACGAAGGTGAGACATTGATATCATGTACAATCCATGAATGTATTACCTCTTCGTGCTCTTTTATGGCAAAAAAACTATCGCAACATATATCTGAAAGTCCGTATAAGCCAGTGGTGGATCATGTACAGAATACACGATTCACAGAAAATATTGGAATTATAATGCCAATCTTTCAAAATAAATATGATCAACGAACACTTGAATATATTTTACCATTTATATTTAACAAGTTGCCATATGAATGTAAACACAAATGCTCTGTGACGAAATTATCACTGATGTTAAAGTATTGGCCTTTGGAAAGTGACCTTACGTATTGAGGTTAACAAATATGTTGGGCTACTTGATTGTATATCTCCATGATATCTGTTATATTGACGTTATTTGGCTCTTTATTAATTTGTCTTCTAAACAAATATAAATCACCTCGATTATGTATCTCCTTGATATTTGCGGATATCTTATTATTTAAGTACTACTATCATCTTAAGAGTCTATACTCATTGTAACAAAACTGTATTGTATCTAACAATTTGTGTGATACTTACACATCTTTATATTTTTATAATATTATTTATTTAATATATTTTTTTTAATGTTTCAATATCTTTAAATTATGTATTTTTTCCAAATTGTGAAATATATATATATATATTGTTCTATTATTACGCTACTATTATGTTTATTTTAATTTATTGTAGTATTATATAAAATTGTTAAACTAAACTCCTGCTGACAAGCTACTCGCAGTAGCTTAGCGGTTACAAATTCCCATGGTATGAAAAATAATATTATACAACAATAAATAAATAAACATAAAATTATTTAGAAAATCTTAGGGTCGCATACAGCGGGTTAATTTTCCAACCGACTCCAGTCATATAGGTAACAGAGAGAGAGACGGCGGAAAGACGAGAGTCAAGAATAGCGTCTGGAAGAGCCTAAAATTTGTTTCGCAACTGTCATTAAATTAATAAGACAAAACATAAATGGAAGTTTTAAACGGGAAAGCCCCCAGGTTATTCATTGTGAAAAGTTCGAGAGTAAACTGTTTTCGTTCCGCACCAGAATCGCCCGGGGAATCGAGGACTTGCCTGACTGAGACGTTTCATAAATTAAATAGTGACATTTTCACACTGATTTTGTGTAACATTGACTAATTTTATGTAAATTTTATGAAAAATATTGCTGATGTTTGATTTATGAATCAGTAATTAAATGATGAGTAAAATGAAACACTTTTTTTATTTAAACTTTGTTTGAAAGTAAGCGTAAGAAACATCCATTTAGTAATATGTTTTTTTTATTAAAAAACTTTTGTACCTTTCTTCCACTTATACGATCTATATCAGGAGTGAGCCCATTGCTTTCTAATGTTGTTTTTTATTTATGACTTTAAATTTGTTATATTGCTGACGGTACGGCTTTACAATTATATTTAAAACTACTTTCGGGTTGATTTATTACATTTTGGAAGACTATGTGTTTGTTTACTGAATCTATGGGTTTTAAAAAAATTGTGTAACGTCATTCGTGTCAGTTTTTATTTAACATATGGTTATTTCTGGTTTTGTTTTTTCCCATGATTCCCATCTTGTTTTCTAAAATGAATTTTATAACAGTTGTCTTGTAGTTACATGAACTACGGGTAACCGGGTACATTTTAATGCGTCAATTTGTAAAATATTTTAATATGTTATTATTGGCACTCCTCGGGATAATATCCTTCCTAGAGTTAGCCTTGGATGTCGGAACAAAATTCCCAGTTTATATTAGAAATCAATGGGACTCACTCCTGATATTCTAGTAGATTATATATATATATATATATACCATAAATTTAGTTTTAATCATGCCAGTCTGAAGATCCTCGTAATAGGGTGAAACCGGTTCGGTCGAAAATAAACAAGTGGAAAAAAGTTTTAAAGGTTTTTTAATTAAAAAAATTAAATAGAATATGAATTGATCGTTCCAAAATCAGAAAAATAATCCATTTTGTAGATAAGAAGTGAAGAAGTATAGAAAAGTTAACAAACAAATCAGTAGACTGTAAAAACTATTTCTGCACCAGTTATTCAGAGCTAAGTCTTCCGTAGCACCATTCCTTCTTCCACCCTCAAATCAATAATTCAACGACATTTCCTCTAAACACTAGACACTACGATTGAATTCATATTTTTTTACATTTTGGCACTAGAAATCACTGAATTATGACACATTTTCTGCTAATATTTCACTATGTCCTCATAATATTCTGCAAGTAGGTAAAAAATATTATGCAATGAAAAATAAACACTTTTCTTAAAATCAGTTACTTTTTTTATACCTAGTTATAAGTAAGTTACTACAAATTCACATTAATAAATATAATATTAATAATTTTAATTATCTTCTTTTTTATGACAAAATAACAAATAATGATATCCTCACTGGGAGTGGGAACTCCCAGTGAGGATATTGAGTGCTGAGGATTTCATTTACAAAATATGAAATTACATTATATAAAATTGATGTGCTCGATGAAAAAAAATATATTTGTAAGGCGAGAAATTTTAAGTGCAGTTGAGTGATTTCGGTGTTAGTCTGCATTTGGTGTTAATATATTTTCTATTTCAGATCTCCCTATGTAACCTATCCAATGATTTATTTGATTTTTAAATTTATTATGGCTCTTGCGATTTTTGGAGGATAGTAGGATTTTGTTGTAGAGTTTAGTTTAGAAGTTTTTTTGTCCGGATGTTGTGTTTGTGGTTCCTTGTTGTATTGTAATTGATGTTTTATATTACAAATTTCTTGAGAACCTCAACCTCACACTGTATTTTGGTTACTGGTTTTCAAATAAATCCGTTCAGCTATTTCGCACCCCTCTCTTCAGTTATACATCATAAAATCACCCCTTGCCCTATCGAGACCCCTTTTTTTCAAAATCTACTTTTCATAATCTTATATAAAACTCGAATAAAAATATTTATAGTAAAATATAATATTTTTCGAAATATTAATAAAACTGAAAAAAAACAATAATGCTCCCACAAGCTCCACTATCTGTGGCATGGTGGCCAAATATCAAAAATGGCAAAATGCTAAATTCTAAAAAATGGCAAAAAGTGAGAATTCTAATGTTGGACACAAGCGATATCAATTTCCACGCCTAGTAATTTTATTTATTTTTAACTATAATTTGTAATGATTTTTTTTATTCACTTTAACTTCTTTTAAAAATTATTATTCTTAAGAACACTTCTTGGCCACCCTGTATTATATATATATATATGCCACGAAGAAGAATAGAATAATTAATATATTATGTTATCTTCTGAAAAAAAAAATCTCTCAACGGTCGTTTAATCGTACGAAACTCCGCGTTTAATTATTTGTCTTTGTGAATTTCTTCAGACCCCGAGGTTTAGTATTTTAGTTTTGTAATTAATCGTCAAATTAGATCTTACGAGATTGCGTGGACTTCACGTCACTTTTATAATTACACAAGTGGTTGTAACCAATTCATGTATTGGTTGAACCGTGTAAGCTCAAATAGAAGTGAAATTATTACGTCATGAATTGAAATATTTATAATTGACATAATTTTTTTACTGGTTTCAAACCGGCTAATATTTCATATTATTTTGTTTTTTTTATCTGTTGAAGTTTTTACATAATCTATCTACTTAATAAGATACCTACCCTCATTATAGATGGAAAATGTTTCTTGTGAAATGGTGGAGGAATTAGTTAACACATCATTAAAACCGCGACGCTTTCGACTACTTTGTCACTAACTAGTGCCTGTGGCGGTAATTGGTCACATTAATATGTGATTTTGTGTGAAAACATGTGAATATTAAGTTAATATTTCTGTTTTTGATTATCACACCGGAAACGTATAATTTATTTATTATAAAAGCGATCTAAAACCGCTCATTCCAAAATGGTTCGAATTGTCTACAACGTCATTATGATGTACGTTACGCTACTGGCTTGTAATACGGTTGTCACCGACGTTGGTCGGCGTGACGTCAACAATGCTATCTTCAAAAATAAAATTCAAAATGTCGTTTTGGTGGCATGTAAAAAATCCCACATTTTAAATCGTTTTAGAAAATGACTTCTTGGACATAAAAATAAAATATCGTCATTTTTTTCTTGATTTTGTAGACAGTGAAAAAAAAACAGCATTCCCTATTATGAGAAAAAATCATACGTCAAAGTTGACAAAGCAAATGCATCAAATAAATTCTAATTATTTTAAATTCTTGTAAAATAATCAGCAATAGTAAAGCAGGCAGCCAGTAGAGTAATTCCAGAGCGCGTTGGCTGCCACGTGCCACGTGACAAGGTCTTCAGTTTACATTCACAGATGACTGGCCGCCTGCAAACTTCACCGGCGGAGGGGGCTGGGGTGCGGATGGTCCCACGCCTCACTAGACTACTCCAACCAACCAACTTCCAACCAACTACCCCATCTCTTGCATACTGTCGTGCTGACCACAGATGAGGTAAATACTAACGCATTTGATTAAGTTTATTTAATATGCACGATATATTAATAGAAACAATTCATGATGAAATACCTACAATACACTCTAAATGCGTTTAAATGTACTAAACAAAGGGTAACTATCAAATTACAACAAGCTCTGTATTAGTGTAGTCAATAAGGAACATCAGTGAAAAATATAGTGGCTTTAAAAAATATGTATTCATATAGAGTAAACGACAATTCTGAATATAAAACATTTATTATATGTAATTATACATAGAATTTATAAATCGTTGTTTAAAAGTGAAATAAATATCATCTCATCAAAACACCTTATCACCATTGGTACCATTGCATTTGGAACATCTGACGTCACGTGCGTATAATGTTTTTGGAATAGATTTTGTTTTGTATTTTAAACATGTGTTTTTTTTAGTTTTGGCGGAATTTAAACTTGCTTTGGATGACTTTAAGCTCTATCATTGTTGTTCAATATAAAATAAGTATTATTGATGAAAGAAATTAGACTATTCATGAACAAACCAATTATCAATACGGATATCATGATAATGTTAATTCTCAATACTATTATTATTCTTAGAGTTATAGTTTCTAAAAAGGTACATAATTTGATTACTTATGCTTATTTTTCTTTTACTATGAATAGAATGAAAAATTATGTGCGGTAAAGCTCATACTTGACATTTGACATTCTAACCTTAAAACTGATCTAAACCGACCGGCCATAGATTTGGTACGTTTTGACGGGATTTGAAAAATTGAGCACCTACCTAAATACATATTTTTAAATTATTCACGTTGTTATGAAATATTCATGTTGAAAACCCAATAACATTGTGAACACCACTTTTTTGCAGACAAAGTTAATGGGATTTTATTTATTTAAAGTCTATTGAGATTTTCTTATTTATGCTATGAAATGATCACGAACCCTTTGCCTTATCCAAATGTAATGTGTTTGAGTATACAGAGATAATAAGCGGGCTTTGCAAAAATACTGAATAAAAAGAAAATTTAGAAATACTACATACACCGAAAAGATTTTTTTTTTAAATGAAAATTTTGTTTTGAAGAGTTTTATTCACTATGCACATTTGTTACTTAATTTTATTTATTTGCTACCGGTTTCGATATGCCGTTAAAAAAATGAATATTTGTCAGTTCATCTGTCCTCGATTTTCTCGAAAATTACTAGACCGGTTTCGCTGAAAATAGCACAGTTTGTTTTCATTAGTACCGGAAAGGTTTATAGTGTAATTTGAATGAAATCAAATATGTAAAACTGTTGTTATAACGTTTTAAAATTAGTATGAAAAACATTGATGTTAGCCCATAGATATGCCAGTCTGGTTAGCCACAGATTACATATTCAAAGGAAGAAGGTTTGTTTGTTTAGAATATTTTCAAAATGGAAAACACAAGTAGGTACCTACTTAAGAACTTTATTACGTAGATATGTATTGAAAAATTAAAGGTTTGGAATATAATAAAATTTTCAAATGAATATTTCTTTTTTTCTTTGTTTAGAGAGCAATATTCGTCACAAGGTATTACTTTCGCTGTCAAATCAATTATGCCACCCAAACTACAAGCAAGAATTTACCACTTCATAACTTTATTATCTAAAAAAATCCAGAGCAAAGCCGGGTACACACCAATTAGTAGTGAATAAAACTCTTTAAAACTAATTGTCTAGAAACTGTTACATAGTTAATGCACAAGTATAACTCCACACAGGAGGCCCGAGGAAAATAATTTCGACCAAGACCTTCATCATCTTTGGGATGCTTTGGAAATGGTATTTTTTAGGAAAGGAAGAAAGGAAAATTCTGGGAAGGAAAAGGGTATTAGAGGTGGGTAGGAATTTGAGGATCAGTGTGTCCAGGAGAGACGAATGTTTTAATCCATTCCTCCCATTGTGGTGCAAGGCGATAGTTCGAGAGAGTCCGGCTGGAGAGGTCAAGGGGTCTTCCTTAACCGACCACTCCCGATCCGGCCCACCACGCAGCTGGCAGGCAGACTGAACCAACTGGGGTGACCTATCATGGCAGAGGTGTTGGTTATTCAGTTAGTGGTTTCTGGGACGGCTTATAACATTGAGAACGAATAGTTACAATGACCCAAAAAATCTCATCATTCAAAAGCGGTGAAAAAATTTAGATTTTACTGTTTCATATTATTTGAACACGTCTGCATTATACATTATACCCCATCTGCGCTCAGCACGGTAGTAAGAGTAGCTGGTTAAAGTAGTTGTTCTCAGCGTAGTTTGCTCAGATGAATAGATAGAACGAATCCTGTGCGATACACTACCCGCCTATGAAAGCCTTTGAAAATATTTACTTACATAGAATCGGGGAGTATAATCTGCAGCAGTATTTTAATAAAGCCAGGGTTTGGTTTTCAGATGTTGAATTTTGGGGACTATGTTGTTTTCGTATGCAAATAATTTGGCAAGAGCAATATATTTATGTTGCACAAATAATAGTGATTACAGTATAGAAAACATGATTATAACTGCATAGAAAATTTGTCACTAGATTTGGTGTTTTTTTTTAATATTCAAAATAAAACATCTTCGTAGAAGATCAGCATGCTCCTTGGCTCCGGACCCACAAGTCGCATTGTACGTAATATAGAGGCAACTATGAATAAAGCAGACAGAATCGTGAAATAGGTATATGAGGTATAAGTGGGACATCCCAGGAAGTCAAGGCATTATTGATACATTTATATTAACCGTCATTTCGTCGATCTAAGGCATTACCAATCTGTGTAACAGCAATATCCAGAAGGCTTATAATTTAGTTATTTATTTATTCACGTCTAGAAGGCTTTGACATCTTGATATCTTTATCACATAGTTATTAAACAGAGGAGTATAATAATATGGTACATAAAATAATGATTAGAGTGAAAAATAAGTAAGCGGGTACAATATAAATAACAGCTTTACCTGTGGTTACATTATAACTGCAGGTTGCACAAAAGATTCTAACAAGTGGCTTAGTACATCATATAATAACATGTATAAAATAAATAAGTAGGTATAGACTATGTAATTAGCTAGTTACAGCGATATGGGTGGAAAATAAGTTTATAATTATAATTATGTTGTTATACATGAATAGTTGTAAAACGTGTTTACAATACAGAAAACCATTAACCCGATTGGGTACTTTATAGAAACATAACTTACTAAGTACAACAATAAAAAAGGTGCACATGAGAAAAACTCAATAAATTTAATAAAAACATGAATAAACTGATTTGTAGCCCAGACACACCGTGTTGTAACGATAAATATCAATTGAAGTCTAGTCATTACCAATAATATTATATATTTAATTAATATATTGTGTATAATTACTTACCTACTTTAATAAATTTTTGTTTATGTTTATCATTTGTCAATGCTTGACATTATAATTTTTTGGTATTCTATATATTCCTGATGAAGAAAACATCGCTTTCGAAACATGTTGATATGTGTATATTATTAAAGTGGTGAATGCAAAGTAATTTTTAATTAATTTAATATATTATGTATTTAATTATTATGTTTACTTATTATATACAGTGTACACCAACTAAATAAACTGTTAGTTCTGATACAAAACAAATGTTTTTTCCAATATTTCCTCTCTATTTCGAAACACCTTTCCCAAACCTTTCATAAACTGGTAATGAAATGCAATTTGCAAAGGAAGTGAAATGAGCAAATCTCTGTGCATTTCTAAGAGGCTAAATTTAAATAGATTATAATGCTAGAGGCGAAGAAGTGGGTAGTATAGTATAGAGTTTAGTGACAGCGAAGGGGATATGAGAGGGTGAGATGAGTTAGGGGTAACACTCTAATACACACGTGGGCAACCTATGGCCCGCGGGCCGGATCCGGCCAATAGGTTTAGTTTCGATCTTACCAAAAGTCGTTCAGTAACTTCAAAACATCGACCATCGTAAAGAAAGAAGAAAACATTAATACCGAAACTAAAAATATCTTAAAAACTCAACAACAGTCACAGAATGTCACCATGAAAAACGATATTTTAATTTCTAACGTTTCTTGTTCATCTTCCCCTGTACCACTTCCTTTGAAATCTATTTCCCTCTAATAACTTTTATCATAGCTAATTATGACTATGTTCTTTTTTATATTACCCGTTGTTAATTACTCGAGTTCTCGAGAGTCACATTAAGGGCGGTTTGTTTCACAGAATTAGAAGGATTCATCAAAATTTCAATGTTAATATTCAAATTGTGTGAAAGTTTTATTCAAGTTCTGTTATTATTCAAGTATTTTGATATAACTGGTCAATAATTTAATTATTCCTTCAAATTCTGCTACGGAGACGACGGGTTGTTTTATGGTCATGGTTGATTTCGAAATTGAGGAGCAATTTTTATTTTATTTTTCATACAATCTTAATGTTATGAAAGGGTTATGGTATTATGCCTATCTCACTAGGAGAACCTGTTGAGAGCAGGTAAAGTTTACAGATTACACATTTTACAGAGTTTACAAAGTTTACAGTTTAGAATTTACAATTTACTAAGTTTTCAGAGTTTACAAAGTTTACAAAGTTTACAAAGTTTACAAAGTTTACAAAGTTTACAAAGTTTACAAAGTTTACAAAGTTTACAAAGTTTACAAAGTTTACAAAGTTTACAAAGTTTACAAAGTTTACAAAGTTTACAAAGTTTACAAAGTTTTCAAAGTTTACAAAGTTTACAAAGTTTACAAAGTTTACAAAGTTTACAAAGCTTACAAAGATTACTAGTTTACAAATGCAATTTAAAAAAAAAAAAAAAAAAATTTCGAAAGAATGTGAATGTTACTTTTCAAATTAGATTTTTTTTTATGTAGATTCAGAACACAGATGGTTTATTTTCAGAGTGCGAGATAATAGTGATTCCTTAAACACAAGTTTTAGAAACAACTAATAAAACAAACATTCCGAATGTGGGAATGGGATGGTTTCTTTCAGAGATGGCAAGAATGCGATTATTTCAATTTAATTTATGAGAGCTTAATATTGCATTGACCATGGAAATGGTTTCTCTGCCTGTTTTTTTAACGATTTTTAATAAGGCAATTTTCTAAAACATGAAAAATTGACAGGAATGGTTTCTTGAGAAAGCTCTTTTAAGTACATCTTTAAACGAATTCGAAACAAAAACTCCTGCGAATTTTTAAATTGGAAATCTCAACTGGGACGATTCGGAAGCTGGTCAGAGATTCCATCAAATATATCAATTGTCAGATGCATGACCCCGGTAGTTTCTATTTTTATTTTTTATGATTGCCATTATGGTTTCACCAATCAAGGGGGAAACTGTCTCCTTGAGAGAAATTGTTTGCATTGCTTTCTCTCTGGACCCGTGTTTTCCCATATTCTGCAGAGGGTAGACCACTGTCCATTGTATGTAGGTTCCAGGAATAAAACTAATTAAGTCACCAAACGAAAAGGTTACGGAAAACATATATTTATTTATTAACACACTTAAAACAGATGTACAAATAAAGATAGGTACGTCTGTACCATTTGAAAGCGAACTAAGACTAAGAGAACAGAACCACGTAAGATATTGTGTTTATATAATTTTATAAGGAATATTGTTCACAACAGAGTACAGAGTATAAATATGTAAATGGAGTGTGATTAGGTATGGATCAGGATTAAAATAAAATAGGTATATTGGGGTCTCATCTTTTGAAACAAATAAAGTAATACATAATCTTGTATGTTTATGTTAACATAGTGATTAATCAAGAGAATCATTGATATACTCGTACTTGGTGGTAGTTACCAGCTCAGGTATGTAGGCTCCAATGAAGCCAGAGTAAAGTTAGCCTCTCAAAAACTGGGCGTACCGTACAGGGCCCATAGATGATTTTATACTACACAACTGTTGACCCTGTAGAAATCGCAAATGCGCCCCGCATAAGGGAGCCCCAAAATATCTGAAAAAACCCTTGACGTTGATTCGCCTATCCTATCAAACGGATTGCAATCTTTGGAGTACATACGTCAGTTGAAAATGCTGTCCTTGTTCTATCGGTATTTCAATACAACATGCTCTGAGGAACTAGTATCATTGATCCCTTCGGCACCGGTGCATAGTCAGGATACACGCCAAACGCGCCCCCAACATTTGTACATTTGTTTCTTCAAGACCCAGGATCACTCCTTCCTGTCCTTCAAAAGATACTCCATATAGCATTCCCAAATATGTCTTGTATTAAGTAACTACGAAAAAAAATTAATGATCAAGTTATGGTTTTAAACTATGTACTCATAGTAGATGCTATTCTCTGACGATATTAAATTATATAGAAAAATAACTGATTCAAACCACTGTCAAATTCTTCAGTTTAATATTGACATATTAAATAACCGGTGCTCACAAAACAATTATATATAAATGTAGAAAAATGCAGAACTCTGACCTTATCCAGAAAAAAAAACGTCTCTCTTTTTTGACTATTCAATAAATAAATAAAATCTAGAAAGAGTAACGAAATGAAAGATCTCGGTATTATAATTGAGAGAAACTAAATTTCACTGCTCATATTCAACAAATTGTCAATAAAGGTATGAAAACTTAATTAAATAATTTATTTTGGATCGTTAATAGTAATGAAGTTAAATAGAACATATTTCCATAATACGGTCGCCCTTCTGCAAAATACATATTCATAATGTAGAAAGAATTCAAAGAAAATTTTAACGTTTCATAAATTTTAAATTTAAATACCTTTGGATCGCATAAATTACTCATCGTTAATGAATATTTTATATGTTCCAACTTTAGAAAACAGATGGAAAATAAACGATCTTTTACACACGGTTGACATTTGTCACATGAGAACGGGTCGCTTCTACGACTCGTTCTTGTGTTCAGCAACTCGGCTGCGGAATGATCCGCCGACTTCTGTGTTTACTCCATCCTACAATATGGGTCTCTTCAAGATCCAGGTTCACTCCTTCCTATACTCTAAAAGTCCCTCCACACAGTATCCCCAAAGATGATATAGGCCTTGAGGGAAATTATTTCCCTCAGGGCTTCCTGTGTGGAGTTTATGTAAAAATATTAAAAAATTATTAATTTGTTAATTCGATTGTTCTGAACTCCTGAATTTAATCAACCTATACATACTTAAACGTACTACAAGACAAACATTTTACATATGTATATCCCGTGCCAACATTTGCATTCCCCAATTCAACGCTTACACAGTCTTGGTAACAAATACTTAAATGATATAAATGTATTTAACGACAATATAAACTTGGCGATTTTCAAAAAAAGAGTTATTTCGAATTTTTCTAAATGTTAAGAAAAACTTTTTACATTATCTATTTATTTATTATTTATTATGATAGACTGTGGATTTTGGTGCAGTTAATTCTTATTTCAAGTGTAATTAACTTTTGTGAATATTTTTTTACATGTGATTTCAAAAAGATGTACTCATATGTAAAAGCCCTCTAGGCGAGTAAATAATTTTAAAAAAAGATATTTTAGCTACTGGACGCATGTGGTAGTGATTACAAGTGGGTACGATATTATAACAGAATGACTGGACAGGATGTATCGCGGGTAACCTATCTGCACAGATCGTCCACAACGGAGTTATGAAGATCAGTACCATAATGGCTGATAAAGCATTGTTTCCAAGAAAGTGGTTGGTTACAATACCAACTCTCGGTTATTGTGTTTGTACAGACCCAAACCAATCCCAAAACTTAAGTCCGCTTCATAATAGACAGTCGCGCCGGCACGGGGAAGGGAGATGTCTTTCGCGATTTGGACGCATTCCGTCAAAGTTGTAGTGAAAACAGCGAAGGATATTAGATTTAGTGGAACCCGTTTGAAATGGCTACCTACTGACGTGAAAGCTCTGTTGTTCATAATTATTGTACCATATCATATTAATAATAATGTGTATTCATTGAACTAATCGTGTCTGTGGCACCAATAACACATCCAATATATATATGGTATTGGATTTTTTTTTGTGCGCAGTGAGAGAGAACATTTATCCCCCTCTCTGTGTCAACTGTGCTTAGAAGTGCATAAATGTGGAGATAATTGCCCATTGCTACTGTAGGGCTTCTATTTATTTCAAATAATTGTAAGCTTTGTTTTATGTGCCAGCGGCATCTGCTGATAGTCTTATATTTAAGTTCACTCACTAAGGTAATAGAGGGTATAAGATGGAATTTGAGCGGAGACAGATAGGGTCGGTGGTGGGGTCCAGCGGCCGAGGTTGAAGATAGAGGGATTTTAATATGGAGTAAAATGTTTTGGCTAAATCTGTTTTGTGTTTTAGGAGTGGAGGAATTTCCGGAATATTATTACAATATATAACTAAGTAACTAAATAACCATCACTCCGTTTCTCCGAAGGGGTGGGCAGAGAGGACGGACTGGTAAACAACTCGATCTTCGCGTACACTTCTTGCTTCATTCACATTCATACAACGTATCATACATTCTCTTCTGTTTTCCGACTTCTGATAATGCGCGACTCAAGTACTTGATTTACTTGATCGTGCCACGTCTTCCTCGGACGTCCCCGGCTTATTTTTCCATTCACATTCGCGTCATATATTCTTCTTACTTTCCTTTATTTGTTCATTCGCTCTACATGCCCAAACCATCTACGCGTCCGTTTCTTTATCTTTCTCACTACGCTGACATCAGCATTACATTTTTTACGAATCTCAATACTTTTCACACGATCATGCATGATTTTACCACACGTTCATCTCAGAGATCTCATTTCTACAGCATTCAGTCTACTTTCATCCTTCCTCTGCCAGTTCCATGCCTCATTGCCATACATCAGGGTTAGTATCAGTACTCCATTGTGGACCGCTAGCTTCGCTGCTTTGGACAACTTTTTGTTTGCGCCAACCGTGTTCAGTTCTCCGGAGTTCTAATGGAGTTTCCTCTATTTACCCTTCTTTCAATATCCCTATCAGTCTTTCCTTCTCTCGTAAACATACTTCCCAAATACACAAACTCATCGACCTGCTACAATTATTCACAACTACGAGGTGTGTTCAAAAGAAAAGGTGAATTTTGAATTTTGGCGGGCTGTGTACATTCGATTATCGATTTTTTGTTGTTGTTATGTTGGTACACATTTGTTAATCATATGTTAGCATTAAGAGCCATTTTGGATTAGTGGTTTGTTTTTGACAACTATATATAAAGATATTTCACTCCAAATGATAATATTATGAAAATATCCAAACATCAGCAAGTATTAAATAAATTGAGAAATAAAAAAAAATTAAAAAAACAGTAGTACAGTTTTACTACAGTGATGATGGACTTAATATAATAATAGCATATAAATAATGTTAAACATACCGGCAGCTTTCAAGGAAATCATCATATTTGTTTAATAAACAATGCAATAAAGATCATAATAGTGTAAATATAGCAGATATACAACCAAGGATACCGTTATATTTGTTACCATCAATGCACAAGGTTCACTAAACCAACACACACTTCTCAAAAGCCAACACTTTAATCGCCAAAATATCCATCCAAACGGAATGATCTATTTTTTTTAATAAAGGTTTAGTAAATATCTAGTACGGATGAGACTATTTTATTTTATTATTTTATTTGAGTATTTTATTTAATTGCTTTAGTTAATTGTCAAGAAAGATGCAAATAAAAAATGCAAAAAGTTTGAAAGCTATTTAAATATAAGTTGGTTGATTTTGTGAAATAAGAACCACAACATTCGAATTGAAATATATTTCAGCTGTGGAAATTTAAACACTGAACTGCCTATCTATAAATGATTATTTCGGTTTTATTACAAACGTTCCCGGGAATGAATAACTCGACGATATTTGAAAATTTCCTACTACCTCTTTCCTATTACTCGGAAAAGCGAAGAAGCGGAAAATGTTGCATGTGTCGTGACGGAAGACTTGCCAACCGAGGAATTGAACTCACGTCGCCCGAGTGGGACCCAGGCGCGATGTAAATTCAGCCACTGATCGGTCTATCTTCTTATTTTTACTATTATGTAATGTACCAGGCGAGTAGTGTTTGTTTGCTTTGTATATAAATCTACGGTTTTATTTCGAATTTGATGAAATTTTGCACGCTTGACCTTCGAAATAAGAGGAAGGTCACTGCCTTAAGAGGAATACTATTAAGTAGGGGTAGAGGTAACAAATCACACCTTCAAGACTTTACTCCAAACCATTTATAATACCGGGTACTTCAAATACTATAAAACAAATGTAAATAAAACATTAATCTTATCATAAATAAGATAGCTGATAAATTGATTCGGGAACTAGCGCAAAATTAATTATATAGGACAAATTTATTCATACACAAGGTTCATCATTTTAACTCGTCTGTTTAAAATGATAAGTTTAAGTAGAATCGGATATACCTGAAATAAGGGTTTCAATAATAACATTATGTAATGTTTTGAGAAACCAACGTGAGAATGTTAATTTCAAGGGGACAATCGTGACATTTTCTTTATCGAATAATTTTTTTATGTGCTTGTAATATCGCCTATGAGTCCCGTGTTTTAAATCGGCTTGTAAATAATTATAGTACCTACCTGACTTTGTAATTTCTTGTTCCCCATCCTAAAAAATTACCTTTTATTCTAATTAAAATGAAATGAATACTCTTTCCGGCTTCTCTGTTAAGCCTCATAGCTCATAGCATTCAGGCTGACATCTCGAACACTCGGCAACTAGGCGAAACTACGCGGCAAACCGCCGCAGCCTTGAATGTTGTTCATTTTCAAAATACATTTGTTCCCTTTGTAAGTTGGCGCGCGCGATATTCACAGGCCATTAAGTCCTCTGCGTGGTCTTGGCTCCATAGATTTGTATGAAATAAACATTTGCACAACTGCAGACAGCCGAACTAATGTTTGCCTAAGTGTTGTTGAATGGCAGGCCTGGATAAATAGCTACCCAAATCTAAATGGCATCGCGCACATGGTTTGCCCAGCGGAAACACGGGACACTTTGTGGCTGCTACCAACATAACTACTCTATTGAGGTATCTACTCACTGTTCGTGTTCTGTTTCTCATGCTAAATAGTCTATTAGCGTTTCCAAAACTTTCTATTTTAATTCTCTTCTCCTTCGTGATCCACAATCAAACCACAAAATGCTAACATTTTTATTAACATTTATTTTTGTGAAAATTGTTGAATTGAAATGTCTTTGTAAATTTGTAAAATGTATTATTTTTGAAAATTTTATTTAAACTGAGTACTATAAAAGAATTAAACAGCTGTGTAGTTAAAAGTATCGATGGTTTTCGTAGGATGACTTTCAAAATCTATCTCTGTATCTTTTCAACGGGTAAGAGGTTAGTTTTAAAGGTTACTCCCCAACCGATTATACCACATTGTAAAATTGATTGCGGAAGGGAAAAATATATTGTTTTTATCATATTGAATGATAGGATGTTTCTCAATCTAATGAATATGTAAGTTAGTTTTCTTACCCTGGTTAACGTATTCCGTACTTGTTCTTTCAATTTTTGTTGACTGTCTACTGAAACACCAGAATATACAATGTAACGATACGGACATCTTTATAAACAGCCTTGCATATATAAAAAAGCAAATCAGCCATCTTCTATCACGCCTTGGAAAATAGTGATTTTATTAAAAATACTTTAATTTGCTTTATTTTTTCTTTCCTTCTAAATCTAATATTATGTTTTATACCTTATGCCTTCCAACCTCTTGGCCTTAGTTAATTGATTAATGCAATTGATTACCTATTGAAAGCATTACAACTATTTTTGAGAATATTTCAATTTTACTGGAAGTAAGAAAAAATTTAGCTTAGTTTGAGCATACGGACATGCCCATTGCACACTCATATCGGCTTTTCTCTTCAGTGGTTAAATAAAACATATTAAATGTCAATGTTAAATATAATGTATTAAATGTCACCTACAATAATTCATATCACCAACTATTCCGTCTACCAAGATACTGTAGCGCTACAAAAGTGTTCCTGGAAGGACGAGTGCAATATTTCAGGGCACTTCGCCGCCACCACATGGGAAGAGTCCCAGCTGCTCCCAACCGTCTGGAGCCAGTGAGACTATGGCATCCTCAATTTGGGAATGTTGTCTGGTTGAAGGTATTGTGGAGGGGAAGGAGAAAGGCAAGAGGAAGGTGGGGAAATACCAATTCAGATCTGGCCACCAAACACGGATAAAAGCCTTTTCAAGCAACGTTTCAATTCTGAATGGTGGTCTTTCACCAGGGCGATACTGAGAGTATCTTCGACACTGGAACGTGCGCGAATATACTAAATATTATTTTTAAATAAATTAATTGTGGAACAGCACAAATTAATTAAATAAAATTTATTCGCGCACGCCGGGATTTGCACTCGCGACCTTCCGATTCGTAGTCGTGAGCCTTACCCCTCGACCATGGGGGCCGTCAAATATCAGAGTACGCCAATCCAAAAATACCATCATTACTGCTACGGCTACATGGATGGAGTCTCCATTGATGGCCCTTATCAGACGGGAAACTATCAAATATCCACCATAAACTTGTTAATTTATTTTGCATATTTTACTGAGTAATCTTTTTCTATATATTTTTTTCTTTTTTTCTTCCTCTTGTTTTACATAACTATTGTTATTTAATTGTTTGTATTATTATTATTATCATTTGCACTACCCCTGTATGCCTTCTGGAATGAAGAACTATTATTATAATTATTAATAGAGTTTTCATTAATATAAATACAATAAAATAAAATAAAATTGCTCTTAAAAAAATGCGAAGAAAGCTACTTATTTAAAGTGTCGTATTGATAACAAACAAAAAATGAGGAAAGGGGTTCGTGTCGATTAATTGACTTGTATGGTTAATTTTTGAAAAAAATATTAAAACGCCCAGGTTTTCGTTTTTTATGCAACCCGTCATTTTTCTTCCGTGGCCCGATCGCGGATTGCGACTGATAGTTTGAGAAACACTGTTCTGTGAGACTACACTCGACTGAGTTCTTTGTTGGCGTATTTCATTAAAGTCAAATGTCTTTTGATAAGCATCTGAGGACCTGTAAACCTGAACAAGTTAACAAACCAGAACACAGCGGGAATATACGGCCAACCATAATAGTATTCTCCACCACTCTCTTACCACTCCCTTGATCATCAGTTATTATGGCGTAAATTGGTAACCTTCGTTTGACACTCTTAGTTATTATGTATTATCGATGAGTCGTTCGTGAACGAGTGGTACATTGTGCCGGCTCATTTTGATGAGCCTTGAGCGAACGACTCCTGGTAAACTGTACCACGGCTCAATTGAACTGTGACTCTTTTTGACAAACCTTGGAACCGCTTAAGAAAGGTTGTTTATTTATCCACATATCTAATAAGTTCGACATTATTCGTACACATCAAATAAGGTCCTTTTTCGAATTTGTTTATATGAAATCATCGTATACGTATTTAATTTCTACAAGGTTATTTGTGCCCATAACCATGGGACTTGCAATTAATATTTGGCGCCATGACGCATCTTAAAGTAGTTGTTTTCAAGGGTTCACCTTCGTGTGTAGATATAAGAATAAATACCGCATTTACGCGTGTAGGCACTGTACAACCTGACAGTCTGGCATCTGGACGTTTTGTACCTACCTATACGCTGGGAGCCATAGGAGCTGGGAGTCGTATCAAATTGGGAAAGAGCTCATGAACTGGGAGTCAGCTCTTAATATGTGTTGGCTCTTAAATGAGCCATCGTTTAATTGAGACGTACTTTTTTGTCTTGAGTTTTGAGTTCGTACCGTGACTCCCGCTCTCCCATCATGACCCATCGCTATTATGTACGTACGTATTTATAGTGGTAAATCAGTTTTTACTTATGACATTTTGCATACATGCATACGAGTATATTTTAATGTAAAACCGTAAGAGAACTCCAGCTGAGTCAATGGAATTATTTTTCCATTTGTGGGTTTGTCTGTGAGGCGGAAAAAGGGAATAAAAATGTGAAGTGCGAGACGTTCCAGGCTAATCGAATCTGGTCACTAAACATAGCTATAGCCAGTTCAAGTAAAATTTGATATCTAAATAATGGACCCTTACTAGGGTGATACTGTGAAGAGCTTCCATTTTTTAACGAAGTGATAAGATACCATTAATTGTTTTTGTGTTTAGTTTGCAGAACTCCAATTAATTTTTTTTAATGTAAATCAAATTTACAATTATAAACAGAAAATAAATCTTTGCATATAAAACGAAAGGGTCTTAGATTAAATTTACTTGAATAGTTGAAAATTAATTAACGAACGAGTGATCCTATTATAACATTAATTAATGAAGTAAGGAAAATAATTTATCCCCACTTCTCAGTATGTTCAAAAGACCTAAACAATATAACATATTTAAATAAGTCAATAGCAGTCACGTCATTATAAAATAATTAAGGAAACATTGCCATTTATTGCGAGGAAACCAGATTTTAAATTACCTCATAGAACAGAGAATGTATTAATTATTTTCTCACCGGTTTCTTACTATTTTATAGGTGATAAATCATTTTAGGCACCATAAAAAACGAAATTGAGTGGGGGTAAATAGAATCATATAAATAAATCGCCTCAACGTGGCCTAACCACAGTTTGAAAATGGCCTAATAAAAAAAATAAAATACTTGCTCCCAACCGTTCGGAGCCAGTGGGACTATGGCATCCCCAACTGGGTATGGTATGGGGTTGAAGGTTGTAGGAAGCGAAAGGAGATGGGAAAGAGGAAGGGAGCGAAGTATTAATTATTTTTAAAACTTATTAGATACATCATTTTTGAAGCTTTCTTTATACTTGTATGTGCTTAATCTAGAAACATTTGTTATTTCACTGGGAAGTAAGCTATACATTTTAATACATACAGTTAACAATTATGTGCTTTTCACATGAATACCGCACAAGAGTCCCAACTGCCCCCCAACCGTCTGGAACCAATGAGACTATGGCATCCCTAATTGAGGAATGTTGTGAGGATGAAGGTATTGAGGAGGGGAAGGAGAAGGGGAAGAGGAAGAGGAAGATGAGGAAACACCTGGCTATTCAGATCTGGTCACCAAACACGGCTAATATCCATTTCAAGGAACGTTTCAATTCTGAATGTTGGTCTTTCACCAGGGCGATACTAAGAGTTTCTTCCACTCTGGAACGTGCACAAAATTTACTGTACATTATTTTTAAATTAATTAATTATGAAACAGCACAAATTAATTAAATAAAATTTACTTGCGCACGTCGGGATTTGAACCTGAGACCTTCGGAAGATGTGTTCGGGATTTGTTTCTTTATTTTTAGTCTAATATCTTATTTCCGTCTTGTATGGTGTGTAGTTGATCTCTAGAGTAAGGTGGTAGTAAATTATTAAAAACTTTGTAATTAAAAATTAAAAAGTTATTCTAAATTCCTTGTTTGTACTCTTTATGTTTAACTCTTTAAGCATTTTCGGTTGTGCTTGTACTTAGTAATCTGAATAAAAGAGAGAAAATTCCCTTTGTGCAAATCTTTTATTATTTTAATTGTCAGATTCAATGCTATTTTTTTTTACATTTTTCATTGATGACTACTTAAAATGATATATCTTTTTTATTAACATAATTACGCCCCCAGCGTGTCTACTAGGGTAGACTGTGTGTAGTTTTTCAAGTTTGGATATAAATTGTGCATTCAATATTTTGAAATTATTATATTCCGTTAATAATTATGACCAACTGAATAATTTGCGCACAATATATACACTTTATACTTAATTATTATACTTTTTTCTAGATATATTATGTTACCATACTATGTCAATACTAGCTTTTTTCCCTTCTATTTTTGTATAATGGCACTTAATATGAACTGAGCCTGTCAATTCAACTGCCCGAAAACGTGATTTATTCCCAGTTGAACAGTCAAAGCTTTCTTAAATTTTTGCTGTTAAATATATGGTTTAAATAAATAAATAAATAAATAAAGATCCTTACTAAGTTCACTGTAAAATGTGTTTTGATTACAAATTTGTCGCCTTTTAAAAATTTTCTAATATTTCTAACAATGGGTCATTTTTCGTAGGGTAGGCCCAGCTTTTCAGCTTTTATGGACTGCACGTCACTAACAGCATTGTGTCAGTTCATTTTGTTTATATATATATACATTCAGGTTGGCGCAAACAAAAAGTTGTCAAAAGAAGCGAAGCTAGCAGTGCACAATAGAGTGCTGATGCCAACCATGATGTAAGGCAGTGAGGCATGAAATTGGCAGAGAAAGGATGAAAATAAACTGAATACCGTAGAAATGAGATCTTTGAGGCGATTGCGTAGTAAAACCACGTATGATTGTGTGAAAAATAAGTATGATTTAAGCGTAATGAGAAAGATTAAGAACGTGAAGCTTAGATGGTTTGGGCACGTAGAGCGAATGATCAAAGGAAGGAGTGTTAGAAGAATATATGACGCGAATGTGAAAGGAAGAAGAAGCCGGGGATGGCCGGAGAAGACATGGTACGATTAAGTTAGTCAAATGAGTCGGGCCATGTCAGAAGTCGGAATAATAGAAGAGAATGTATGAGACGATGTGTGGATGTGAAAGAAGCAAGAAGTGTATGCCAATATTGTTTGGCGGTCTGTCCTTTCTGCATACCCCTGCTGTGAAACGGCGTGATGGTTAGTTAGTTAATAAAAATGTGTTTCACATATTATGTAAAATATTCCATAATTAAAGTGTTGCATTGAAAAAATCCAGTAAGAATCAAAAAGAAAACTGCTTACAAAATTAGTGTAAAAATTATATTTTTACCATAGGTAGGTAAGTCATAGTGTTTGAAGCATTTTCGAGAAGAATATTTCGATAACGAAATTTAATTCTGCGAAGGTGATCCGTACTCGTAAAGCCTGAAAATTATTGTAAAGGGTGGTAGGAGTATTCAGGCGTGCCTCAAAATGACCCCTTATTTTCAGTAAAACCGTAGCAAAAGAACAGTAGTTCATTGTGTATTTATGCCACCTCGGGATATCTTCTTGTCAATCCTTGCTGGGCTGGTCCCCAGGGGGCGATGCGGGGGATTTAGGGCCTAAAGGGCTGGGGCCTGAGGGGCTCGGGCCTAAAGGGGCGGTAAAGGGGAAGGGTTAATCCATGTGAGAGATAAGGGATTAACAAACCTATGTGGAGCTCGGTGACGTACAGTATTGGCAGTAATGACCTGAAAAAAAACAACACTTTAAATATCGTATGAAGAAAAGATTCAAGTCGTGCTTAAAACAGCTTTAGCCGTGTTTGGTTTCCAGATCTTTCATATCCAGGTATTTCCCAACCTTCTTCTCTCCGAACTACTTTCCTTCCTTACTTGCTTAATTCTAGCGTAAATTTAGTATTTTTCAACGAAAGGTTAGATTTTTTTTTTTACGATTTTTTTATTATATTTTACCAAGTGAAAGAACAGAAATTGTTTTTATATCTCATTTTGTACACAGAGTTCCCACTGAATGATTTTCTATCTTCATATACGAGTATTTTTATGATAAACTGCATTGGTTGCTCGGATTATCTAGGGAAATCTCTACATGTAACTATATGCCCACAGTTCTCTACAAGGATTCTAGTGTCTCCTCTGTTGCTTCTGTGAAGATCCACACTTCCACTGCATTCATGAGTTTGATGCAATGTAACATCAGACAATTTGCTAATGAAGTTGATGATAGTACAGAGATGGGTATCTCAGTTAATGTATTTCTGTCTATCTATCATCTCCATAGCGGTACTATTTACAGGTTCATAAGCTATTTCTACGATGATTTTGATTGCATGATTGTTGTAATTTTAATCACTCATATAGTTATACAAACTACCAAATATTTCTGTTCGGTGGTGCTAAAAGTTACAAAGTCAATTTGTTAATCAACATAAAGTTAAAAAAAAAATCATGAAAGAACTGACCTAACACGGTTTAACACGTAAAAAAGACATAACCCCATTATCGAAAATAAGATTGTAACCGTTAAGAGGTTAGAATGTCAACTGTCGAAACAAGGATGAGCTTTACCGTACATAATTTTATATTCTATTCATAGTAAACTATAACTAAACATATGTAATAATAGTATTGAGCATTAACATTATCATAATATCCGCACTGGTAATTGGTTTGCTCATGAATACTGTATTTCACTAATAAGAGTTTTTTATATTGAACAATAATTATAGAGCGTAAAGTCACCCAAATCGTATTTTTATTCGCCAAACCTAAAAAAAAAAATATTTAAAATACAAAACTAAAGTACAAAATAAAAATTTCCGTACTAAATCAAAACCAGAATGCGCACGTGATGTCAGATTGTCCAAATCCAATGGTACCAATATAACAAGGCATTTTGATGAGATGATTTTTTATCACTTTTAAATAACAATTTATAAATTCTACGTACAATTATATATAAGAAAAGTTATATATTCAGAATCGGCGTTTATGTTCTATATGAATTCATATGTGTGAAGCAATTATATTTTTCACTGGAGTTTCTTATAGGGGATGCCATATTCTCACTGGTTCTGGGTAGTTAGGAATTATAAAAAGCAATCGAAAAATATAAATACTTAAAACTTTTAAAACATAAAGTAATGTTAAACAGAAACAAAAAAATTAAAAGAATATTCTAACGCAACTCATTGACACTATATTACACACACCACTATAATTAACTCTAGGATTTATCAAAGTGCTGGTATACTGCCGTGGTAAGTAAAAACACATTATCTTCCACGAGACTCTCAAGGAAGATACTGTGTTTTTACTTACGACGGCAGATGACGCTTTATTTTATAAATGGAGTCGGCAAATATATCAACAATACCTCAAAACTTGCTGGCCCAGATCAATTATCTTATTGGTTAGGGAGTGAGATTGATGACAGTTGGTTGTATACGTGTTGTAGAAAAATGTTACAATTATTTCGTCTTGTATTCGTCGTCGGTACATGGAATTTAATTGTTGCAACTATTAAATTCCCTGATAATTCCTTTCGAAGTTGGACGACAATATGTATCGATTAATTTGTGAACGACAAATAGCCTGGAAATGTAGTTCTACCACTAATGGATGAAAACTTGCTGTATTATTATTCAAAACGTATTTTGATTTTACAATTACTTCCATCGCACTCACTCGCAAAACACAAAGCCTTCACCGAGCACTTTGAACATGTTCACACAAAACCACATTACAAAACAAATTATTAATAGTGTTCCACCGCACATAAATATTATGATCCAAATACTGATTTCTCCATAGCGTGACTTATAACTTGGCGTAACGTTGAAGATTTATTACAAATTATTACAGAAAATACGCTTATGCATATTGGATTTTTAATTATAACCCAACGCATGGCTGAAGCGAATTTCAGCAGATCATGTGAGCTCGAGAAGCAGTGGAACTAGGCTGGAACCTTCCTGGAAGCTCGCTACCCCCGCCCCTGTGGCTGAATCGCCGTAATTTCCCTGAAGGGTGAAGGGGGAAGCTCCCAAATCAGAGCTCAACATTCGTTATTCATATCGCAAGTAAAATTACCTGCGTATTTTATTTTCCACGTTACAACCAAATATTGAAAAACCGTCAAATTTTAATAATGTAGTAAAAATATTGTGGGTAAATTATTTGTCCATGTGTCTATATATTTATTATTACAATTTAAAACCTATTAAACTAATTTTGTGGTTTGTCGCAGGTACATTCCGACGACATGTACAAATATGTAATATCTACATATAAAAATAAACATTTGTCTGTCTGTCTTCGATTTTCCCGAAAATTACTTTACCGGTTTCGCTTAAAATAGAAAATTTTGTTTTTAATAGTTCTGGAAAGGTTTAAACAGCAGTTTAAATGAAATCCAATATAGAAAACCGTCCCTATAAAGTTTTAAAATTAGTATGAAAAACATTGAGGTAAGCGCACATATATATACCACTCCGGTTAGCCTCAGATTAAACATTCAAAGAAGAAAGTTTGTTAGGGTAGAATATTGTCAAAATGAAAAACACAAGTAGGTACCTACTCAAGAACTTTATTATTAAGATGTACTTATTTTGAAAAAATAAATGTTTGGAATGAAATAATTTTTTACTTACCGTGCAGATCAGCTCAATGACACGATTTCTCGAGTGGCATGGGGATGTGTGTTTTGCTATCGGCGACTACAAAAATGTTGTAATTTTTGGAGTGAAAGCCTATTTTTCGTTTATATGTTCGTTTGATTCATATATCATTAATAAAAAAAAATGCTCACATTAATAATAATATTTGGATTACTTCCATAGCCCAGTTTTCGTGGGAAAATCACCTCAAGGGTGCTTTGACATAAGTATTGACTTTGGGAATATTATAATGGCTCTCAATATAGACATGAAAAAAAACTTGGTCTCTTATTACCCTCTGCGTGGGGTAATCGAAGCGATAAGTATATTTTTAGAAAACAAAGTTTTTTTGTAACGTAGTCCAGTTTTTTTTAAACATTGAATCTATATTAATTTAAGAGCAATGTTACTTTTTGATTTTTAGTTTAGATTAGTAGTCTCTATTTTCCCTCCCCTATACAATATTTTATAATAATAATTAAATTCTGTTCGTGAAATTCAATGACACAAATTTATAAACATACAAACATTGAAGATTTATCGCCCTGTTATTGAATTTGTCAGATGTCTTCTGTCTTTGTTGATTTCGATGTGGCAGAGCGAGATGGAAAAATTGTTTTAGTCTTAGAATACGCGGTTTTAGTGGATTAATTACAAGGAAAACAACATATTGTAGAAAGTAATTTGAACTGGTGATTTTTTTGGCGGACAAATTCCAGAGTGAGAAGTATTATTTTTTTTCAATAATAGATCTCACTTGAGAGATTTTTTGTTGTTTCAGAAAACAGATTTTTATATAGTTGGAAATATTTAAAACATCAATCCGAGAAGGGTGTTAAAAAGATGAAAATTTTGAATTTAGATTATACCAAGAAATGAACTTGCTGAAAATCAGAAAACTGTATGAATATAAGATATTCCTATTAATCTACAAAATACAAAATGGTCGTATACACACGAACACAGCATTTATAAAAACGTCACAAGTACACGAACACTACACAAGACAACATAATAAATTGTACACGAATACAGTAAAAACTGAAAGTGGTAAGAGAAGCATAGACCATGAGGGAGTATATATATACAATCTCCTTACCGATGGTCTGAAAACGGAGAATCGAATTAGAACATTTAAAAAAAACTGTTCAATCTCAAAATAAGTGAGAAAAAAAACAATGTATAATAGGAATATGTAATATTAGAATATTATGTAAGATATATAAATAATATAATGTAATGTTAAGTAAAACGTATGTAGTTAAGTTAAGAAAGTGAAAAAAATATGTATTTCTTTTAACTTAATACATCATAATTATTTTTTTTTTTTAAATTAAGTAATATTGCTAACATTTGCTTCAACAAGTTATTCCAATAAGTCAATAGATGTCCCAGAAAAATACAAATCAGATAGGAACATCCAGGACACAATGTAAGTTATAAATATATTCGGGTAAAATTTTGCAATCATTCAAAAAGACAGCACCCAAAAATATGGGAATTACTTGAGGATAATATTAATATTTATAAAATTCAGATACTAAATCGATAAAGATGATGGAAAATAATTACGCCTCGATAGCTCAATTGAAAGAGACCCCATTCCCATTAAGACTAGAGGATCTGGGTTCGAGCCCCAGTTAAAACGGTTTCCTTTTTATTTTCTGTTTCATGTTTCAAAAGGATTTGTTGATATTATCTTCTTCAGTGATTAAATTTAATATTATTCTCTTATACGAAGCTTTATGGTTATCCATTATAATAAAATGAAATAATCAAACTTTGTTTTGTAGTCATATTAGTTTCACATGAAACAGTCAAACTTTGTTTCGTAATCACATTAGTTTCAAATAAAATAATCGAAATTTGTTTCCTAGTCACATTAGTTTAACGTAAAACAATCAAACTTTGTTTTATAGTCACATTAACTTTGTTTTGTAGTGACATTAATTTCAAATAAAACAATTAAACTTTGTTTTGATGACACATTAGTTTCACATGAAACAATCAAACTTTGTTTTAAAGTCACATTAACTTTGTTCTGTATTGACATTAATTTCAAATAAAACAATTAAACTTTGTTTTGTAGTCACATCAGTTTCACATATATAGTAAAGGTAAACGCTTAGATGATTTAGAAGCCTTGGAAATTCAGAAATCCCTTAATAATAATCAGTCCATTATTACCAATAAAAAAAAAAACCTATCTTACAGCCCCATTTTACATACGTTTCCATTCACCTCTCCCTCAACCTCTATCTCTTCCCGTACTCTCCACTAATTCCTAGTTATGCGCTCACCCCGACACTGTGACACTTATTATGTATGTTGTATCATAATTTTGTAATATTCTCAATATATACTTTGCCTTGACGATGGAACGGTTGTTCCGAAACCGGTAAGCGTGAAAAATAAATGTGGTTAAAACGAAGTTTGATTGTATCATTTCATTAAATATAATATTAATTAATTGACAGGAAGACTTTGCAGTAGATGGTTTAATGATCTTCGTCTGGCTACACTCGTATCTTTGTTACTCCCTGTTTAAGTGTGAGGTTAAGTTAGATCGGACGGTTTACAGGTCCGCGGCTTGTACGGGAGCTTTGATTTGATAAGTGCGGGGAGGGGGAGAATCCGGTCCCCCCTCGTACCTCCCGGGGCTCCTCTGAGACCCCCCGGAGGTCGAGGGAAGATTTACGGGGCGCAACTCGAGTGGAGGTTTTTCCGCCCTAGCTGCTGCCTAATGCTACAGATTTATACGAAGGGTTTTTTTGATTTTCGATCTTTGGTTTCCGTAAACAGTGCACGTTAAAAACATGTGTTATGTTTTGGTTCATTATGTCAATCAACGCTACAAATTAAGGAAAAAGTACATAACTCACATCAATTTAACAACTTTGATAATTGGTAAACAGTAAAGTAAATGTAGAATGTAATTAAATATTAAAAAGGGAAATCAAAATATAATTTTCCTTATTTAATTCACAATAAAACATTAATAAATATTATGATTTATTTCAAAAATAAAAATAAATAAAGTAAATTCAGATGTAATGTGATGTGAGTACTTAACATTCTAATTCGAAATTAAAAAAAAATACTTCCTTCTTATTTTCAGTACTTATAATGAATTTGTGTCGCCGATCTTACTGGTGTTTGGTCAGCATAGTTTCCTTTGAAGCAGCCGGTTTTATTTTATTTTATTAAAAAAATATATATTTTAATAGGGTGGTTTCACAAACTATGGAATGTGGTTAAAATGTGTAGAAGATTTAATGTTTATATTTCTGATAATCGCACTACAAAAGGGTAATTTCAATATTTTCGTTCATACTTATTGATTTTAAAAACGAACCAAAATTGCACAAGATAATGGCTAAAACTTCATTATGATGTGGATCATGCCACTGGCTGGTAAGATGGCTGTCACCGACGTTAGTCTGCGTGACGTCAACAACGCCATATTCACAAACAAAAACGACCACGTCGTTTTTGTAGCAAAATAAATGGCACATTTGAACTCATTATAGAAAACTTATTCGTAAAAATTAAATAAAAATGCCATCGTTATCCTACAAATTAAAAATGGAAACTGTGGGTGAAAATGGAATTGCTTGAAATCATACGAAAATAAGGTTATTGACACTACCGGGCTTTGAACATGGAACTTTGCGCTTTCTGGGTGTCTGCTCTAACTATAAAACTATCCCATATTAATCGTGCCCGTCTTTTTCTTGTCCTTTGATTTGATGATCATTATCAATATTTAAGGTGTTTAAGCTACTGAGAAAATTGCTGTAGTAGTTTCAGGGTAGTATTATATTAGATTAAGTAAAAAAAAACACATGTCATAATTATCTGTACGCTTTAAAATCATGTCCTTAAATTGAGAAATTAAAAAACAAATATATATATATTTGATAGCGACAACATTAGTTTGTATATTCAATATTCTAAATTACAGGATACAATCAAGATGAGATTTACAAGTAAAATAAGATTATAAAAATGTTTAAAAAAAACTCAAAGGAGGACAAAAACTCCCGAGACAAATTACAGCCACATTTCATCCAGATTTACTAAGTAAACGCTCTCACTATAGTTTATAGAGAAATTCGTGCAGGTTACAGGGGACGGACAAAGCACCTTCGGGGACGTGATCCCCCACTTGTCAAATAAGGGATGTTTAATAAAACGGCCGGTGATTGATCAGCCGGGCGCCAATTTAGTTCCATCCAACCTTATGTAAGGATCGTGGCTCTTCTCGGGAACGTCTCCCGAGAGTGGCTATTTTTAACATCACATAGTCGATATGAGTGGGTAGTTTCAAAGATGGGATGCTGTCATTGGGGACAAGTTCAGTGACAGAGTAAAATTTTAACCAATTTTCGAAAATTATCGCCTTCTTTGAAAGGTTCTCTTCAAAGTCCAACAATAATCTATAGTTGAAAAATACTAAAAATACTATACAACAGTGATTTGTCGTAGAAAAAATCTATACCAAGGGGTCTAGCACGGCCATATTGTCAAAGATTTTATAGATAACATCGATAATTTGCCATCATTCCCAATTACGACTACAGATCGCCAACAAACGAACGGCTTATGTCGACTAAATATACTTATACTTTCGTAGAAAGGAATTTTGTTGTTTGATATATTTATTAAATAAAACAAACACTTCGTTGTAAACCACTAATTTATTTTCAAATTATCACCAATCACTTTCGCTTATTTCAAGCTTCATCAGGGTAAAACTTTTTTTTGTTGATAAAGTCATGAAGTTGTCAATTATTGCTTGCCGTTTTGGTGCCATAATTGATTTTATAGCGAAAGTAATACCTTGTGATGACTATTACCATATCTATACAACGAAATATTTATTCACACGGTATATCTGATGGCTAATCTAAGTAAAACATGGTGGGTTCAATGTTTTTCATAATTATTTTAAAACGTTATAGAAACAGTTGTACTTATTGGATTTCGTTGAAACTAAACCTTCCAAGCACTAATAAGAACAAACCGTGCTATTTTCAGCAAAACCGATCCAGTAATTTTCGAGAAAACCGAGGACGGACAGACAGTTATTACAATTATTTATAGAGATTTGTAAATTAAAAATCAAAATCAAAATTTCTAATGTGGTCTAAAAAAACCACTGAACACAATTTTGATTTTTAGCCTGAAATTGCAGTACATATTTCATATATATAATAATAGTACACGACTACTGACCGTGTAAAAATTTGGCAGCCACCCCTGACCGGGATCCCCAAAATATCGTAAAAAACCTTTGACTCTGTGGTGAAACAGGCGGTCTGTTTAATAGATTCGCCTATCTTAACAAACGGACTGCGATCTTTGGAGCACAGAGGTCGGGTGGGAATGCTGTCCTTGTTCTACCGGTATTTTAATGGAATATGCTATGAGGAACTAGCGTTATTGATTCCTTCGGCATCAGTGCGTAGTCGGGAAACACGCTAAATGCGCCACCAACATTTGCACATAGTTGACATTTGTCACATGAGAAGAAGTTGCTTCTACGACTGGTTCTTGTATTCAACAGCTCGGCTTTGGAATAATCTGCCGGCATCTGTGCTTCCTCCGTCCTATAACACGGGTCTCTTCAAGACCCATGTTTACTCCTTTCTATCCTCTGAAAGACCCTCCACGCAGTATCTCCAAAGATGATGTAGGCCTTAAGGGAAATTATTTCCCTCAGGGTCTCCTGTGTGGAATTACTTTTTAATAAATATGTATGTATATCTTTTGAAACCTTATAATTTTACTGACTATAAAAATTATAGGCAAATCGTCCTTATTATTTCTTGCACCAGCAGACCAAAAAAGTGTATATTTTATGATGTTTCGCTTTGTAAAATAACTACAAAAATAACTTATGAGTTTGGTTCTCGGAATACATAAAAAAAACAGATTTACGAATAGAGTGTTCTGCATGGCGCATCGATATTATTCCGGTTAAACAAATGCGCACGTGGAAATTAAGGTAGCGGTTCCGAGGTTCTATTCGGATATAAATTTCCCGAAACAAAAACCATCCCTGGGAGGAATAAAAGAGAGGCGGCATTAATATTAAATTAACTTATTTGAGGGTGCACGAGTCGGCCGTATAAATTTAAATTACGCTCAATTCCTACGTATATTTCTTCTCCCTCCAAATCACCCCGTCTTGTGATATGACTACGGTATAAAACAACACCTTGTTACTTGAACCATGATATCCAATATTCGAGGTGGAATCCAACAGTTGCATAATTTACGTTTTAATAATAATAATAATAATGGTTATTTATGCCAGAAGGTATGCAGGGGTAGTGCAATGCAACACATAAGTGACAATATTACAAACAAATAAATAGTAATATGTACGTAAAATGAGAGGAAGAAAAAAAATAAAAATATTGGAGAAGATTAATTAGTAAAATATGCAAAATAAGTTCATTCAAGTTTATGGTGGATATTTGACAGTCTCCCGTCTCCAAAGGGCCATCACGGGAGACTCCACCCATGTAGCCATGGTAGAAATGATGGTATTCTTGGATTGGCGTACTCTACACCATAAGTTTCCTATGCGGTGGCGGAGAAGTGCCCTGAAAGAGTGCATTCGAACATTTCTGTAGAACTGTAGTATCTTGGTAGACAGGATAGTCGGCGATATGCATTATTGTAGGTGACTTTTATCTCTTGCCATTGGGATGCGGTGAAATGCACCCACAGTTCTAACGTATTATTGAAGCTTATAAATCTAATTGTAATGTATGTTGAATCAGTATCATTTTCTTAACATGACAAAAATGTCTTTATTCCTAATGTGGGAATCAGTTCAGTTCACACATCTCGTAGAGTATAAACACATAAAAGCAGGATCATAAATACAGGAGATTATAAATAAACATAAAGAAAATGTGTTTTTTATATTTAAGTTAAATTTGTAGAACTCCGTTTTTATTGAAAGTTTTTAAATAATAATATAACCATTATTATTCATAAATATAATTTCTTCAAACGATTGGTATTCACTTTGTGGCCTCATTATTTGGAAATCACTTAAAAAAATATACTTTGTTTTCAACACTTTACGTAGAAATATACATGTTTCGAAAGCGATGCTTTCTTTTCACTAGGTTTGTATTCATATATTCCTGATGAAGAAAGGATGTAGATGTCTACGTATATTTATAAAGTGGTGAAAACAAAGTATATTTTTTTAATTAATTAATTATTATTCAATTAAAAAAAAACCGGTTTATTTATGAAAATGTTCTGTTTGTTAAACCTATACAGTTTAAAAAACTTAATGGTAATAGTTATTATTATTTTTTTTTAACTTTATACAAACACAATGATATTAAATATAATATAATATATGTACTTTTATACATAAATATATGTTCATTTCTAAAAGAAATTAAAATCGTTTTGTATTCACCACTTTATTAATACACACATAACTACATGTTTCAAAAGCGATGCTTTCTTCATCAGGAATATATACAATACGAAATCAAAACGCTTCCGAAACATTTAGATATGTACCATATATATTAATTAAGTGGTGGATACAATTTTTTTTAAAATTATTTTTTTAATAACGACGCCACAAAGTGGATGGTATTCTTTGAAGAAATTATATGTTCATTTCGATTACGGGTGGAATATATTCTGCTATAGACGGCTAGTTTTGTATTGCTTGTAACGGTTTCTTTAAAACTTTTTTTTAACTTGATCGGAAAAGCTAGATTCTTTCCATTATTTCACATCATTTAACATCCATACGCAAAATTCCCCAAATAAAGTTGATTCTGTCATATATCCTCCAGGGAGTAGAACTCTTGTGCGGTGTCAGATGAAATACCGTTTTATTAAATAATAACACCACAGTAAAAAAGATTCGTACAACTTATTCGACTGTTTTTACGCTGTTAATGTTGTGTCATAATATTCCAGAAAGAAATCTTTTAATTGAAAAAAAAAACTTGATTTGTAAATAAATCGAGTGCCTTACTTTCCGATCGCAAACTAGGTCTAGAAAGAAGAGGTACTTGTACCGCAGACCACTGAAGGGGAAAGTAATAAATTTATACTCCAAAATAAAATATGAGAAGCAAACGTGTCGCCTTCCAGCCGCACAAAGCCTCAGACAAGAGGAAAGATTTACTCTTTCTTCAGCGCTGTTTTTATTTTAGCACTACAGGAATATCAAATTTATTCTTACAGCGAAAATAAAAATATGTGACTTACATCCGTCAGTTTCTGCTTTGAAAACATATTTTTAATCTTAATATTATCTTATTTATCGATTTTTTTTAAAATAAAGTGTGAACCTATTGCTGTTCTACTATTGCTGTCCTATTGGTGTTTAAAAATGTATTAATGGTGATAAAAATGTGCGAGAACTTACTATTCAATGAAAACAAATCGTAAAAAAAAAACTATCCACCAGACCGCTCCCCCGCAGGAGAAGGCAGAAAGAACGGACCGCGAAACAACTCGATCTTGGCATACACTTCTAGCTTCATTCACATTCATACATCCTCTCATACATTATCTTCTATTATTCCAACTTCTGACACGGCCTGACTCAAGTATTTGGTTCACTTGATTGGGCCACGTCTTCCTCGGCCGTCCCCGGCTTCTTCTTTCATTCACATTCGCGTGATATATTATTCTTACACTCCTTTCTTTGCTCATTCGCTTTACACGCCCAAACCATCTAAACGTCCCTTTATTGATCTTACTCATTACGCTTACATTCTTTACGAATCTCAACATTTTTCGCACAATCATAGATGGTTTTACCAGAGATGGTTTTATTCGCCTCAGAGATCTCATTTCTACGGCATTCAGTTTACTTTCATCCTTCCTCTGCTAATTCCATGCCTCACTGCCATTGATCAGGGTTGGTATCAGCACTCCATTATGGACTGCTACCTTTTTGTTTGCGCCAACCGCGTTCAGTCCTCCGTTAATGGAGTTTCCTGCATTCACCCTTCTTTCAATATCCCTATCAGTCTTTCCATATCTCGTTAACATAGTTCCCAAATACACAAACTCATTAACCTATTCCAAGTTTTCATGATTCTCAACTATATTGCACACTGTTTTCGTACTCTGTCTTTCAAATACCATGACTTTAGACTTATATTCATCATTAGCTCATTTTTCATACATTCTTCGTTCATCCTAGATAAGAGGGATTGTAGATCTTCCATACTGTTAGCAATCAGTACAGCATCATCAGCATACAACAGGCAATATACTTTCAGATTCCAAAAAACAAATCCTAATTAAATCGGTTATAAAAATGTGTATGAAATTTTTATAATCGGTATAAAATACATTTTTTTTACAAGAAAAACCTCCTGTATTGGAGTTACTGTAATGAAAATAAAATCTTACTGAAAATTTAACACCACGTTCAATACTCCGATACCTAGAATTATGAAAAACTTACGATTAAGGTGCACAATTCAAATAGAAAGTCACGAGAAGATATTCTTGACTGATGAAGTCTCACAATGTTAGCACCATAGGTTTTCTCAACTTAATAATAATTATAATAATTAGTTGGTTTCTATAGGCCCGTTTTTGTGAACAATTACCTCAAAGTACAAATATTACTTCTTAGGGTTTATCTTATTATATACAAACAGATACCGGTACTTACTCACCTGGCAGGTTACTCCAGATTAACACGCTGCACAATACATGATATTGCAGTTACTATTTTATTCTTATTTGTTACTGTCTTACTGGATAAAGAAGAGTTGGTATTTATTTAACAGCAATGTAGGAAGGCACAGGACAGCAAGAAGTTAAGCCTGGTTATTAACTGCAATGAAAGAATAATTGAAAAAAATATATAGATACATATATATTAAATAAAATGATAATAATTTTCCACCCCATATGTAAACGGTTACGATTCTCTCTCCATCCTGCATTCCGGAAGCACATTGAAATACTGAAAGTTTTCCCAGTGGAGATAATTTCGGGTGACACCCTTACAAGAAACAAGAACGCAACGAACTGCTAGGAAGGTGAAACGGTGATATAATAAAGACACGCTTTAATTAATAGGCACGAGTATTGGGAAACCATCAGTTCCTTCACTCCCACCCATTTGAGCAAAGAGATAATTTATTTGTTTTCAGACTGTATTACTAGTATAAAAACATATGATTTGATGACATCTTTTGTAAAAGTTAATTGAGCCGTAAATATTTATTTTACAATTTATTGTCTAAGAAGATCACTCAATTTATTTAAACAATCTTAACACTCGCATCATCAGACCTGGCGTCGCCGATATATCAAAAGAAAAACGCAAATGAAAATAATCGTTTCCCATCTGGAACCATCTCAAAGCCAAGTAATAAATGGACCACTACACTGTGAACGCTGTCTTTATAAACTGGTTAATCCTGAATAAAATATGTTTAGATAGCTTTTCTTTACACTATTATGATGCTTGAGTCTGAATTTTTTTATTTTTTTTTATTGCTCCTAAATTTTATAATTTACTATCTGCAAAATGTAAGTGTCTAAACATATCATCTTTAAACACATAAAAAAACTGAATAAAAACCAATGATATCAACCTTTTTCTGCTATAATTGTATATTTTCACCATTTTCATTTCTGTTTTTCATTTTATTTTTCTTATTTAACTTATAATTTTTATTAAACTTCTCTTCAATATCCATGTATTGATACAAATATGTTTTTTCTCTCAACAAAAAATTGTTATAATAAACAAGCAAACATTTTGTATTTCATTTTATCTGGTTTTCTTTTACAACTTTATTAGAATTATACAATTATTATTTTAAAATAAAAACACGATTAATTTGTAAACTTGAAAAGATATAGATATTAGGAATATGCAAATAAGTGAATATATATTAAAAAAAATTAAATTTAAAAAAAAGGAAATTCCTAAAAAAAACTTTTTTTTTTACTGCCACTAACTAATATCAAGTATACCCACGAACTGGTCTTGCCTATGTGGGATTTTATTGCTATATATACAATACACATGAATTTATATATATGTATTCAAATACATATATAATTAAATATAAAAAATAGATGTAAATATATATATAAATGTTTATAACCTTCCTATCAATGTTTATGTAAATGTACGTATCAAAAAATTATTAATAAATAATTTTTTCAAAAATGTTTTGTTTATATTTTTTTGGGTTAAAACCAAGACATTAAAAATGTTATAATCAGAGTTCCCATAGAATAAAATTTTATGACTTATTCAGAAGCGATTACATGTGAATATCGTGCTCGTTTTGTACATTTTTTTACACAGATAACAGTTAATCGGACAAAGGAAAGTGCCGGTGTTGAGATTATCTAACATCGTTAAATAATAATAAATTCAATTTACTTCAAATACATTTCAATAATCTTGTAGAACACCATCTATTAGATTTTAAATCAAAAAAGTAAAACCACTCCAAGTCCTGCCGCGTAAAAAATAAATCTTATGATTCTATTTGTGCAAAACATTGAAATCCAAATACAAATAACGTTGTCAAATCTGATAAATAGACTCTGGTCCCCGCACCTACAAGATGACGGTCCTGAAAAACAAAGGAGATTACAACACACAGCATCTTTCCCTACATCTTTTGTTGATCTTGTTTCCGTAAGGTGGCGGGCGACAGATGGCGCCGCGTCCCCGCATTACTCATCTCACTCCTTCTTCCACTTGTACCATATTACATTCAAATACCTACAAACAGTGCATATTCCATGGCAGCATCAACAAAACGTGATAGCATATAAATATATATTACGTTATGTCACACACTGTTCGTTCCCCTCTGAGAACTTCGTTCTTGCGAGGATTATTTCGTATGGAACTAATGCTCATTATAAAATTTGTCAGTAAGCTAAAAGAAAACCAACCAGTTTCTATTTTAACACCTGGTTTTATTAGATGGGTACCTACGTACGTTTTTAAAGCAAAATTGTACAAGTTTACAATGAAGACCGACTACCAGCCATGTCGTAAGGACTAAAGTAGTCCGAATGCAGTGAAAATACGATGTCTGAAGCGTTTATATGATCTACTCATCACTGAGGAAATCTTCAACAAACTTAACATTATGTCATTAAAACAATTATATTCTAAAACAATGCTACTAATTCATAAATACAAAAACAAGAAATAACAACAATTACACATATTATAAGAAATATTCAATGAAATACCCTCAGAATAGTACACCTATCATTGATGTAATCCCCTATAAGATATGGAATAACTACATGGGGGCATTCAACAAAATGCAAATCTTAATTTACTTAAAAATGCATGATACTCCATAGTAAAATTGCTCTTCAACAAAGCTGAATAATGGCAAAGACATGATGTACCGAAATCATTGCTATACGCTTCGGTAAATTTATTATCTGTTCGTGCTACTACTAAATTTCAATAATTCAGGACCATTTTTTAATTTTTGTAAATAATTCTTCCATATTTATTTTTTAACAGTAAAAATAACAATGTTTAATTAATAATAATTATTCTGAATTTGCCAATCATATTTTGGAAACCAATAATTTTTTTGATATAAATAAAGGTTTAAAAATTTTACGTACCAATACAAGCGGTTTCCAATAATTAGACAAATTTGAAATTTTAGAAACCAGAAAGAGTGTCAATGGTCATCAAACATATATTTTTTTCTTTAAATAGCTATCTTTTAAATTTATTTTCTTATTAATATTAATAAGAAAATTAATACATTTTTCAATTTCTAATGTAAATTTGTTATTCAATGTTTTACTTTGAAAGAGCTTTTTTTCATTTCGTGGATAAAATACAAGATTGAATTTACAAATGTTTTACTTATGGATTTTCATATATTCATATATATATATATATATACTCGTATTTAAAAAGGGCGCTGTACCGTTGTACCACTCTGATTAGCCACAGATTACGTATTCAAAATAAGAAGGTTTGTTTGGGTAGAATGTTTTCAAAATGGAAAACGTAAGTAAGTGCCTACTTAAGATCTTAATTATTTTGATACATTTAAAAATAAATACATGTTTGTAATGAAATAAATTTCACAAATGTTTGTTTCTCTGTTTAGAGAGAGTCATAGTCGTTACAAGGCGTTACTATCGCTGTGAAATCAATTATGGGCCCCAAACGACAAGCAAGAATTCACAACTTCGTACCGCAACACATGAGCCAGTGTTTTTATAAATTAAAACAACTCTTGGGCAGAAAAGAACACAATACTGGTTATCACGGTCTACGTATCTCCACGAAAAAATGCGATATTGTAATTCCTGGCATAATATTTTTCGCAACTCTTTCAGTGTGAACGCACCGTAATTTAGTTTCACTTTTAAAATTTTAATATAATCTCTAGTAAAATATGACGTAATTTCCTTCCCGCGCGAGATGATGCATCAAGCTCCCCTCTCTCCTCTTTTAAACAGATCGCTGTACTGTAGGTAATCTGCACAATCGAATTATCGTCCCGCCGAGACTGGCAGAGCCTACCCCACCCCTGTCCCCCACCCACGTCACACGGGGGAGAGAGGGGCACGTCGGATCAACGGGCAATACATCGCCGCTGATTTATAATGGCCAACTTTTTAATTTCACCCCGATGTAAAAATTATGCAGCAAAAAAACAAAATATATAGACCGTGTTAATCCCATGGGAATGATTGCCTGAAAATAATGTGAAATTATTGTTTTTAGTAGCATTTATTGAGGTTATTATCTCCGTTTTCCGTCGGCCATAAAATTGAGAAATTGTTATTGCCTCGAAATTGTTAAAGTTTGAAACAGAAATAACACTATGTTGAAAAATAATTTGAACAAATCCAACTTTAATAACAAACACCGAAACAATAAGGATTAGTAACATGATGCATTTGTTTTTAATTCTTAGAAAATTATAATAAATAATGGGAGAAAAGCTTTATTCGAATGACATTCGACGAATAAAAACATGGAATGTTTTCTAGTAGCGTGGCACTTATTTATCATTTATTTACAAACTCTTCGATGGACAGACGGATGGATGGGGTTCAAATCCCTTAGTGTGTACTGTTTTGTTCCCATTTCAATACCCGTTATGCCAATAAGGAACTCTAATGAATACTTTAATGATTTCTTTCATGTAGATCAGCAAACACTGATTCTGAATATATAAGTTGTATCATTATACGTAGAAGTATAAAATTTTATTCAAAATTCAATAAAAAACCATCTCATCGAAACACCCTGTCCTGTTGGTAACATTGCGTTATCGACATCTGTTGTCACGGGGATCTGTTTGCGCGTATTCTGATTTTCTATCTGCATGAATATTTTTATTTGTACCTATTTTTTTGTACTTTAAATATCTATCTTTTTAGTTTTGGTGAAATTTAATATTAATTTGCTTGAATTTAAACTCTATAATTGTTATTCAAGATAAAAAAAGCATTATTATTGAAATAAATAAGGTATATTCATGTGCAAAACACTTTTCAATACTGAAATTATGACAACACATAATTTCATTATAAATATTATTATTATTCTTGTAGTCAAAGTTTCTAAATAGACGCATACTTTTAATACTCGTGTTCAGTTATGATATAATATAGACTATATAATTTTGTACGGTAAAGCTAATTCTTGTTTTGACATTTAACATTAACTTTAATACCGACCGGCTATAAATTTAGACCGTTTTACGGGGCTTTGAACAATTGAGACTTAAAAAATTATTTTAATTAATCTAACTTTTCATCTATTTTTATATACTGGTTTATCTTGGAAGGTCTTTATTTATAGATTTAAATTATCAAAATTGTTTTGATAGAACCATAATTAACGCATTTTTACCAGTTTTTACTTTAATTGAGTTTAAAAAAACTATTATTACCGCTTTCAAAAATTGTTCCTGCTGATGTGAAGAATGCCCGTATTGTGAAAGATGTCGATTTATTTAAATTTTTTTTAAAGTGAAACGTAAAAAAAGTATCATGTAAATCTTTATAACGCGTTTGTGTAATTAAATATGTGTTTTTTTTTAATTTCATGTAAAGTAGAATTTACCTGAAAAAATGTAAGTGAAATTAAAATTTATTGAAGGTTTTAGTACTTTTAATGGCATTTACCAATTCGTAATATTAACTTCTAAAAGAGTCTTTCATTTGCTTTCGAAAATAGTAGTTTATTTTAGGATATGTTTAAAAATTGGGAAATTTATTTGAGATTGAATGATATGCGAAAATATTTCATGATGAAATTATCAATGTAAAAATATAACTGACATGTAAACAAATTTCAGAAACCCGAGGGGTTAAAAACAAAAAAATCTACTGGAGTTCCTTATTCAAAAACAGAAATTTCCTTTCATACTTCAAATAATTTCCTGTTAACAACTCCTGAACCGGTGAAGGAGCACTATTCTGGTTCATTTTAAGGAAGATTCCTTATCCGTGTCCTTAGGCTTAAAGACTTCTTGCTTAAGAGGAACGGCTGCGCGGCCTGTTTCATACAAAATTTAATTTAGGATTTGAGGTCAAAATACTCACCTAATGATGTATTTTTTTTAAAGGTTTAGTAAATTTCTAATATGAATGAGAAGTATTTCATTTATTTTTGTTTTACATTATGTTTTGTAAAAAGGTACCTACCTCACTAAATAGTAATGACCTGTTTATTCTGCCATTACTTCTAAAGGTAACATTAAGCGCCTGCATTTACCATATATATCCATTTATATCTGTAAAGTTTAATGGCTAATAATGTTTAAAGTTGATAATAACGAAGTTGGAAACATGGTAACTTACTTAATATTGAGTTTCTGTCTTGCTGCTGAATGATAGCTGACTAATGTCATTCGAGAGAACTGGAACCGCAGTTAGGCAAGAAGTCTTTAATCCTAAGGAAAAGGATAAAGAATCTTTCATAAAAAAGTTCGGGAATAGGCCTCCAGGAAACAGGAGCTTGAAACGGTTCTGTGCTTCGGACAAACAACTCTGGGAGATTCTTAAAAATCGAGCAATCTTTTCTACTATTTTTTAAATGAAATCGTTTTTCAAATAACTAAGTCCTCAATTCTGCTAAAACTCACTCGTGTTACTAAAAACCATTACACTAATTCAAATACCTACTGTTAGTTAATAATAACTATCGAATTGGTATCAATTAAACTAATTAGTGTCAAACCCTCAACGTGCTAGCTGATGGAACATACCACCACCCTATCACATCAAATTCAATTAAACCCTCGGTCTCAATATTGGTACTAGTGAACCGGCGATAGCTCGGACTACAATGACGACATACTTCCGGCCATGTTGCTTTATCTGCCGTAGTGATCTGCACTGAATGCTGAACATGTGGCAGGGAGATGATCCAACTATAATCTATTAACAGTTTGATTTATCCTTACATTACACGTAATAAGGAACTCCACTACAATTTTTCTTTATGAATAATCAAGTGCAAACTTAAATACCTGTATATTTGTTGTTTTTTTTTCTAAAGTTAGTTTTCATAGTGAAAATAATCTTCAAAGTTTCAATTTTTCAAAGCCCGCCAAAACGCTCAAATGGCCGGTCGGTTTTGATAAGTTTTGAGGTTAGAATGTCAAATGTCAAAACAAGAATGATCTATACCGCACATAATTTTATATTATATTCATAGTAAACCATAACTAAACATAAGTAACAAAATTTTCCACTTTTATAGAAACTTTCGCTCAAAGAATAATAATAGTATTGAGCATTAACATTATCATAATATGCGTATTGATAATTGGTTTGCTAATAAATACTCTAATTTCTTTAATGAATAATAGTCGTTTATATTGAACAACAATTATAGAGCTTAAAGTTACCCAAATTAAGTTGAAATTTCGCTAAAATTAAAAAATATATACATATATATTTAAAATGCAAAACAAAATCGAAAAATAGAAATTTACCTACTAATCCGGCCTCCATGGTCGAGGGGTAAGGCTCTCGACTACGAATCGGAAGGTCGCGGGTTCAAATCCCGGCGTGCGCAACTAATTTTTATTTAATTAATTTGTGCTGTTTCACAATTAATTAATTAAAAAATAATGTGTAGTATATTTGTGCACGTTCCAGAGTGGAAGATACTCTCAGTATCGCCCTGGTGAAAGACCACCATTCAGAATTGAAACGTTGCTTGAAATGGCTTTTAGCCGTGTTTGGTGACCAGATCTGAATAGCCAGGCATTTCCCCCACCTTCCTCTTCCCCTTCTCCTTCCCCTCCCCTATACCTTCAGCCTCACAACATTTCCCTATTGGGGATGCCATAGTTTCACTGGCTCCAGACGGTTGGGAGCAGTTGAGACTCTTGTGCGGTATTCATCTAAAAAAAAAAAAAAAAATCCAAAAACAGAATACGAACGTGATATCAGATATTACAAATGTAATGGGACCAACATTACACGCCGTTTTGATGAGATGATTTTTTATTTACTTTTGAATAACGATTTATAAATTATAGGTATAATTATAAATAGTGAAAGTGATATATTCAGAATCAGCGTTCGCTGATCTATATGAATATATATTTTTAAAGTCATTATATTTTTCACTGGAGTTCTTTATTGTAATTTTCCCGGAAGTGTTGACACTAGGGTTTAATTAATTGATGAATTTATTAAGTGATGTTCTTTTTTAAAGATTATTTAAAAAAATAAATTATTTTACTTAGTTTTTCTCTAAAGCTGAAAGTTACTTGCAATCCTAATAACTTGAATATTTTAATTCTGAAGTTATGAATTAGACAGATATTCGTAATCAACGGGAGGATTAATAATAGTAATAATACTTATTTATTTGAAACACACATTATTTAACATCAACATTTAATAAAACTTTGACTTCCCAACTAGGGAATAATATATCTAGAAAAAAGTATAATAATGAAGTATAAAGAGATTTAGTATATGTTTTTGATAGGTACTAGTTGGTGCAGTGAGGAAAAAAATGCATTCAAAATTGAGTACTAAAAACTAAATCTAGTTAATGAAATTTATTGGGAGAAAAGAAAAAAAATACATTACAATAAAATTGATTGATTTAATATGTTTGTACAAAATAATTCACGATCATCTCGATACTATATTCTGCATTAGCAGTATTGCAATAAATGTACCTAATTCCTATTGTTTACGATGCCATAGCACATTGCAACTGAATACTTTGAGAAATAATATTGCCTACTTTAGTTCTCTGTCTCAAGTGTGTCGACTATATAATACGATAGAGTGTGCTAATGTATATATTTTTGTCGATAATCTGTACAGCTTCAGAAACAAAGTCCTGCATTGCTTAAAAATATGTAACAATGATGGGCATAATTATGTTATGAATCACTTGTGTCTCTCTTTGTGTCTCTTCGTTCTATTATATTATGTATCATTAACTGAGTTTTTGTAATTTTATGTTTTGTGTATCCTTTGTCTGATTATTTGGGTGTTTATAACTACATTGTTCTCACGTAAGTGTGAACATCTGTAAAAACTCTATGATGAATATGCTTTCAAATTATATAAATGCATAAGGCCGCCTCCGAACAGGAAACCCTAGTAAGGACTGTGAACACTAACATTACTCTTATAGTACATGCGTTATATTCACACATTCTTTATACTACATGATTTATACTTATCATGTATAAACATTGCTCAAATAGACAATAATAACAATTAATAAAAATTAATAATTAATAATTAAATATTTCTTTAAAATAGCCATATCTTGAATTTATTTTCATATTCATATTTATAATAAAAATATACATTTTTTAAATTTCTAATACAAATTTGTTATTCAACGTTTTGTAATATTTTTTTGATCAATAACTTACCTAATTTAATCAATACATTTTGTTTATTCTTACATTATTGTGTTCTACGTTTATCATTTGTCTGTACTTGACATTATTATTTTTTAGTATTCTATATATTCCTGATGAAGAAGGCATCACTTTCGGTATATTTTGATATGCTTATTTTAATAAAGTGGTGAATACAAAGTAATTTTTAATTCATTTATTAATAAAATTTACTTAGAACGTGTGTCAAGGAAGATTTTTAGGCTCTAAAATAGACATTTTAAACTCAAATTTCTATAGTAATTTGCAAGCTGAGAAATGTTTCGTTCGTTTAGAATTTTTTTCATCTGGAAATAAAAAAAATAAAAATAGTTTTATTTAGGTACTTCAGAGTACCTTAGTGGGAGATTGCCATTCTGAAGTATTATATATATATATAGCCATAGTCCGACACTTCCCAAAATTTCTCTCATCCTTCTTCTTCCCATAGTTAACTTAGTTTAGCCTCAACATTCCTCAAATTGGGGATACCGTGGTATCACATAAACATATACCGTACAAAATATAATAAAACGATAAAATTTTCCCAAATACCCGTTGAATAAATTCATAATTCACGACAAGATAGTGGGCGACCCATTAAATCCGCTGATGTGGGGCTCTATAATTGACTCCCCAGAATAGTGAAGTGGACAGTGTGTCGCGGGGACAGACAATAATTACTTCCTGTAGTGGTCAGTTTTGGAAAATAGATTCAGGAAATTGATTAGCCCGTAGAAAACATCTACTAGCCATTACTATTGATAGTGGAATGTTTTAATACTAAAATAAATCCATTACCAACAACGCGTGGAAAAAAATTACAGCGTCAACTTTTTTTTTAAGTAGGCAGATATATGGTAACTTCAAATGAAAATTTAAACAGTACCTAAATAAAATTTCGTCTCCTTTCAAATATTTGCACATAATATAAATATTATTATTAACTTTTTTTTTTATTCAATATAAATCAAATATTATTATGTTATTATTAAGTTCTGCAAGTATTTCTAGTTTTTTTTATTTATTATTGTGACAATTAAAAAAGTATTTAAATACGGGAAAACGTAAAATAAAAGCCTCAGGAAATAAAGAATTTTAATTATCTTCTAACTAAATCGGTTTTTCCGGTAATCATTATTTTTAAAAACCCGTCCAAATTTTATGGGGTGGGGGGTAAATAAAATTATTTAAATAATTCGACACAATGTGGATTAACCGCAGTTTGAAAATGGCATTGAACGCCGAAACAGCTGTCACAATAATAAAAATATTTGCAGAACTTAATAATAACATTATTTAATTGATTTACATTAAATTTAAAAAAATAAATAAATAAATGAAAAAAAAAACAATAATAATATTATTAAATTTAAATTAACAATTCCAAATAATACCTTAGAAAGACATATCTTCCTTCAATAGTACGCGAATAAATGACATGCGAAAATGATCGGAAAAATATATAACATTGAATTATCATCGAATCAATCGAAAAATTGGAAAGAACGACCGTTAGTTGATAGACTGAAGAAAAACAATCATACACCACACATAACTTAAGCATTTGGTTCCTTAGAACAGGCAATCTGCCTAGCTAGGAATTAATGTCAACTACACAAAATATAATAGCACGTCTTCTCTTAAAAAAGTTCAGTTATTTAAATATTCTCAATTGTTATTAGTTAATATGAAATATGCCAATCACTATTAGAATACGGTATTATCGGATGGGGCAGTGCTAATGATAATAATTTAAATTTACTGATTAGAACATAAAAAGCCATTATGAAAATTATACATAAAGTCCCTGTAAGAACTAGAATTAATGAAATCTTTAACAACCTTAACACTATGTCAATGAAAAAATTATACTCTAAAACGATACTACTTTACATTCATAAATAAAAATAAAAAAACAACAAATAACAACAATCACACATATCAGAAATACTAGATCTCAGAGTTGAACAAGTTCAACATACAACAAGGAACCACAAACACAACATTTAGACAAAAAAACTTATTATACTATGATACTAAACTCTACAATAAAATCCCACTATCCTTTAAAAATCACAACAACCATAATAAATTTAAAAATTAAATAAAACACTGGATACTTTACGTAGGGAGATCTGAAATAAAAAAAATATATTAACACCAAATACAGACTAACACCGAAACCACTCAACTGCATTAAAAACACCTCACCCAACAATTATTTTTATTTTTATCATCTATTTAATATAATGTAATTTAATATTTTGTAAATGAATTCCTCAGGACGGGAAATCCCATATCATTATTTAATATATTGTTATAAAAAAGAAGATAATAAGAAGAAGTGTAAAATCTAATTTTCTTAGTAGAAGATTTCTGCTTTGTAGCCCATTGATGAAAATGACGCTCTTCCTAGCGTTTTGTGTCACATTTTAAGTGAAAGTTATAGGTAAATTTTAAGAAGATTATCATGGAAAAGCTTTGGGTACCGAATAACAACACTTACCGCATGATGTTTGGTCTACCAAGTATTATGAAGTATATCTCATAACAAGTAAGTTTCATATTTAGCCCCGATTTATTATTTACCGTCAAGTAATCGATTTTTATTTTTTTTATTTCGGCTGATGGTAACACCGAATGGCGTAGTCATTGATCAGAAGTATCATTAAGGGTGGGAGGTTGGAACGTGCAGCTTCGAATCGTGGGCCCTTCTATTCGCCCTGTATATTTTTTTCGACAAATAGGACTTTCGACTTGATGGCCGTTCGTAGTTCAAAGTCAAATAATTATTTAAACTGACATTCTGAAATTACGAGTAGAATTATTGCTATTCAATATAGGCCTTCTTGCAAGGTACTTTAATTAAAAAAGAGGATTGTTTTATTTGATTATTTTCCCCGCTTGTTATATATATCCTGGAAGCGGTACTTTCTCAAATTGATCATAAATGAATTGCCAACACCGTAATATAAATATCTCTCGAGATTGAGTTGGCTCAAGACAACGATGTAAGTGTTATTTGATTTAATAATAATCCTAAGTAACAGTTTTCAAGTATTTAACTCACTGGTCTATAATAGACCAGTGTGTTATGTGCTATAAAATACCAGGTACTGCAGTGCTTCATGTATGCTCACTGATGGTCGAGTTTCAGGATTTGCAACTATCATGAGGGCCAAGATAGCAGGAATGAGAGAATGAATCAATATCGGAAACGTCCTCATATCGGAATCGCGTCAGCGCCCTGCCTCTAGCATGTGAGCACACTGGAGAAAATATTGGCTTATATATGTAATTGAAACACTATATATATGTATGGATGGAACCACTTTCTCCGGGATTTGTGGAATTAAACTAATCTCCCAACATCCTGGAATAAAAACAATTATTATTATTGGTTCACAAATTTTCAATCTTTTAATAGCTTTGCCAAACCTGAGTGTATAGATTAATTAGTATCCAGCAGCAATGTCAAAGCAGAGCGGTAGTGGGTGGAGGGGGAGGGGAGGGAGGAGAGGGGGTTTTAAACCACGTCCCGAGTTGGTATATTGAGAGAACGTGGAACAAACTCCACTCGCTTCTTCTGCCCTCATACAAGGTAACACGTAAACTTGGGCCAGGTGCAAGACAACTTTCCCCGCCAGAAGTTGTGTCCAAGTTGCCCACGAGATAAGCTACACGCAGCCAGCGATGGATGCTGATACCGAAATGGCTAACTTAGATCACTATACTCCCAACTACGTCATTTTCTAAACATAAATATTAAAGGTACCTGTTTAATATTTGCTCAATGTCAATAGCTTAGTTCAGACTCCGAGAGGCTTGCAACTCTTTGGCTAGATATGTGCGCCCAAGTATCAAGCAAGTTAGTTAAACATTTACTAATGGAAATCTCCGCATATATTATTACGGTTAAAAATGGTTTAATTCTCGGAACGTGTGTTGTGCGTTGTGTGGACTATTAGAATGAAGCTAATTATAAGCAGCGAACATAAGTAAGATGTTAGAACATTACGATTTTGAAAATATAGCTTTGTCTCTCGAGTGGATTTTGAAAAACATTATTTTCACCGGCAATTTTATAAGTATCACTTTTTTGTTAGACATATCTACTTACCTATAAATTAAAATACAAAACTATTGAAGTCTGTGCTTTAAATATTTGAGGATTAGATTATTAAACTTAGATTGTAAAAATAATGAAACATTTCTGAAGACAATAATATTTTACAATTTTTGTTAATTTTTGCAATACCTATTTATGACACTGTTTAAATATAAAACTTTAGGAAGTTGAAATATTTATTACTCGCGTAAATATATATAACTAGAATAAATAACTAATTATTTTCAGATAAAACATTTCCAGAAAACATTTTCTTTTCCTTTTCAAGGTCTTGCGTGTCTTTTTTTTTAATTTTTTTGTAAAATATTTATTACATACAATGGGAACTTGTACCCACTAAGTCACTGCAAGCAGCTTATCAGCTGGATTTTATTTCAACAATATTATATAATACAACAATAAATATCAATAATCATACAAATGTAGCGCAATAATAGAACAATATAGGTGCATGCATGTTGTGATCAATGTACACAAGTTGGAAAAAATATGAAAACATCATAACAGTTTTGTCATAGGGATACTAGAGTCCAATTACATAATATCGATTTAAACAATGTTATAAAAAAAACAGCAGTACAGTTTTATAGCAATTGGGATAGACTTAATATAATTGTAACTCTTAAATAAATATAAAGATACCCGCAGCCATCAAGGAGATATACAATAAAAGAGACTATCATATTTTTTCAATAGACAATGTGAGAAAGAGTAAAATAGCGTAAATACTTCAAACATTAAGGAGCTATACAACCAAGGAGACCGTTTTATTTGTTACCATCAATACACAAGATTACTTTCCAAAAGCCAACACTTTAACAACAGTGAGAATTTCGTCATAGAGCAGCAATTATTTTTAAGTTCGCATGGCAACTTGTTAAATATAAATGGTACATTGCATTCATGAGTTCTTTGACTATATTTATTTTGAAATATTGGCACTATCATTCTAATATTATAAATTTCTCTACCGAGATGTGGCCTGTCGTGTGGACATTTACAAAATATCAAGAATTACAGTCTTAAGACCAGGGTCAGTTATGTGAGACCTACACTCCAAATGCCGCAATCGCGAGGATGTAAAAAAGTATATTTTAATATTGTCTAAGACTTTAAATATATCCGGTGCATTTCCTCCTCTTTTCAGCAAATCCTCCCCCCGAAGGGTGGCCGTCAGTACCAGGGAGGAGGGTGACTGGCTATGCACCTGGAGGCACGTGCCCGAACCCACCACCCCCTAACGATTAAAATTTAAATCTAGAGCGAGATGTTACCTGAATTGTAAACACCGTGTTGCCACATCCAAAATCTGCAATTTGCTTTCGAAACTTTTAGTCAATCCTCGCGTATTTTAAATTAAATCGGATTCATGTGAAGCTGCCCACCAGCAAACGCCCAACTACCAGTCAACAGAATATTCAGCATATTGTACAACATTTTGAGTGAATACAACAAAAAAATGGTTAGTTACCAACTAACAAAACATGCTACTTCTCCACGTGGGTAGGCAGAGCGGATCGAGCGCCAAAAATCTTGTGTAATGATCTGCCGCCCTCTGTGTTTCCTCCATCCTACAGCATGGGTCTCTTCAAGACCCAGGTTCACTCCTTGATATCTTCTGAAATACCCTCTACATAGCATCCCCAAAAATGATAGGCTTTTAGGAAAATTATTTCCCTCTGTTACTGTATTTTTCATTAAATACGCTATATGACCTTTTGTAAGAAATTGTTTCACACAATAGTGTAATGTTTTCTGGGATGTCCCCAAGTGCTTCCACCCACTTGCTCAATACAATTTCTTCTGACACCATTTTTCCTAATTGGCTGTACGTATTCATATACTAAATTACACTTTTTGATATCATTTCTACGCAGCAGTCAGTTTGCATCCACCCTCCCCTATCTAATTTAATTCAATCAATCCAATCAACTTAATTCTAGAAAAAGAAAATTTTCACTAAATTATTCTTTCAACATTTTCGTAGCTGGAAAAACATTATCACATATTTCCACAACAGCTCATTTCTACAGAAATGTGTAAGAATTACTTCAATAATGTTTATCTTTGCACACTTCCGAATACAAAAATATCAATCTGTAATTTCAATGTTTGTTGAACCTCGAAAAAGTCTACCAAAAGCTTTTGAATTCAGACACCGATTTTGTGGAATCGTGATTTGAATATTGAATACGAACTGGACTGACTTCCATTACTCTTCCTGCAAATCCGACCTGATTTGGTACTTGCCTAATGCTTTTCATTGGTGACTCGTGGAATAGAAATAATTCCAAGATTTATAAATATAGGAAACTTGTTTAAATAAACATAACATGATTACGTTCAGCCATAAACAAGTTAACTTTTTAACTAACTTCACCTGAATCTTGCTTCTCACACGTTTATTTATGAGTAATGATGGAGGGGAAGTGAGTTCTTCATTACTATTTTTTTTTTAAATATGTTATATTATGTTATACAACGTCTCAAAAACCCAAGCGTGTCTGATCGCGGCAAAAAAAGGTGGTCAATGATTGTTTGGTGCGATTTGATGGGATCACCCTCCCCAACAAAGATTCTGTAGAAATGCTAGGAGTGAGTATTTCAGACCAGCTCAAGTATCAGGGGTCTATAGAAGCCCGAGTAAATGTGGCTTCCAAGAAACTGGGCGTTTTGTATAGGGCTAGCAGATTCTTTAACAGTGATCAACTGCTGATCCTATGTAAATCTCAAGTATGTCCAACAATTGAATTTGGAAGTCACCTTGATAAACTTGTTTGATTGTGTGAAAGTCGATGGACACGAGCGGAATATCTGTCAACGTTGATGTTGGCCTCATGAGAACGGGTCGTTTCGCCGACTCGTTTTATGTAAATCGGCTCGTATGTATAACTAGCTACCGGCATCTGTCTTTCCCCCAACATTTAATCCGGGCCACTTAGCCCGCTCTAACAAATCTCTTCCTACAGCCCAAACCTTAAATGCCCAACCGGGTAATGACATAGTTACACAAATCTATATGCTTTTTCAAACAAACAGGCAATTTTCTTAACTTCAAGCTTTTAAAATGACAAATTTACTGACTATGCCAATCATACATCAATACGGAGTCAAAGGTTATGGTAATGCTTCTTCTACTGCCCTCGAACCCATCAATTGTTTGAACCTTTTTTCTTTTTCTTCCCTATTATATGAAGAAGAATTTCCCGGCGGGCGGTGTGCGTTTGTTTTTTATACAAATCTGCAGTTTTATTCCTAGCTTGGTGAAATTTTGAACACTTGACCTACAAAACAACAGGAAGGTCACTGTGTATATGAGCTTTCAAAAAACACCCCATCTCCCTTTCCCACCTTTAAGGCAATATTTTAATCCTTGATGAAATTTCGCACACTTGACGTTCAAATTAAGAGAAAAAATACTGGGTAGGGGTAGGGAGTATAAGTAGGAGTAAAGGTAGGGTTAGAGATTATAAAACTTTACTCAAAACTACTAATAACCCCGTTTAACGCCGGGAACTTCAGCTGGTAAATAATAAAATAAAAATGTTCTGGCTAGACCCAGATATAGTTGTTAATTCTAAGTATTTGAATCTACCGCTACTGGCTATTGCGATCAGTGAATGTGAGGGCTTGAATGGAATTATCACTCACACATAGAGAACGTTTACCTGGCCAGCTTCTGTAGAAGGGATAGCCTAGAAAAGGCATATAATCATACATATCATATGTGGATTTAAGTATTTTGCATTTTAATCGCTTTCCCGAAACAATATAAGGATATACTCCCAAGAATATATATGTCCAGGACACGGATGGACTTTAAACTATTTTACTGTTTTCTCCATTATAAGAAACATAAATAAGTATTCTATTATTCCTAGTAAGAATGAAAAAAATTATTACGAATTTGAAAATTGTGTAAAATGAACACTGCTCTTCCTGTCACAATTATTTATCAGCTAACAACATTGATAAAAAAATATCCAAGACTTCACATCGTTTGCTGCATTTTTTAACAGTAACTCCACCCTGGAGGCCTTGATGAAATTTATTTATTTATGGATGCTGTGTGGGGGGTCTTTTGGAGGATAAGAGAGAGTGAACTTGGGTCTTGAAGAGACCCATGTTATAATAGGGAGGAAATACAGAGATCATTCCGAGAGAGGAGAGAA